>BCII01000001.1:508556-864963 GCA_001972285.1 Erythrobasidium hasegawianum | reverse complement strand
CTCAGCAAGATCTGCCTTTTCTGCTTAATTGAGCCCGAGACCCGGAACCAGCTTCTAGAAGGATGTCAGAAAGTACAGGAGATACTGGTCACTGCTATCGGAGGATACGGAGACGGTTTTATGAGGGCATTCGCGGACAAAGACATCATGGATCCAGACGACACAGGGATGCTTTACGGACGCGCTGCGGCCATTCACCACTTATTCAAATTCATTAGAAGTCGACGCCTCAGTCGCAATCTTCTTCCTGCTATCACAGCCCAAGACATAGATAAATTGACCGAACAGATTAGCCTTGATGCAGCACCTTCATCCTCATAAAAACATCTCAAGCGTATAGCACTCATACTCATTCGCTGTATAGATTCACTCGTACAACGCGACTATATACACAAAAAAAATCTGTGTGGATGCTTCTCTCGGTGCATGTAATGCATGTGCAGGACGTATGCGAGTAGCGGAGCGGTAAAGGGAGCTCTTCAGGTGTGAGACGTCTCAGGGTGTAAAATCTATTCAGTTTACAGATCATCCTCGTCATCCTCCGAGTCGTACAACGTATGCTTCTTCTTCTCATACAGTTCTTCCCAACTAGATTCATCATCCTCCGAGTCTGATGGTTGCCCCGTAACGTTTGAGCGAGGTCGTATCTCGAAGCCCTCGCTTCCTCGGCGTATGCGAACGGATCGGGTTCGCAATTGCGCCAAAGGTATATCATCTTCATCTTCTGCTTCTAAAGCTTGATACTTAGGGTGATAGGGCGGGTATTGTGTCCGCTGGACTTCAGCTTCATGCTCCCAAGATGCTCTAAGCGCTTCATAAGGATCTCGCGGAGGCCATCGAAGCGGGTCTATAAGAGAATGAGTAAAAAAGCTCAAGAGAGAGTTTGCGAACGCACCTGAACCTGGTATAGACGGGAACACAGTCCCATCACCTTGAGGCTTGCCCAAGAGAAGCCATTCGGAGGGAGAGCTGCCTATTACAGATGTGATATTTTCTTGCCATCCAACATTAAAAGGGAAGCTCGTCTGCTGGACCATCAGTCAATGCCCGTTTCAGAAGAGTAACAGCTTACAGCCTTGACTTTCCCTCTACGGACCATTTTCTTGACTCTATCGACTTCCGATCCTTCGATGGTCGTAGTCTGTACATATGTACATACTGTCAGACAATTCGCAAGGATAGATCGAGGACTTACATTGCTCGCCAAATTCCACGCGTGGTACAAACTGAACAGACCCACGCCAACAAGCACAGGAATGCAAGCTACGTAATTCGCGACAAGGAAAGCAATCTCGATAGATGTCGGATCGCGCCGCAACCGCTGCTCATTGAAAGCTTCTGAAGACAGCAGATAGAGATGGAGCGCGCAGGCAGTGTCGACATAGAACAGGAAGCGGAGGAAATACGCATAGTTGTAGTGACCAACACAGTTATTCACCCAGCTACCACACCACTCAGTGATGCCCGAGTAACCTTTTAGACAATGCTTACGGGCAATGGTGATCGAAGCGGAGCACGCATTTCTTGCAGTGTCGACAATGGTGCGCTCTAGGAGGTTTAGGAGCTTCGCATTTCTTGCAGAATCGAACATCTCCAACATCACCTTGGCGGAACTTCCAACCTAGAGGCACTGATCCAGGATCTGTCCTAACTACCAGCGCGTAGTTGTAGTATATAAGAGCGACCAGAACATTGAATAGAATCAGTTTCCAAGGTGTTGCGCTCGTGATCAGACCGGATAGTTGGGGTGAATATGCAATAAACGCGATTAGCGAAGAGGTTCCGGCGACCCTGTAAAGCAGTTGTTAGTATCTCTATATGCTGAATGCTGTTCTTGAATACCATATGCGACCCGTATTGACCATTTGGTGCGGAACCAAACGTAGACCGGCTTGTTCACATATCGACTGCAAGGTACATCCTTCGAACAAGCGAATGCTGATAAGCACTCACAACATGCAGACATGCTGCATACATACATGACCTTGCCCATGCGAACCTTCCGAAATGCCAGTGCTCTTTATGCGACGCGTCATGGTGCGCTTGACACCGCCGAATCTCCAAGACTGAACACCATACTGATTGTAAAAGGCACTGTTAGCTGCTGTAGTATCTCGTAATCTGTTCTGCACCGCACGAAAATCATGGCTACACACCGCATCTCTCGATAAATACGAATGTATGCACAGCGTCTGTGAGGAGCGCATAGTACACCGTCTCACGATGAATTTCTAGGTACAAGCCTACAAGACGCCATCTTGGACCGGACATACTACCGACTCGGTCAGACAAGCTTAAAAGAAGCCCTCCAAATCCCCATCAAAGACCTCGACGTAGATAAAGATCTACGTAAACTTCCACTAGAAGTAGTCTGGATAGCCCTTGCGCGAAACTGGTTCAACGAAGAACTGAAAGGTTTCGAGAAGCTCGACCCATCGGACATCTGGCTAAGAAGTCTGCATAGACTCGATAAGACGTATTTTACACAGTTGGGAGAGATGCCGCTTGGAGTGCTCGGGAAGATACAGGTTCCCGTTTGGGAGCTCAAAGATATGGAGCACGTCCTCTTGAAAGACGCTCTCGAGTTACAAAGAGCGCTAAGACCAGAGATGGTCTTTGCAGAGCTGTGGGATAAGCAGACGAGCCCTATAGCTACTCTCCTGGCAGAGGCAGCAAGCATGCGAACGAAGACAAGTATACCTCAACCCGAGGCCAACACAGTCGAGAAGGAAGTCGAAGAAGAGCACCGCAAGAAGCGAGACAAGAGTATCGTCATTATCCGCACTGCGCTGGTGCCGAGCGTCATCATAGTAGCCATCCTTCTTGACAAGCTTACTACCAGAACTCCGAAATCTGCTGTCAATGACAGCTTGCCTGCAAGCAAGGCATGACTTGGTATTGCTTAGTATATCATTGTAGCATATTACCACTGCAGTACAAAGTTGTGCAGGTATAACGATCGTAGTATAGGCACTGCTTGATCAGTATATTGCTGTAAAATTTAGCTTCTAATGCCAAGTTTCTTGATTTCATCTCTGAAGAGCTCCACTCTCTCCAATGCATATCCCATATAATCGAAGTCTCCAAGTTGAGGAGGCACGACGTCTTCGGCTTCCTCTCCCGCATGATGTATAATATCCCCGCTTTTCCCTCTTTCCATCTTTGGTCTTCCCTGTTCCTGCGTGACGGTCTCTTCTTTCGCATGTCTCTTCCTTCCAAGTCTCTCTTCTAGTATTTTCACCTGTTTCTCAGCTTCTTCGGCCGTAGTAGGGTTTTCTAACCATCCTTCGATAGTCTTGACAATATCGTCTGTAGCTTGTACTACGCTCCATACAACATACATTGCATGGCTCGCACCCAACCAAAGCTGTACTTCTTCTTCCAATCTCTGGACTCGAGCATCTTCTTTATCCATTTGAGGGAAAGAAGGCTCGGAACCAGTGTCGAAACCGCCGTCGCAGGGGACATAGGCGCGATAGAACCGTTGACGCTCTTCCAAAGAAGGAAATAGGCCATGCTTCGTTACGGAGTGAGATAGGGTAGGGTGATGGTAGTCGGTCTGCCATTCGAGGAAATGATTTGCAATGTCGAAAGCTCGAGGATTGACACCGGCGTATTCAAAGTCGCTGAAAGAACATGTATCATCAGTCTAAGTCCTCAAACAGGAATGTGATGGCTGTACTCACACCACGATCAGCATCTCGTGAGGCGCGCGAAGGCCTGGAACCATCTCGTTTCTACCTCCCGGTGTCAGTCTCAATATGTTTCCGCATTGCGTGTCGTTATGAGCTGCAATATAATCGGTATTCAATGCCGTCCTTAGTCTGCAACAGCGCAGAGTCGGTGAAATGGAGCGAACTTACCAAACACCCTCTTGCTCTTGCCGTTCTGGACCTCCCATTTCTCAATATAGCGTCTATATCTCCTAATCTCCTTCGCAAAGCGATGTAGATCCAACAATTTCTTGCATTCCACAAGCAGACTAGGTGCCAATAAAGGATTGACTTCTCTGACGATTCCCCGACTTGCTGAATTACTAGAGATGGAGGAAGAAGAAGTAGAAGCTAGTGCTTTCTCCAGTTTATCTACTCTCTTTAGCACTTTTCTCGCTTCTTTCGTCCAATTTTCAATGTTTTGCCAAACTACACTTCGCGGTTTCTTGTTCTTTCCATGTCCATGTGAACCAGCAATAAGTGTCTCCAACGAGAACTCCAATCTCGACTTAACACTTGAGAGAGATCTTTTCTTAGGTGGAGCAGTACCTTCTGAAACACCAGGTTTCGTATCTATACTTCTTCGTGCGCGGAGATAGGGTGAATTTAGATAAGATGAAGAAGAACCATTTGAGGAATGTGAGGAGGAATAACTATAGATGGAAGAAGTGGAACTTGTACTTAGTTGAGATAAGCCGGATTGACTGTGCTCTAGAGTGCCACCGTTACTTAGACCGCTATGCTGAGGTGTGGTGCTATTGCTGCTGTGTTGACTGTGATGAGGCTGATATGGTCGTGCATGTGGTCGATGAGGAGGAGATTTCGGACCTCCACTACTGCTGAAACTTTCTGAATATTCCGAACTTCGTCTCGACAAACCTTCAGCTGCCATACTATCATGTCTGCTCGGTGCACTCCCAGTATTTGTAAAGTCCTCCGAAGCAGTCGATGAAGACGCTTGATCCGTTGCTTGCTGTTGAGACGGGTGATCCGGTAGCAATTCCATCAGATTCAGATCAACCCTATGTAATTCCCTCATTCTCCTCGCTATCCACCTCGATGTCCTAGGTTCTCTCAATTCTTCTTTATATAGAGCCCGACTTTCGAAATATTCCTCTACTCTGCCATTCGAGAATGTTCCTAGTATAGCTGGTCCTATCCTATACACTGCCGAAAGTGTGTTCAAAACATGTAATTCCTTCTTTCGTGATATCAAGTTGCCTGAAGAAGGGCCGTAGATCCGTAGGAGAACAGTAGGTGGACCAGATGGAGCATTTGATGTGGATGCAGCATTGTCAAGTGAAGAGAGATCGGGTTCAGGATAAGAAATAAAAAAGACGGCATTTGTGAGCGAGCCTGAGACTTTGTGAATGTTCATTTGTGAAAAGTTGGCGTCTGGACCAAGTTCTGCCCAGCCTGGTACGCCTAGGCTTTCGTGGAGCATCTTGAACAGGTTTGCAGCGAATGTCTCTGTCTTGTATTGTCTGGCGGGATTAAACGATTAGTATGCGACAATAGAAATGCCAAGAGCAAGCTGTAACGTCAACTCACCTCGCTTCCAGCCTGATATCGCTCCGTGGGAGTCCTTCAATATGTACAGCTGCATCTCTTGAGGATGCCGTATCGCCATCACTGTCTTCAGGCCAGTCCAAATCATCTTCTTCTTCCTGAGCGTCATGATTGCCTTGTCCCTTCGCAGTAGAACTGAAGCCTCGAGCAGCATCTTGTCCTTCATCTTCGTTGTCGTCGTCAATGTTATCGTCCGTGTATGAATCTGGCTCGTCGTACTCTGCGACGTCGTCGAGGGATAGGAACTCGATATCGTCAGGCAAGGAGTCTTGGAGGGAATCCGCATGGCCTAGGGATGGTGATGGTGCGCTGCAACATCATGAAATCAACGAATGTTCGCTGTTTTCTCTTGGATTGAAGTAGCTTTTTACGTTGTTCGCCCATTGTGCTCTGTACTGCTACTCCCAAACAGCCTGCGGAAGCGGTGGGAGGACATGCGGCAGGACCAGACTAGATAGTCTTGAGTCTTGAATTCCTTGAATCTTGAATATACTGTCCCTTGAAGAGCTTTGAAATTCTCCTAACAGTCGTCTAAAGCCAAGGCTTGACATCTCTCTTTCTCTCTCCAACGAGGGCCAGGATTGCAGACAGGCAGGGCGTGATCTCTTTTGCGATACAACAACACACCGCCAGTCTCTCCAGCAACATCAGATGTAACAGTCTTGAGTAGCTACAGATGCCCTCGAAAGAGCGAAGCCCAGGGTCCGCTATTTGAGTCTGCGGGCAGCCAGCAAATACTGTACATCCACGCCGCCTGCAGAATTGTGCAGGTTCCACAGTCATCATCGTTGTTCAGTCTGTGTTTAAAGTAGTCTTGAAAGTGTTGAAATGGGAGTCAGTCAAAGTGTTGAAAGTGATATACAGCCTTGCCCTGCCTTGTCCATCCCTTACATCCTATAAGTCCCCCAGTCCCCGTCACGCCAGTCAATGAGCGAGAATGAAGCAGCGACTGCAACTACTAAACAAGAGGGAAGCGACACTATAGCGGGACAAGGGGGAGCAGAATCAACCAAGGAAAACGCAGAAAATAGCAGCGAAACAGCGAGCAACAACGACACAACACACACTAAGATAGCACAAGATGACAGCAAGGATCTCGCACAAGCTCAAACGGCGGCGAACGAGGCACTGCAGCCAGAGCTAGGTCAAAGTCAGGATCAAGCTGCAAGAGCGGGACAGCCAGCGTCTACCGAGAATACAAAGCAAGAAGATACATCAGAACATGCACAACCATCAAATGACAGTGGTATCGTACCGCCCTCGACTGGTGGTGGTCCTACTGGCCTGCCCGATGCCGCCTCTGAGCCTGCAGGATCGAGTGCATCCACAGCTGGGCATGATAGCAGTATAGAAGATACACAACACTCACAAGATGTAACATCTAACGCAGAAGCTGTAACTTCCGGCCAGGCAGCGCCGTCTGACAGCAATCCTCCATCCGGTCCTGCAGCAGGCACTTCCCAATCGACCTCGACCTCTGGAACTACAACAAGCACAACAGCGCCAGAGCCTTCTCAAGCAGCTACTGCATCAACGACAAGTTCGAGCGTACAACGTTCAGCCAGTTCAAGCGGGACGGCTGCACCTGGAACTTCTGCCGGATCTGGGAACAGTACTGCTACTACTACGACGACTACAACTGCAAGACCAGCTACAACAAAGAAATTTACAAGTAGTCTGAGCATGAACAAGAAGTTCCTTGAAAAGTAGGCATCACAGCTTCAATGAAGAAAGTCGAGATTAGAGTAGCTGACAATTGTGTGCAATGATGGAATAGGGCTGGAGCTGCTACTGGATCTGGAAGTGCGTCAGATTCGAGATATTCGACGGCTCCTACGAGTATATCTCTGCCGAAAGCTGGTCCTTCATTTGCCGGTATGTCAAGATCTTCCCCTGGAACTTGACAGATACAAGGCTGATAAACAATTTGGTACGAATGTACAATAGCTCTCTCGCCTCAAACCACTACTCCAAGCTCTCAGAATGCTTCGCCGACTTTGGCGTCCGCAACGACTTCCACATCCACTTCATTACCGGCGACCGGTGCTACGAATTCAGCAACTTCAGCAACAGGCCTCTCTGGATCATCAACCTCCACATCGGCACTACCTTCTTCGTCCTCCACGACGACTACCTCATCTACGACCCCAGCTACTCAACCAGGTTCTTCTGTTCCCCGTCTCTTAACAGGAAAACTATCAACGCTTTCCAGCGGCGGTATTGGATTATCATCTCTACACACACCTACTGCAACATGGGGCAGACCTACAGGAGTTGGTGCTCCTTCTGCGGGAATGAATGGAGCCACTTCATCAGCGTTTGGAAGTAGGGGTTTCGTACCTGCACCACCTGTTTCAGGACCACCTTTATCAGCTGCTGGGGCGTTCGGACAAGCTCGTAATGCAGGTCCAGGAGGGCCAGGGAGTGCGAGATCGAGTTCGTTTGCAAGTCTACAACAGATGCAGGGAAGAGGTGTCCCACAGAACGCAGGACCGGACGGAGCACAAGCGCCCCCGTGGTTGCATGCAGCGAGAGCTGCGGCTGGAATGGGAAATGCGAGACCGTTAGAACATGATTTCCCAAGTTTCCAAGAGACTGCAAGAGGTGCGTGCGATCTTTCATTTCGTAGAGGCTGATTCCTATGTAATGGTGCTGATCCGGTTATGATCATTTTGGCAGCCGAACAACAACGTCAACACGCTCTATACGCCAAAGAAAAAGCCGAGAAACTAGCAGCCGTTGCACAAGCAGCCTACAACGCTCGTGTCCTTGATTCTCTAAAATCCTTTTCAGGTATACATGATCCTTCAGATCCCAACAAGACGCACTGGGATGAATTGGATGATGACGATGAGCTTGAAGATATTCTGGAATTCGGAGACGGTACGAAATATGAAGTGCCTCCGAGCGCTACACTTCCAGCAGCAGCAGCAGCAGCAGATGGAGCAGCTAAAGAAGTTGTCAACCCCACGAAAGATGAAGTGGAAGCGTTCAGAAAAGCTCAGAAAGCTTCGAATGAAGCGAAAGCTGCTCAAGTAGAATATGAGAATACACTAGCGGCTGCTGAAGCGGAAGCAGAGGCGGAAGCTGCTGTTTCGGGAGTGGAAGGACCGGTCAGTAAAGGAGAACGGTTCGTAGACGATTTCGATAGACGCTCTGGAAGCCAGTCACAAGCGCCTCTCGCATCTGCTTCGGAGTCAAATGCAGCCTCAGCACAGAGAGGCGCATCAGCTGCTGGAACTCAATCATCAGCGCCTGGTAGGACGTTGTTCAATGAGCGATTAGGAAGGTTTGAACCGTATGCAGGAGGAAAGAAAGGTGCTCAGCAAGGTACAACTACAACCGGACCTAGTGGAAGACGAGGAGGAGATGGAAGAGCATCTCGTTCTCCACCTGCTGTCTTACGGAGACCTTCAATGGGTCAAGGAGGTCGGCCACCTTCAAATGGCCAACTCAACAACAATGGTACAAACCCTCCGAATACAGCTCCTCTACCATCTCAGATCCTATCTCCACCCAAACACAATAGACAAGCTTCTTCTCCTTCTTTGGCGAAACAACAAAACCTACAGCCTGCACAACAGCAGCAAAATGCAGGGCCGAGAAAGGTAGAGAATGCATGGGCTAGACCTCCGACGCTGGCGAAACAGCCGCCTCCCGGCCAAGCTCTAGCTGCCCCCACGCCCGCCGAAAGTAAGCAGACACCAGCACCTGCTGCCCAGCAACAAGTACAAGCTCAACCTCAAGCGCCGGCACAAACACAGCAGACACAGCAGCCTGCAGAAGATCCAGAAGAGGCATACAAGAAGGAGATGCAGTCTATTGCGGAACGAGCGAGGAAACGTCGGCAAGACGAAGAAGCAGAACGACAAGCCCAAATAGAACGAGCTAAGAAGAAAGCACAGGAAATAGAAGAGAAGATGAAAGCTGCAGCTTCTGCGACCTCTCCTGCTCCTGCTTCCCTAACGTCGCCGGTCGTGCAGCAACAGCAGCCGGTACAGCCTACTACGATATTGGCGCCGCAAACCTCTACAGCGGAGAGAGCTGATAGACAAGCTTCGTGGAGGCGAGCAAGTACAGAAGTAGCTCCTACCATCCAACAACGGCCTTCACAAGCTTCTCGTAGCACTGTCGCGGAGACAACTTCACCTTCAGTAAAAACGCCAAAGCCGATTCAGACGCCACCTAGTGCAGCACCAGTGCCAGCACCGAGCCAGAAAGCCGCTCCGTCATCAGCTGCTTTCGCTGCTCTGGCAAATATGGCTACCTCATCTTTCTCTTCCTTCCGGAAACCTTCTCAACAGCCGCCTGCGCAGCAGCCGCAAGTAGCGCGTCCGAGGACTGAAGCTACAGAACCAGTCGTTGAGAAGCACAATACTACTCCGCTAGACAGTGCGCAACAGCATCCCGTCACTGGTAAAGATGTCGAGATCGTACCGAATGCCGCTGCTTTCTCAATAGCTAAGCCATCTACACCTCCGCCATCGTTACCGAGGCAGCCATTGGAAGCCCTGTTATCGCCTGCGCCTGCTGTCCCTACAGTCCGTTTAGGCAGAACAGTCAGTTCAGCAGACACACCTTCGACAGGCTCCAGCACAGATCTGGCGCGTATGGCTTTCCCACAGCCAACTATCATGGTCGCTTCTGCTTCACAGCAGGCACCGTCAAGCAAGCAAGAGGCGAGCGCCTCGCTCTCACAGTTGGACAAGATCATGTTAGCTGTCAAAGCAGCGCAGGATGGGCTGAGTGCTGCCAATGAGACCAGAAAGCGAGAGACCAGTCAGAGGTCACACTTGGACGATGCGCTGTCGAAGATCTCGCAAGCTATGGGAGAAGCTGCTGCTCAGAAGAGTAAGACTCAGCAAGCTACGGCACCACTGCTTCCTAGCGTGAAATATATTCCGGAAGTCTTCGAATATACAGCGACGGAGAGACCGCCATCACCGAGAATCTGGAAGACCTTCTCAATGCGGCTGCCTGCCTTGAAGCGAGAACTATCGTCAGTACCGCATGGTAAGCTTCGGCAGTTCGAGAACCCAAGAGTACCATATGCGGTACACTCCTCTTCGTATATCCCGCCGAAGGGAGGCCGGTCTAACATCCCAAAAAATGAGCATCTCTTCCCCGCGCCAGCGAAGGACGATATCCCGACCGTCAAATTCTCCAAATTCCGTAAGCTCGCAACAGAAGCACTCACACCTACCTCAGCAGAACTCGATAGCACAGACGATCTGGCTGCACCTGCCGTACAGTCTGTCAAACTGTCGCCCGCAACATCTTTGGATGCGACAAGGAAGGGCAGATCAGAAGCCAGCAGCTGGAGACGCATCGATCCACAACCTTCGGCTACGCCCATCCAGGTATTGATACAAGAAGAATCCCTCACGGTTACAGATCCGCCTTACCCGGCAGATCAGGAAGAGGAAGATTTCACTACCATCTCATATGCGAATCTAGATTTCGACGAGCCAGTCAGCAATATCAAAGTGTCTTTCCCAGCCAGATCTGGTCAATCTACAGCCAGTCAAGCAGTGTCTCCTGCTGTTTCAGCGCCTAGCATGAATGGGCAAATGTCACCGGAAGCTAGTAACAGGTTCAAGACCTACGGTCCTAAACTTCCTGAAAACGCAACAGTCGCTTTTAGGCGCAGTATTTCTGCTAATCGCAGCAGCGCCAATTCTGGAGAAAACATGTTTATGGTGACTAGCGAGATTGCAGCGAGGGAAGCCGAGTCTGCGGCTGCCAGGACAGCTTTCGAAAGCGTGCCGCAGGAATCTGCTGCTGTGAAGCAGGTTTTAGACAGTGCGTCAATGTACGAGCGCATGAATGGACCAGCGACATTCCAGGATAGACAGCCATCACCCATCGCACCTACCTTCCCTACCCTATCACCGCTCAATGCAGCACCTTTGGCTCTCCCTGCGACATCTACCTCCGCTAGATCTGTTGGTTCGCCGTCAGGCTCGCCGTATGAGAGTGCACGCAAGATCGACATACCTAAAAACGTGCAGGAAGAGCTCGATAGGCTGAATGCGAGCGTAGGATCTGTAAGAAAAGTACCAAGCAATGCTACATACCCAACTAAGATGTGTATGATGTATCAGGTACCGCTGACAGTCCCATCGCGTCATGATACGCCAAGCTCTTTCCTGGGTCGAGCATCGTCACCTTGGGCAAGCGGGACAAGCCGAGCAACCGCTGCCGGGCACTTCAACATCCTCGATCCAAGCATGTCGGTCTGGTCGAGACCTACTGAAGAGACAGCAGCTGCAGCCGCTGCAGCGTCATTGGCAGCAGGCTCGGCGGACAAGCCTCAAGAGAATTCGTTGCGAGGTATCATTGACGAGTTCCCGGCTGGATTGCCTTCGTCGGCAATGGATATGCAGCTCTCGGAAAGCGAGCAAAGACAGGCTTCACCAGACAAGGCGCCAGTGCCCAGCCCCCCTGTCGTTGAGAAAGTATCCGAAGAAAGGCTGTTCCAGAAGAATCGCACAGCAAGTGCCGTGTCTCCTATGCCACACCACCGCGAGTCTGCGTCTGCTGAGCAAAGTCAGCATCAACGAAGAGCTACTGTCAATACAAGTGTCTCGTCAGGCTCGCGACATGGTTCTTTCGCTTACCCATCAAGCCAAGCGTTCCCTGGAGATGCAGCTATACCTTCGCCCTATGCTTCACATGCTACTCTGCCTTACACTGCGGCGCAAATGCCGGGTCAACAGGCTGCGTACTCGCCTGTCATGCAAGCGCAGTATGCGCCTTATGTTGTCTCTGCACCCAATGCGTACGGTCACCAACAGTATGCGGCGAATGCTATGCAGTATTCTCAGTATCCTATGGGAATGGCAGCGCATGAGTAGGTCGCCTTCGCATATACCCGAACGCCTTTGCTAATCTCGGGTCGGCTTTCAGCAGCAGGCAAACTGGTATGTGGGTACAGACACCGATGGCTTCAGGCATAGTCAACGGCCAATATGTCAACGGCATGTCGCCATACGGACAGCCATCGTCGGGCAATCCTGCCATGCAAGCCTATGCTTCTCAAGGCGCGATACCGAAAGCTCGCGGGCAGGCACCATATTACGGACAATCTGTTTCGCACACTGGTCATCGAGCTTCTCCTATGCCTATTCAGGGCACCACTTCCTACATTCCCTACGCGCAACGCACAGCTCAGGCTGTTGCTTCGCCTCAATATTCTATGTTCTCACCTCAGCTCACCTCTCCTCCTGTGCACCCGCAAGCGCAAGGATATCGACCAGCATCTGCTGCTTCTCAACAATACAGCAGTAGGCGGGGAGCACCACCATCCTCTCAGCCGTGGTAGTTAGTCGCGAAGACAAGACGAAAAGCACACTCCACCAAGTCCGCAAAATTTCGCTGTCTGTGTATTACTATATTCGATTCTGTAGTAGTAGGTGCTCTTCGGCGACGTCTTTCAGTTGGGTTCCGTTCAAGCAGTCAATTCATTTCTGGCTTCCTATCACACTGCTGACCATACGATATTCCTTGGCTTATGACTGGAGCCTCCAGCGTTTGTTTGCTTGACCAGGATTCGCGTAAATCCGGTTCACGCTGATCTCAAGCGACGGTAAACGCCAGGACTTTCTTGCTTTCTTTCGCAAGAAAGCTGCAGCTTGTTTTGCAACCAATTCTTGACTCTACACACATACAAAAGCTTAAAACACATAAGCTTTGCGCCAACAACCCATTTCTGGTCATCCCACAAGTCTGGCTCGGGCTGACTTCAGATCATCTTGAGCTTTTTCTGTACGATTTCCACAATTCAAGGCTTCAAAGAAGGGCAACAAGCAGCGACGTGAACGCTGCGTTCTGCACGCTGGCTGAAGGTCGACCGGTCTTGTTCACGTCTGTTCCGTCGATGAACGATGGAAGGAGTAATACCCAAGCAAGCCCGACGAGCAGCGAACCTTCTGGATCTGGTATCACAAGCGACTTAGGAAGCAGAGCAAGAAGCAGATTAAGCGGACTTCGCGAGCTAGGTTTTGAAGTGCTTCGCAGACCGAGGCATGAACGGGAAAGAAGTCATGGTGGGCCGGCAGGAGCTTCCAGCAAGACGAATGCACCTGTGAGTATGATGATTACGATGTATCTAAGTCACTCCAAATGACCGCGAAATACCGCAGAAATCGCCTGATGGACTAGCTTCTGTCCAGCAGCCTCGTGTTTCGCCAGTTCCGGCAGCTGAGTCGGAAAGCGGACCAACTCCTCCTTCAGCTGGTTCGATCGCTAGTACATCCTCTGTATCGACATCTGCGACATCTGCAACTTCGCCAGAGCAGTCTAGCCTGCGAAGGTCCGGTGCCAAAATGCAGCAGGCCAGGAAGGCGGCCCCGTTTGTCCTGGTCACTCAAGACCACGAGCAACTCAACAGAGTCGACTTGTCGGGATTGCCAAGCCCTGAGGCTATACGCGAGCGGCTATATACAAGGGCACACATCCCTGACGACGATTTCAAGCATTGCTCGGTCCACCTGTCATCGCTCGACCAAGACCCAGGGAGCGATCTCGATGATAGCGAACTATGGCAGATATGCCAAGGTGTCCTTAGCGGAGAAATCACGCCTGCGCCGCTGTTCTTCGTCCAGAGCGCCGTCACTAGCCTGGATCCAGCACCTTCACCTGAATACCTATCATCGCCGCAAGCAAGCAATCCATCCAACTTCCAAGCTCTTCATCGTACAGACGCAGGTCCTTCGAGTTATCATCGACCAGACTCGCAGCATGAGACGTCCAGCAGTTCATCAGTATCGGCCGACCGGAGAGCAATGCAGGCACCTAGTGCCGTAAGAAGACCATCGCAACAAGAATCCTATCATGCGATGCAGCTTACACGGCCCGGCTCCCATCACCATTCGCCTCCCTTGGAGTACCAGCCGCAACAGCCATTTTCGCCCTACGTAGACCCAGACAGACGCTCTTCGGCGGGCTCGGGTGTTTCAGGGGATCGCCTTCATCCACAAGCTCAGTACGGAAGACAGGCCGAAACAGGCCATCATTGGGAGAGGAGATCGAGTGGAGGCTCGGATCGCATGCAGGAGAGGGATTGGGCAGGATCAGAGCGACAGCACCGTCAAACTCGCAATGAAAGGCAAGCAAGGTCAGAGGCAACACCGAGCGCGGCTAGAACGCCTTGGGAAGACAGCTTTCAGTATCAGCCGTCACCACAAATTATGCATCAGGGAAGCGGTCCGTCACCTACCGATGTGAGAGCAATTGGAGTAGGACCTTCTGGTCCAATCTACCGACCTCAGCAACAGCCGCAACAAGGCCGCAACCGCTCAAACTCGAATCAAGCTGCTGATCGAAGCTTCTCGTCATATCCGCAAAACATGCAACAGCCGCAGCATCGTCCTCCTCCCATACAGATGGGTCCCTCTGGACCTCTTCACTTCCCACAACCGTTCCATCACAGTCCGCAGATCAATGGATCTCGGGCTCCGCCCTTACCTCCTAGGTCGTCCTACACGCCGGCGAATCAGCCATACGAGATTCCAGTCGGCCTTCAACCTCCTCAAGCACATCATTCCCGTCTGACAGCCCGAAGTATGGACAATCTGAGACACCAACCGCCCGCACTTGACCATGGTTCTGGCATGCCTGCGCCTCGTAGTGTCAATCCACTGAGCAGCGCACAACGCTCTTTCCAACCGCCGCCGATAGTGTACGAGGATCCACACCATCCAGGTGCGCGGCACCCAATGCAAAGTGGGGCAGCCGAGTACACAGCAGGCATCGGTATAGGACGCCCCAGTTCAGCAGCTCTGCAGAGCCGTCCAAGCTCCCAAGGCCAATCACATTCCAATCCATCTATCAACTATCCCCAATTACGCAGTCCTCCCAGTAACGTCAGCCCGCGAATACCCTCCTATCCGCCTTATATCGGTGCACCTCCCCTGCACGCTGACTACGATCAAAATCAACAACGACCAATGTCGCTTTCACCACCCCTCGCTTCCTCCGAATGGGGCCAGCTGGGCCCTCACTCGGTGTCATCAGGACATCGACCAATTCCAGCTCATTCCCGGACTGCTCCGCCGCCCAACCCACGCCAACCTAGACAGACCTCACCCGAACACGATCGCATTCATGCCAGACCAGCGCCTTCCGCGCTGCATTCGATTGCAGGACCTGGGAGAATTTCGTTGAAGCCTGGCGAAACTATTCAGGATATGATACATCACAACAATCAACATCAGCATTCTGTAGGGATGGCGAAGCAGTCGTCTAATCAAGGCCCACGCTTTGCACCCCAACAAGCCTCATACGAAAGCCAACATACCCGAGCTCGCAGTTGGGAAGACAGTTCATTCGCTGCTAATAGTAGCAGTGTTCCTTCGACATCTGGCTACAGACGCATCGCCGATGACGCTCCATTCACTACCTCGCCTCCCGCAACCTATCCCGATCAAGTTCCTCATTACCCCAGCCCACGCTTATCGGGTCAAGACCGTAGTTCTTCAAGTTCCTCGACATCTAACAGGCATGATGGACTACGTCCTCAAGCATCTCCCAAGCCTGCTCAGCGACAGCACGATCCCTTTGTCCAATCCAGCAGATCTTCCGCCTCTTCCTCAGACCAGCAGCATCCATCATCCCCCTCGAGTCGGCCTTCAAGCTCGCCAGGAGGCCCTTTCAGCGAAAAGGCCGGAAACAGAGAGAGACCGCGCAGCTACTCTTCCAGCAGCACAAATGAGTTACAAACCCCAGTTTCAGATCGAGGACTCGCCGGTAAACTACCTGTTTCCGGTTCTCTTGATCAGCATAAAACGATGCAAAATGATGCCGAGCCACAAGTGCCATCCTCAGACGATGTCTACGAGGGAGTCGAGATGATACATGATGCAATCGATGCGGCTACGGATAGCAAATCAAGCCCGCTCATCGGCAGTAAACCTTACGTGCTGGAACTGGAGGAGGAAAGTAACACGCTCAAAGCAAAAGAGTGGACAAACCTGTTCGCCGGTGTCGGAGTAGTCAATAATGATACGGAGCAGACAAGCACTTTAGGCAAGACACGGAAAACAGAAACGACTCCGATCGCGGGTGAGAAGGACGATGATGAGAGTAGTACACTTGGCAAAGATACAAAGATCAACTTGGCATCGGCCAGCGTCTCGCAGCCTTCCTCTGAACCGAAGCCTTCTCCCAAGGTCGAAGTACCCGTTCCTGCCTTCACCTATAACCCTGAAGAAGACGATGACGATGAAGTGATGACTTGGGCTGTGCAGATGGAGCCCACTAAGGCGGCTACTCAACCAGCTCAGCCATCCAACCCTACTCCTGGTTTGACGGCATCCCTTGCACGCAGGGACTCGCAAGACTCCGTCAATTCAGCTAGTCGGCAGGACAGACCTTCGCTCAGAGTCCAAACTGATATAGCCAGCAAGGCACATTCGACAACGGCTGCTTCGAAACAACCCGCGGTGCAGGATGTCATACATTCCGGCACAGTGTCGAAGAGGACAGTCTCACCTAAGTCTGCCAAACAGCGACACCGTCAACATAGCAGCAATCCCTCATCGTCACCATGGGAGGAGGGTTCGAGTGCGGCTCGTAAACATCTCCATGGCACAAGTAGCAGTGAAGATAAAGCTTCCCCTGCTGTGGCGCGACGCACATCCTTCAACAACAATGCTTGGGCATATAGACCACCTGTCGAACAAGTATACGAGAATCTTGAAGAGTTCTTCCCTGGACACGATCTCGACAAGCCAATTATCGACGCCGGCATATCAGGACCTAATTCAGCTATATCTTCGCCATCCAGTGAACAAACCGGCTTCCTTGTCTCCAGCACTAATGCCACCGGGAAGGGACCTGAGGCTGCAGCTGCCAATGCCAGCGTGCCGGGTCAAGCTACTGGTCATCCGTCTGTTCTTCCTCCGCATGTGCAGCCTGAGGCTGGGCGACGCTTCAATCAGAATCGCAAGTCCATGCGCATGGTCGCGGCGGATCGCAAGAGTCGCTTGAAGAAAGAAGAGACTGCCGCCAAGGCCGCTTCTGCGAATGTCGGTAGTGTAGAGAAAGCAGACAAGGATAAAGCAGCCGAGAAGCTTGCGCGTCGGAAAAGCACGAAAGTCTGGGGTCGCAGGATCCAAGAAGTCACATCTGCAGAGGCGGACGCCCTTGCTTCCGCGAAGGATTCACCTGCCGATCGTGGTGACCGTGAGTCGATTTTACGAGGTACCTATGCAATTTGCTGATGATTATCTGCTTGTTTGCCAGTTGCTCCTATCAAATGGGTGAAAGGTGAACTAATCGGTAAAGGCACCTACGGTCATGTCTACCTTGGCTTTAACGTCACAAATGGGGAGATGATCGCTGTCAAGCAAGTTGAAATGCCTCGAACCGAATCCGACAAGGAAGATAATCGACAACTTGGCGTGGTAGAAGCACTCAAATCAGAGATGGAACTTTTGAAAGATCTTGAACACGAGAAGATTGTGTCTTATCTAGGCTTTGAGGAGACCCCCAGTCATCTCAGTATTCTTCTCGAGTACGTTCCGGGCGGCAGCGTAGGGCGCTGTCTCCGGAAACATGGACGATTCGAGGAGACGGTCATTCAATTCTTCACCACGCAAATACTAGAGGGACTTGAGTACCTTCATGCCAGGGGTATCTTGCATCGAGATCTCAAGGCAGATAATATCCTTGTCAAAATGGATGGGACCGTCAAAATCAGCGACTTTGGCATATCTAAGAGAGGCGTCGGAGGCAGCGGCAATATCTACGACAATATGACAAACATGTCGATGCAAGGTTCCATCTTCTGGATGGCACCCGAAGTAGTGCACAATCAGCGCAAGGGTTACTCTGCCAAGATCGATATCTGGTCGTAAGCTGTCTAGGATGCTCTAGATTTCACGAACGTAGTTGTTAACGGTTCAATATGCAGGCTCGGTTGCGTCTTGCTAGAAATGTTTGCCGGTCGTCGACCTTGGGATTCCGAAGAAGCCATCCAGGCCATGTTCAAGGTGAGGTTCCACTACTCTATCAGATAGACAATAGGCTTACATGGAATACAGCTTGGAGCCGAGCGCCTCGCTCCTCCCGTACCAAAGGATGTCGTTCTGTCGAATCAAGCGAGCCACTTCCTCAAAGAATGCTTCCATGGGTTCGTGTCCTATATAACAATGACTGAGAGAGCTTGCACTAACCCCGCTGCTGTCAGTGATCCGGAGAGGCGGCCCGTGGCTTCGCGGTTACTCTGTCATAAATTCCTTACACTCGATAAAAATTGGGATTTCCGCGAAAGCGCCCTATACAAGTCAGTCCCTATACTCAAGTCACTTATGAAGAGGCAATTCTCTGACATACTTGCTCCTCAGAGCCATGTCGGCTTAGCTCACTTACGATCTCACGTTTCGTTACAATTTACGTTGGACGACAACCCCGCATCAAAACATACACTAATATTCTCTAGGTCTGCTTGTTGATATATCTACGTCTTTTCTCTTGTTCCTTGACAATATTTGATTAGCAGTCATTCCATTCGCTTAGCAAGTTGAGACAGAGCAGTATCGTTTTCTCAATGTAGACTACTTTCACAATGGTTTAGAGGGATAGAGCCAGGCAATGATTGAAAGCCCAGCTTAGCGTGATACCTCGTCATTCAGCCAAGTTTTTCCTTGCCTTTCACCACACCGACAAGCAGAAAAGTGGGCGTTCTTGCTAGATTCCTTCTCCTTTTTGAATGCAGCTTACGCCGTGAACTTGCAGCTATTACTTACTCCTCAGATCCAACGCATTCGCCGTATCGTAAAAAAATGTCCTCATACTCCTCAGCAGCAAGGAACTCGCGACGACCAGGAGCTGGGAGCAGCGGCAGCAGCTCGACGTCAAGACCAGTTCACGCTCGTCAGCATTCAGCCAACACAGCTGGCGACGTGTTTGCGATGCTAGGCAAACCCACATCAAAGGAGCGGGACGAACGAGAAAGAGAGAGCTCGAGGGCCCGTCAGGACAGCAAGGAAAGCGACAGAGCTGCAGAGAATACGCCTTCTTCGCCGTCAGGAAGCACAAACTCGCTTTCGACCCCGTCCTCATCGTTTGACAACGGTAGAGATGCGGTCCGCCTAGCAAAATCCCCTTCGCCAGCTAGATACAAGAAGCTGTATACCAAGCCTAGATTGCTGGGTCTATGGTCGAAGGATAGGTCACTCGAGGTCTCACTAGCCCATATTTTCTCTTCAATGGAGGTGAGGCAGAATTTCCCTTCTTTGCCTCAAGCATTACAAGATTACCTGGTCGTGCGCTTTCATCGAAGTGCTAAATCTCTATTCGCAGGCACCTGACAAGTACACCGGTATTGAAGAAATTGCGCCTACACAGCGTTTCTATCAAGCTGGTCATGGACGCCGGGTCAACTCTGGCGAGCATTCCAGCGGCGCAGGCGCATTAGGGCGTTTGCCAACAGGCGAGCGTGTGTCTCCAACCGCATATACGAACCCTCATTCCGCTTCAGCGCGGCGAGGGGAGCGATACGGTCAGATAGGCATCCAAGGTGGTGTCCTGTCGGGTGTTGGGAGTGCAGGACAGCCTCGACATGCTTCGAACAGAGACGAGGAGGATGCAGAATTCGAGCGTGCCCCACTTGGGCGAGGTGTGAATCGAACAGCCAGTCATAACACTGCGGTCAAGGACGAGAAGGAGAAAGGACCTCAAGCAGGTGGACCGGCATGGACATCCAATCGCTGGCGACACCTTCAGACGGAAGATGAAAGCCAGTCAGGCTCGACATCTGGTACTTCCTCTCGCGAAAACGAGCTTGAAGACCCTATCAAGCCGCCAGGTTCAGACTCGCAGAGTGCCGCCTGGGTGCCCCCAGCAGAGGACAAGATCAAAGCCGAAAGACCGAAACTATTTCAAGATGCTCTGGACGGCATGTCTGCAGCTGCTTCGCAAGATCAGAATGTTCAGCAGCCTGCGAGCGGTTCGGCAGGAACAGCAGGTTTTGGGTCGCAACGGAACGCAGCACTCAGAGGCACCCCCTCCAAGAATCCGCTATGGACCGATGACCTCCTCAGCCCAGCGCTCAGCTCAGGTTCTCGAGGCTCTGGTGGGCCATCTTTCCCCTCGGAGCCGCATCCCATCGCGCATGCTGTTGCATTGGCCCCAAATCCTTCCGCTGCTGCTGTGACGAACACTCTATCGCGCCTCACCCTGAACAAAGAAGCGCTACTGGGTAATAATGCTACGCGGCGGCCGTCGGAAACGATGACACCAACTAGGCTGCAAGCAAGCGAAGGCTTAGACATATTAGCACGGCGATCGCCTGTGCAAGAACTCTCTATGGCTCAATTACAGCAACAGGGCTTCATGCAGCATCAGCAGCAACAGCAGCAATACGCCCAGCAACCCTATACAGCAGTCGCTCCCTCCCCCATACCGCGAATGCCCAATCCCGAATCCATCTTCTGGCAGTACAAAGATCCTCAAGGCAACATACAGGGTCCTTTCTCCGCTATTCAGATGCAGGATTGGTACTTACAAGGCTTCTTCAACGAGACGCTCCTTGTGCGTCGAGTTGAAGCCCAGGACTTCGAAACTCTGGGTGCATTGGTCATTCGCATAGGAGATGCTAGCAAACCTTTCCTGTCCAGTCCTGCCCCCAGAATGTACGGGCCACCGGGCATGTTTGGCATTGGACAGCCTGTCTCGATCTCTCCCGTCGCCAACAGGGTCGCCAGTCCTTCTTTGTGGTCGCAAGGCCATTCTCATACATCATCCGCTATTCCTCAGTCTATTTCGCAAAGCTCGAGCAGGCATGCGTCCTTCTCAGGTAATCTGGGAAGCTATCCGGACGTATTTGCGCCGAGTGCTGTGTCGCAGCCCAACTATTCACATATCCATGCACCTCAACCGCAGTCGGGAAGCGTTTCCACCCCTCTAGATCCGTGGGCCGATACATTACCACAGTCGCCTGCTATCAGCCGCAGCACCTCACAGCATGCGTTTGACAGCGTGCCAGCTCCAGCACATCAAGAGGTCGCGCCAATCGCCCCAATCGGTCGCAGTCAGTCTGCTGTGAATAACGCCAACACGGCCAGCCCAATTGTCAAAACGCCTGGTCCACCTCAGCCTATCGCTGCCACCTCGAATAAGGAGAAGGAGACTAATGGCGCACAGCCTGAGGCCCCTTCGGCTTCGGCAACACCTGCTGGCGACAAACCGGAAGCTTTAGACAAGGCGCCGGCACTCAAGGCGGAGAGCAAGGCGGAGAGCAAGAACCCCGCTCCTTCGCAGTCGGATAGCTCTAGCAGCGCAGCCAAAGCCGAAGTGCTAGCCAAAGCAACTACAGAGTCCACCTCCCAGACAACTGTACCGCAGCCACCGAAACCTATATCTTCAGGACAAGCAGATGCTCTGCGCCGCGCAGCTGTCACTCAGTCATCCTCCACTGGATCTTCTGATGACAAAGCAAAGGCGACGCGGTCAAGTGTCTCGGGCAAGGTTCAAGTCTCTGCACAAGAAGCCTTCGATAAGCAAAAGGCTGCTGGACAGGCGCCAGCTGCGCAGACATCCGAATATCCTTTCCCTATCTCGTCGACAACTGAAAGTGCTACTTCTTCTCCCGCTGCTCCTAAAACGGCTCCTTGGGTTAAGGGTCCTGCGGACACAAGCGCCGCAAATGCTGCAACAGCCACAAGCAAGCCCGCGCTTTCGCTGAAGGAGATACAAGCGAAGGAAGCCCAGCAAGCTATCGCCCGTAAGGCGGCGGAGAAGCGTGCATTGGCCGCCCAACTTGCCGCTGAAGAGGCTGCTTTGGCCGATAAGACAGCTAGAGAACAGGCTGAGAGTCTCCCATCCAAGTCTACATGGGGTACCGGAGCTCCAGTTGCTTCACCTGCTAGCAGCGCTCTCACGAGCAGTCCCTGGGCCAAGGCTAACTCGTCGCCAGCGGCTCCTGCTATTGTCGCACAGCAAAAGAAAAAGACTATGAAGGAGATACTGGAGGAAGAGGAGATGCGCAAGAAGAAGGCCGCTGCTGCTGCCTCCAACCCTGTTCTACCTGGTAAAGGGTACGCGGGCTCCATCAGTGGTGTCAAGAACGGTCCATCCCCTGCAGCAACCTCTGGTGGTGCATGGACGACTGTTGGCGCTACTAAGCCTGCGACAAGCGTGGCAAGCCCTGCCGTGCGCACTCCCGCTGTGCCTTCGCCCGGCAAGCCAATCTCCGTCTCTGCAACACCTAGCTCTTCTGCTGCTTCCGTTCGCCCATCTGCATCTGTTTCTCCTATCAGTACTAGCCTGAAGACCGTACCAAATGGCCGCTCTGCAACACCCGTTCCAAAGTCCGAGGATACAAGCATTCCCGCTTCTCCCGATCTCATCAAATGGTGCAAAGAGGCTCTGAAGGGCTTGGAGATTCCGAGTAAGCTGCCTAGACCAAGTTGTTAACGCTCATAGCTAATCGGCTTCTGTACTAGTCGACGATTTCATCCACATGCTGCTATCCTTCCCTGTGCCTATCGACAAGTCAACAAGAGAGCTCATCAGCGATAGCGTCTATGCATCATCACGCACTCTCGATGGCAGACATTTTGCGGACGCCTTTGCAGATAAGCGCCAGGCTGACGCCAAAGCAATAAAAGCTGGCAAGGTGATACCTGCTGCGCATGTTGCGCCCGCGCAAAAGCCTGTCAGCTTCACGGATGCTATCAAGTTTGTGCCGAACAAGCCAGTAGAGCCAAACTTCAAAATCGTCACTAAGAAGCAGACGAAGGGAAAGAAATAGTTTTTGCTACTTTCGGCAGCAGGGGCAGACGGTATGGCGATAGTCATGTAAGGCTTGCATATAGGCAGATTGGGCAATGCAGAACAAGAGCGCAGGTCGTGGCTACGTTTTTTCTTACTTCGCATCGACAACTTCGCCTATTGCTTCGTCTGCTTTAATAGCACGAATAGTCCAAGCCTACAAGATTGCGTAGAGACGCAAGGACAGCTTAGCTAACTATGCATTTTTGGGGTATCACCGGCGCATTGGATGCGCGACGAATATAGAAAATAGTGAAGATTGTTCTGCCACGCTTTATGCCTTCTCCTCAGCACCATCCTTCTTCTTCTCAGCCTTCTTTTTGGTTGGCTTGAGCGATTTTGTTAGAAGCGCCTTCGTCTCCTCGTTGGTGACCTCAACGCTCGACTTGACCTTTTCAGCGCTGTACCATGTGGGTGGCAGAGATAGTCTGGCTGCGCCAGTCTTCGTGACCGCGACTACAGAGATACAGTTAATCAGTCTCTGAAACAAATCAGCTTAGATTGAGGAGCTTACATGTCACTGTAAAAGCAGCAGCAATATCGTTCTCATTCGGTAGCACTTGAACATCGAAAGGCTTGATGAGAGAATGTTGCACGCATTCACGGACGCTGCAGGATGCTTCAGCATCAGCAAGACCAGTCTGGCAGACTCAAGCAAGTAAAGCATACGCAAGCTTAGCACGAGTCTCGTTCTCCAATATCCTGAGAGGGAAGGGGAAAGCACCGGCCTTCTTCACGATCTCGGAGTAGACCTCTCTTGATGCCTTCATCTTGAGCTGGTAAGAGGTAGGCAGGCGGCAGTAGATCGTTGTGGCATGCTGCGTGGACTCCTTGGCCTGCGAGTAGTGCATGTTAACACAAGTTAAGGGTGGACTATCGTATCATGCGACACCCACCTTGCTTTCGGTCGCATTCGTGACGGCAATTGTCAGGGAATAGACCTCGCCCTCCTCGAGAGTATGAGTGTTGTCAGAGTCGCGTCTCTGTTCCGGAGTAGGGAATGGTGTGATTGTCTTCTTGGACTGAATGTCGTCCTTCTGGACTCTCCAGCCAAAGCTTGTCGCATTGTTCAAGGCTGCCTCTACACCCTTGACCTTTGTCTTCTCCTTGTACTCATCCAGAATCTTTGCAATACCCTGAGTGACTTCCCAGTTCTTGCTGCCAGGCTTTACGGAGCGCAAAGCGATCTCTGAAGCCTGGTAGGCAGCCTGGACTAGATCTGCCTTGACGTCCGAGAAGCTCGCATCTTTACCAACGATGAGAGACTCTCCAGCGATGGTTGCGTATCCATCAATGTGCGCTCCAACTTGGATTTTCACAAGGTCGCCGTCTTTTAGTGTAAGTGCTGCCTGGTCTTTGTCGCTGGGAAGAGGGGAGAAGTTGCTAACGACGCCGTTTACGCTGATTGTCGTAGGGTATGCAAGACCTTTGCCGACCTTGTCACTGCCCTTCTTGTTGTACACCAAAGAAGCTTCATCCTCGATTTTCTTGTCGCCAGCTTTGACGAGGTCCACGATGAGTGCACCATCGACGCAGAGAGCGACGACAGCTTCAATGGCCTTTGCGACGAGTTTTCCAGCGTCCTTGTACTTGTCCTGAAAAATACGCATACATAGGTCCAGCGTCAGCTCCAGGACCGTCCAAACCCATGCAGAATTGATACCTACGACGACTGCCGGTGCAAGCGCTGTTACTTCGGTTGTGGTAGCTGTTTTTGAAGCCATTCTGATATGTTTGGTGCTTGCGAGCGAGTTGGTTTGGTTAAAGCAGCAATGACGATTCTAAATCCTTTCATGGGACACTTTCCCGGTACAGATATGTTTGCTCAGTGTTTCAACAGTCTCATAACAATCTACAGAAGTCCTTGATACATTGCGCTAATTGATAGCTGATGTTCACGATTAACGGTTCCAGGAAGCCGTTTGCTGCAGAGTGAATCGCGCTAGAGCTTGTGCTTCCTTTATTATTTGATCTACTGACTGTACGTCTTTGATAAGGCCTACTCCCGTCCCTGACCAGATGATTGCGCGCGAGAGGGTATCCCCTTTCGCTACAGCGTCTTTATAGATCCGCTGGGCATCTTCCATTGACATACCACCTTGGAGATCGTTGTAGCTGTTCCCCACAATGGCGCGACCGTCGTACGACAACGGCCAATAGCTTGTCCCACGCACATCATCGTGCAATGTGCTCTTGATGGTAGTTGCTCCGCCATCCGAAGTTTGGAGGTAGAGCTGCTTTATATTATCCTTGGCAGGAGCTTCCTTCGAGACGACAAAGCGTGTGCCAAGCACGACTCCGTCTGCACCCAATGTCAAAGCTGCGGCCACCCCACGGCCATCGACTATGCCTCCTGCCGCTAGCAGAGCTATAGAGTGGTCTGTGAACTCGTTCTGAAGCATATCTCGTATCTCTGGTACCAGTGAGATAATGCCAGCGCCTTTATGCCATTGATGTCCGCCTGCATCGATACCTTGAGCTACGATGACAGAAGCGCCATCGTTCGCAGCTTCACGTGCAGCTTTCACACTCCCTACCTGTACTATAAGCTTGATATTTGGGTGCCGTTGCTGAAGCTCGGAAAGAAGGGTGGTATGAGGAGAGGGATCGGACGGCGCGAAAAGCCAGATAGCTGCAGGCTTATGTTCCTCAAGCAGAGGTGATATCGTTTTCGCCAGAAGAGGGGCAGAAGAGTCGAAAGTTAGAAAGCCAACTCCGACAGGCAGAGGATCTGTTTTTTGCAGGTCTAACAGGCGGCGGCATTCTGCCAGCTCTTTGGACAGAGGAAGGAGGTTCTTGGGATCTGTGAAGTCCTTTCCGCCAGCGATGAAGCCTAATCTTGCACAGAAACAAGGTGAACCGGCATTCGGGTAACACTTCGAGAGACGTCAGAATCACCCAGTCCGCCAGCTTTAACGACTGCAGCAGCCAGTTCTGCGTTGGTATGCCCGAGCATAGGCGCACATGCGATGAAAGGTGTAGAGGTTCGCGGGAAGCAGCGCTGTAAGAGCTGGGCGCCTTTTGAGCCGGACATGAGGGGCAGATAGTCGTGCTTTTCCGCCTTAAGAATGCAGCTTGTAACGATTCAAAGATTTAGTTGATCAGTAATCAAACCTCAGATTCGTGTATCAGTTTCAAGACAAGCTGGTCACTCGGCTTTTGCCTTACCCCTATTCGACATCGCCTCGAAACATGCACAAAATCGCAGCTTCGTTTTCTGGCGGGAGCAGAGCCAAAGAAGCAAGCAACAACGGCAGTAACGTCGACGAGTTTGGTGCTGGACACCGCGATAGAGCTGGAAGTAGCAGCAAATCCTATCCTGGGCCAGGTCGAAGCAACCAAAACGATGGACGTCCGCCTATTCCAGAAGACCCGCGTAGACATAATAGTAGAGCTACAAACCCCAATTCACATCCACACCCCTCGTCTCATTCCCCGTCTCCATCCACCTCGTCGGCTCTGCGTCAGGCTCAGTCGCATTCATCCACAACTGCTCTACACTCGCTTCCAGCTATTGCAGAACTTCTTAACTCGCACAAGGTGTATAGGGCGGGATACCTTTGGCGGCTAGACAATGATCCTAGCGCTTCGACAAAGCAAGGCGGGCCTGGACACGCATCTGCGGCAGCAGCAGCAAGCGAGCCAACAGCATTTGTCAAGTATTTCATGCGCTTAGAAGACTGTATATTGTGCCTGTGGCCGGACGAAGGTCTCAAGCAGGCGCAAGCTCAAGGAACCACCATCCATCCCACCAGCATGAACGTGACAGAAGGCTTCGTAGCTCTAGCTTCATCTAAGCCGGAATGGGAGGAGCGAGCCCAGAGATTCAGTACCCCAACTCCGTTCAACTTTGTACTGAACACTGCGGGAAAGTAGGTTTAGGAGCCGAAGCTAGCGTTTTATTACCTGCACGATCTGACATGTTTCCTCTTCGCAGTAACTCAATCATATTCGGCTGCGAAACAGAAGAAGACTTGCGACGATGGATGAACGCAATTCGACTGGCAGTTTGGGAGCGATCGCGAGTCGAGTTGATGCATACAACAGCCAGACTCGGCATCCGCGAGGAACAGCAGGGGCAGCCCATTCGTAGCGCTCTTTATATGCGACATGGTGGTGCGAAAGTTGGGCGAGCCGAAGGCTACTTCGATATACGATTGCCTGGAGACACAGAATGGAAGAGAGTCTATGGTGTCCTGACAGATCCCACTGTGTACGATGCCACCAAGACCGATTCTATTTCTAGCCCAAAGCTCTCTCAGGCGCAACCTGCTAACTCTACGACGTCGGGCAAGAAGGAGAAGCGTAAGTCTTTCCTCGGCCTGCTCGGCGGATCAAGCAGCAAAAACGACCTCGCAAGAGAGTCCGCACCAGCATCGGGCCGTATGAGCTTGGAAAACGATATCTCGCCGGTCACCTACCAACACAATCCCCAGCTTGAAGATCCGGCAGTGGGCTCCACTTTCGCAATCTTTGGTATTCTTTCTGGAGGCGGCACATCGGGAGACCCTTCTTCACCTAATGCTCGGCACGCAGACTTTTCATCTTCAACATCTTCGACCTCCTCTGCCTCTGGCATTCCACTCAGGCTTACTCGACGTCCAATCATCATCGTTCGCGATGTGTATTCCGCATATGCCGTCTGGCCGGAGTCCGAAGGTCTTGTGCCGCACAGCAAGCTGTTTAAGATGGAAGGTCGGCTATTCTATGACGAACAAGAAATCGCTGCGTACGCTGCTGCACCCGGTACCGTATCTGGCAAAGGCCCAATGAGCGTTTTCATGGAGGCTATGAAGCGCGAAAACAGAGATCTGGGCAAAGTAGAACATCAAAACACTCTTCTGTGCATGCACGCCGGAAGCGGTCGTGAATCGGTGGGGCCGGGAAATGCTGTTAAAGCGGCTTATCCTGGCGACGTTGGAAGCGAGACTTTGTCTTGGTGTCTGGCATTGTATGATGCTTTCAGAGTAAGTGCGAAAGCCATATATAACACGAAGGTCGCGCTGACGTTTATTAAAGCTACATGGGCGGCCAGAGAAACTGATCTACAACCCGACTCATCCATTCAGCCCTTATTTCTGCCAGCGTGAGTTATCACCATATTCAAAGGAAATGGCTTTGGCTGAGCTTGGTTTCCTCAAAGCTGTGGGGCCTACTCGTGGACGGCTCTACTTTGAGATGGACATCACGGAGGATCTACCGAACATAAATGACAACAGACCCAGAGAAATTAACAATCAATATATGCGGATCCTCTTCGAGCGAATGGTACGAGCCGGTGCTATACCACCTGGTCCTGTTCCTCGTCCTTTCCTCTCTCCTGCTATGAGAGCCTCACCTAGGATTCCGTCACAGCAGGCTTCACCCAGAATCCCATCTCTGCAACGAGATCTATCGCCTCCTGCCACTCAACAGCCTAGTGGCAGGTCAGCGTCACCACGCATGCCCGTCAAGGAGGGAAGCGCAGGGGACTCCTCGCTACCTGTGATACCGATGATATCGACGGGTGACGACAATGAGAGGGCGCAGACACCTTCGCGCGTATCCCAGAGGTACGGGTCCTCGGCGCCTCCAAGCAGAGATCGCTCGCCTCTATTAGATACTGGAAGCTTCGATAATAACGCTCAGCCAGCCCGACTGTCGCCTTCTCTAGGTACATCGGCTCCTCCAAGCCAACGTACGCCTTCCGCTTCCTCTGATCGATATGCAAGCTCGGATCTGCCTTCGCAACAGCGCGAACCAGGTCTTCACGAATCTTTCAGCGATGATATAGCACGGACTATGCTACGGAATGATTCGAGGCGTTCTGAGCACGATTCTGAGCCGCAAAGCATACCTCGTAATATGGAGACGGGGCATCCTGGCATGCTCGTACCAGGCGGATCAGGCAGAAACAGCAGGCGCACAAGTCTGAACGATGTACATCGAACTGAAGAACACTTCCACGAGCGCGAGAACCACTATATGAATGCATCCCGCCAGAACGGAGGAAACAACACATATTTCGGAGGCAGACAGACGTCAGCGTCACCGTCCGCATCTGACCAGCCTCTGACGAATACTGGCACTCTCTCTCGCACAGACACTACCGCTTCCCATTACAACACTACTCCTTCTCGCTCTCACACACCAGCTCAATCCTTTGCTAGCGCAACAGCCCTGAATCTGCCGGGTGGCTATGTCTCAGAGACACCTCAACAGACTCCAGCCCTCGAGACCTCAAGTACCGATCGAAGGCTTGACCCCCGTGCATCGCCTGCAGAAGTACTGCGTAACGCGTCTCCAGCTCGAGCTGGTGTAGACTATCAAGTCTCACGCTCGCCCGCCCCAGAAGCTACTCAAGACGAGTCAATCCTGACCGATGAGCCTGGAGCGCTCTTCGCCTTGTCGTTGCCTGACGACGAGCCACCAAAGCAACCCGTTCGAAAAACAGAACCAGCGAGGCATAATACTCAAGACTCGCTGGTAGCAGCGATCAAGCAGCGAGCAGGCGCAAACCAGGCTGCCAGCCCAGTCAGTACCCGCGACGCCAACACTATGAGTACAAACACACCAGTCTCAGCTATGCCGTCTGCGACGAGCGAATACTCGCAGAATGGCAACACCGTAGTCGACACATTAGCTGCACATAGAATGCAAGCAGAGGCAATGTCGATGGCTCGACAGCCCAGTGCATCATCTGAAGGTAGATATGGAAGCTCAAATGGTCACTTGGGCCAAAGTGCCAATGATGAGCAAGCGAAGCGCTTGAGCAAAGCCTCAGGTGGTGGAAGCACAGTTGAAGGTCAAGATGACTATTTGGCTGGTTTGAACTACCTAGCGCTCACCGAAAGTGCTGAAGAGCCTACTCCGGCACCTACACGACCACTTCGCACAAACCCTGGCCAGTCGAATAGTAACAAACCTGCCATTTCAATCTCGACTGGTAACAAGGTTGGTGTGGGAGGATTTGCTGATCCTGGCGCGAACGGCAACGGACCGTCTAGTCCAAGTTCACCAATACCCGAAAGCCCACTGTCGCCAGATCCTTACGGCACCTACGCTGAACCTCAGAAGGCGCCTGTAGACCCCAAGAAAAGTAATAGAACCAACAAGAGGAGACCTTCTGGGCCTTCTGCAGCTCCAGCTCCTCCTCCTCATCAGATGCCTGTGCAGGCACGTAAGGCCGGCCGAAAGGGCGTTCCAAGCGGGCGAAAACCTGCCAGAAAGTTGGGATCATGGAGCAGCGACGAGGATTCCAGCAACAGTGACACAGACGATGACGACGATGAAGAAGATCGTGATAATAATGCCCAACACGATAATGCAAACCTCCCAGTCTCGCCTGGAGAAATTGCGGGCGAACGTCCTGCAAGAGAACGACCTGCGCTGCTCACGGAGAACAGTGACAGAGGTCGGGATTTACGAGCATCTACATCGTCTGGCGGAAGCATCAGACGTGCTTTGCCTCAGCTTCCTGGTCCGTCGACCGACCCGTACATTAATCAGAATGCATTGTCTCAGTCGCAACTGGGGCGAGAGAGTCCATATGGCGGAGAAGACGCTCAGTATGCACCGTATCAACAGCAGCATAGTGCTCGACCCAGCATGTACGGCTGGCCGGGTCAAAGTCCGATGGGCATGATGCCTCACTGGCAGATGCAGCAGCAGATGTCACCCTATTCGCCGCACGGAAGCTCCCCTCAACTTTTCTCTCCGCCATATGGCCAGTCCCCATCTGCTTCTCCTCATGGTAACTATGGTCCTGGTCAAGAGACCATGATCAGCTCAATACAGCAAGACCCGAACACAGCAGCTGCAGATGGCAAAGCAGCTCGTCAAGCCGCTGTAGCGTCCCATGGCCTGCTTCAAGCGGGTCTGCAAGACAAGCACAATCGATCAGCTGCTCAGATCGAAGCGCAAGCTAAAGAGACTGGCGGGCCATTGCTACAAATGGGACACAAACCGCAGGCACCTCAGGGTGGCCTGATGGGAGCTATAGCTACTCACGAAAGGGAGAAGAAGCGAGAAGGTGGGCTTGGTGCTACGTTGACTGAGCGTGAACGAGAAAGACGACTAGCCGAAAGCCGACAGCGAGAAATGGAGCAGATGCACCATCGTCAGAGCAGCATGTTTGGAGGTTCACCCTTTAACTGGGCTGGAATGGCTGGCGGAGGTGGATTCAATCCAGGTGCAGGTTCTTATGGAATGGATCCAGCTCAAATGCAGCAGCGTGAGTCGATCCGTTCAGCGATGTGATGGTTATCCACTAACAAAGTACTTGCATATGTGCAGAAATGGCAATGCTGGCTGCGCAGAATGCCTACCTGCAAGCAATGGCAGGCTTCAACAATCCTGCTATGCAGAATCCTGGCTTCATGTCGCCCTTCGGTCAGCAGCCAAATCCCTATGCTGGATCCCAAATGGGTTTTGCACCATCATACTTGGGTATGCCGCCATCGCAATCTCCTCAGCCGCACAGCAGTCGAGGCCCGTCTCCGTCCGGCGCTCCTTACGGCCGTCACCAGGGTCAGCCTTCATACGGGGGACAGGGTGGTGAGCAGAGGTAGACTGCCACCTAAGTCTTACGTTTGGACGTTCTTCATTAGTCCCATGCCACATTAGCAGTAGTCAGTCATTCATCATTTGCCATATCTACCGTTAGTAAAACCCTACCTAGAACTTGTTGTAGATGAGATCGCATCGAAGTCCCGCTTAGTCGTTAGTAATACACGCGCCCATCACACCGCATGATTAAGATAGCCATACGCTCGTTCATTTCCCTGGTCCAGCCAGCGAAGACAACACGTTAGGCACCCGATGCGACTTCCACTACACCCGTCGGCCGCCTCGTCTCGAGTTCCTGCGAAAGGCTTCCGGAATACACTCCTTCTTGTCGTTTGACAGCGTGTAGCCTTCTGCACAGGCGTCTATGAAGGACAGGACAGACAGATAAAGCTGTCAGCATTTTTGGCAACGGTTCGACATTTTGGCTGAAAGCTTACGGATCTCGCACTGCGAAGCTGCACAGCCAACCTCTGAAGCATAAGGTATGGCTTCACAGTCGATATTGCATGCACCGCACGCGTTCACTGGTTGAAGGGCCCGTAGCGTCAGTCCGGTGTCTAGGCTTTAGTCTTCAAGAGGACCCACATTCTTGTGTGATGTCAACTGCGAAGCCGCTATTATTAGCGTTGGTTCTGATACAGAAGCAGTGAGTGCGACCTACGACATTCGAAAGAACCCGAAGGTAGATGACAAGCTTGCAGTCGGCCAGGACATAGAGCTGGCTTTGCTTGTACTAGGTGTCTAGCCCTAAGCTTCTGATACTGATCCTTCTCCCTCTGTCTGAGTCTAGCACGCGTCGCTTCGATGTATGCTGGGTCCGCTCGTTTGGCCAAAGGCTCATAGACGGGCCTGCCGACTTTGCTGCGAGCTTCTACTGGTCGCCCGTTGAATGACTTTGCTTGAGCCAGGCTGCAAATCGCGAGCAGGAAGAGGGTGATAATTGAAATGGTCGCTCGCATGGTGGGTAGGGTTCAAATGCAGAAGCGAAGAATGAATGAGATGGTCCAGCCAGATGAAATGATTGTGTTGCGCAGACGTATGATGTGTTGTCAAGACAGCTAGCTACCAGGCTTGCCTTGGCTTGAGGAAGTATACAGATGATGTTAAAATAAGGAGGAGGACGGTCTGAACAGAGCAGCGCAACGAGAGGTAAGTAGCTTCTAAACGTAGGCATGCTTGGGGTGTCATATCTTGAATGGTCTTTTTGGCCTATTGTTACGCCCGCCCGCAAAATGGTGCCTGAGGCGCGTAAAGAGCACAAGACTTTCTGAGTTATGGTGGTGTGTTTTGCGTAAGGCTTTCAATACGATAAATTGCATTAGTGCGCTCCCCAGTCCAGTCCCGTCAGCAAAACGTATAGTCAGTAGGCATGTCCTCAAAAACAGCCAGAGTGGCGCTTGAGGCATGAGCCAGAACGAAGCGCGTAGATTGCAACGAGCTTGGCAGATGAACGCATTTGCTGGTCTTCATACTGATTGATAATTACACGTCTGACAGCAATCCAGCTGCTTGACTCCTGGTGAAAATGGGTGTGTTTTGAGAGAAACGATGAAACGAATGTTGCATGGGCAGCAGCTGCCGTATAATGACACAACAAGCATATAAAAGAAGAACGTGAGCGTATGAAGCGGATGCTATACTGAAGAGAACGTAGACCGAGGCTTTGAGGCATTGTCTAATCTTCGCCCATCCGGTACGCGACAAGCGCGTCCACTTTATGCACATTCGTGCTGAAACTCCGTAGCTTGACTTGCTCTGCTGTGCCAGATATCAGGTGTGCATCATCTTCTTGCCATTGCAGCGGGACTTCCGTGTCTTTTCCTGTATAGACTAGAATGTTGAACGAGCCTGGCGCGATAGCAAGACGGTACACTTCAGCAGAGGTACGTTGATGAACATAAGGTCGCCAACATACACTTCTCTTCGATGACCGGTAAGAAAGTCACGCTTGCCGTGATCTGGCGAATGATGGCTTGAATCTCAGCATGAATCTCCTTCTCTGTCTTTTCCTTCTTCGGTTGTTGTTGCCTAGCAAGGAGACAAACAAGCTCAGCGCGGTTATTATCTGCATAAGCCCTCTCACTTACGCCGGCGCCTGATTCTCTTTCGCTTCTTCGCCCGTTGTCTGTGTTCCTTCCAGCGCTATATCGAATTGCCAGCGCTCTACTACTTCTCGTGTCTCTTTCGATATAATCGCCATGACCAAGCGTGACACTTTGCCGGCCATAAGCCAGTCTGTGGGAGCTGACTGTCAGCTTGGCAAGAGTCCGCATGTAAGCCAGGACACACTGTTGAGTTGCGACATGATCTTGCGCAGGTAGCCGACCAGCGAGTCATCGTTTGAGATCAGCATGTTCAGGCCATACTTCTTGACCATCTTGAAGTCTTCAGGCGGGTACAGCCCTCGTTGATACAGGATACTGAGCGCATACAGAGGACATAGGGTATAAGCTTGCTGCGAACGTATCGTATTGCTGCTTCCATCAAACTTGCGTGTTTACGGAAAACTCGAAGAACTCGGTCACTATCTTTGTGCTGCCTTTGATGGATATCGCAGAGCTGCTGCTAGTGCTCGTCGTCGTCGCTGCTTTGTTGCTCGCCCGCGAACGCTGCTTCGTCGCCATCATCATTGTAGTCGCGGTCAATCCGAGGGTAAACAACAAGTCACGAGAAATTTCAAGGCTTTGCTTTAAGCCCTTCGACCTAGCTTACGTAGCACTAACACTAACAATTCACAGCTTGAATGTAACAAGAACCCTACCAACTCGCCTTACAAGTTTGGCTTATGCGACAGGCTTCGGACTCAGGAAACCAGCGCAGTCGGCGTTTATCGCCGTGCTGAGTCCGCATCGTTTTGCTCGAGAACTGATGGCTCCTTTCCCTCTTGCTTTACTGCACATACTTCCTTACGTACCATCTATCATGCTAAGCTCACTGGATTCGTCATCTGTGAATCTGCTCTGAAAAGCCCGAAGCGAGACGATGACGGCCTGCACGGAGGTCGCCGTGTGTCAACTGCGCAACCCTGGCTCAAAACACACACTCCTCCTTAATGATACATTCATGCGATGTGTGTATATCGTTACGGGCCAGCCGGGTTGCCTTGGAGTGACATGGGACGTCTTAGCCGAAGATTCTAAAAAGCTTGTTTGGTTGGCTGAGTATGCTATGAATGTCATTCTGAGTACCGTAGTATGACACTGAACTTGTGTATTGTCATAGGTGGAAGACCAGGGAAGACCATTCGGAGCGTTTTGTAGGAACCGAAGAACATAGGCAGCTGGAAGCTCTTTTCCAGGCATTCTTGGACGAAGAAAAACCTCTTATCTCCAAAGACTATTATTTCTTCGATCCCCTCCCTTCGATAATCGCATCACCCTGTCGCCCCGTTCTTCAAGTAATGGCTATCAGTGCATCCGATCTTACGAAGATGGAGTTGATATCGGAAGCACTGCATCCCATCACACAACAGCATCAGAAGCGCAACCGCAAATTCACTGTCGCCCTGGCCCTCGAATCTGAGATGCCTAGGATGATGGCCATCATCGCATGGGAGAGCATAGCAGAGCACAAGAGCTTCAAATATACTCCTCATATCCTCGAATGTTATGCCAAGGCAAAGCAGATCTGGTCAAATGTCGACTTGTTTGGCCATATCACACCGCGTTAGTCGAAGAATCCCTCATGTAATCAGTGATATACCCTTGAGTAGCTTCGTTTATCTGAGTAGTCATGAGATATGTTGGAATTGCTTCGATATGGGACCCTCCAAAGACCGGATATTCCCTGTATATTACTGTATCATTAGGGCTAATTTGTGCTACAAATGGACGATGACCTGCAATCGAAGCTGCTCGTCACTAATCGGACAACATACCCCGATAGCACGGCGGCCATGAAATTCGAAAAATTGATATAGCTACAACCCTTATATCGTTTCCTACACTTTTGTAATCCCCTGATTCCTACTGTATGCTTCATCGATGTTGATTTCCTCTGGAAACAGACATTGGCGCGATGCCTGCTCCACCCATTTGCGAGTTTCTGATATTGCCGGTTGCTGAATTAGCAGTAGAAGGACGAGATCCTCGATTTGGTTGGAAGGATCGTGATCCGTTAGGTATTTGTGATGATTGACCTGTATTGTAGTCCTGAAGAACGAAAGAAGCACTTCCGGCATTCGTTTGTGTGCTAGCTCCGAAGGCTTGCTGTTTAGTGCTCTTTATGGCATTCGGTAGAGATGTTGAGGATGAAGAGGATCCGTATTGGTAAGTAGGATTTGGTGCAGCATTTGTGATTGAGCCAGTTGGCTGAAAATGTCTGTCTGTATGGCTGTTTGCCTGATTCGAAGTGAGGGACGAAGCATGAACAAAGCCTGAATTGGCGAAAGTATTGCTACTACGTGATGTGGCGGGTAGCTGGTTTGTAGTAGTGCTAGACTGCGGTTCGCACGCGAAATTTCGATTGTTTCCTGCATCGTTGGACGGACCGCGACCCGATGTGTGAATAGGTGATCTGGCTTGTGAATGGCTCTGCTGGTTCTGAAGATTATCTCTTGGTAGTACAGAGACATTCAGACGTCTCTTTCTAACCGACTCAGGCGGCATTGCGTTATGCCCGCTTGTCCTGGATGCGGGATTTGTGAATGCTCTGTAATGGAAGAAAGGGGTAGAGATTCTTAGAGACAGGCCCTTGAGAAAGAAATGAAGTACAGTGCAGCCTACTCCAGACGTTGTTTCGTGCTGCCAGATACTTCGGCTGGATCGTCGGGTACTTGGCGATCTGCTTCTTCATCGTGCAGCAGGCTCGATATGTAGCCCGGTTGGTTTCTTAATTGCGCCTCACTCATCGAAGCAATGTTTCGTTGGCTGTTTGATTCAGTAGATACAGCAAAGTCCAGCCCAAGTCACGCAGAAACGGCTGATGGAAGGTCAAAGAGCATAACTTACTGACTGGCATCGAGTTCGTCCGCTTTTCTCTTCCTCGATGTGTCTGGTATAGCTGAACCCAATTGCGTGAAAGGCTGTTGTCGGGTATTTCCTACGGCTGGGGTAGAAGGCATATTTGATAGATTATTTCGTGTCATAGGTGTGGATTGCCCAGCGAGCCTCGAGTTTTGCATGACAGGGTTAGCTGAGGACGGTCGTGTGATGATTGGAAGTGCAGCAGAAGGGACTATTGGTGTAAAGTTCTGACGCGGTGCGAAAGCATGAGATGGGCCACCGATATTCACTGTATTTCCGGCGAGCTGCGATTTTAGATTATGATTCTCTCGTTGAAGGCTTTCGTATTGTCTAAAGGAATGTCAAATCAAACAGACTTAGCAGTACCCACAGCTCCCTGCGCTATGTGAGAGGGACAATCACTTCTTCATCTGTCTCAACTCTGCTATCTCGTCTTTCGCTTTTGTGAGAGTAGTTCGCTGCTTGATGCAGAGCTGCTTGTAATAGGTGACTTGAGCCTGTAGATTGCCTACCTGGAACTGGTAAGGGCCAATACAAGCATATATGAGCTCGAGGCAACATATCGATACTTAGTGGAAGATGCATTACTGCGATAGACTGCTGCAGGCGAACGAGTGAATCGTCCGGCGACCGGAATAGGAGAGCTACTTCTTCGTTCGTCTGGGCTGCTTGAAGTGGCTCAAACTGATCCAAGGCTTGACTACACCCTGGACAGATCTGCTGGCCGTGCTGCTGCTGTCTTGCTGTAAACACATGAACTCGATAAACACAGAGGCCAAATGACGCGTTTGCTTGATGGAAAACAAGCGGACCTTGTAGGCAGTTGGAGCATACGACGTGAGAGCATGATGTGATCCAGAAGTCTTCGCGAAGTTGTGCGTTTTCGACGGCGTTTTGCCTGCAGCTGGCGCACTCGACGTATTCCCAGTACGGGCTGCCAAAGATGTCGAGCGACGAGACAGCGGACGATGTCGTCGTCGTCGTCGTCGTCGCTGTCGTTGCTGCTGCCATCCAGCGTACAGCTGGCTGACCACAGAAGAATGTTCAGTCGTCAAAAGCAAGAAAGGCCATCTACACGTCTCGCGTTCAAGATGACTTGACATAATACACACTTTGACCTTTGAATGCCATAATGACCTCCAAGACCTCCCATGATGATGATGCTCCTGCTCTGTCCCAAGTCCTGCTCAAACGTCCAGAATTCAGCGATGAACGCAAAGCTGCCCGGCTGCAGTATCTGTACAGCGACCTTAGCCAGCGCAAAGCTAGCAATCCCGAAGGCTTCGCGTCAAGTATGCTGTGGTGGGAGAACCTCATTACCGACGTCGTCACTGGCGGATTCCAGCAGAATCAGCACGATGTCCTGATCTGGCACCTCGACGATACATTCCCAGACAGTCTGAGATGGGAGAAAGCAGGGAAACCAACCTGTCTGGGCACGGTAGCAGTATGTACACTTTAGTCGGAAGTGCGAGCGTTCAAGCTCAGAGACCCGAGTAGATGCACCTTGCTCAGCCGGGCCGGTCTGCTATTATGCCTTTCACAAGCTTTATGACCTCTCCTAAACCCATCAATACCTTCTCTTGGTCACGTTGGATGGTCTCTACGCTGGTCGGAGCGCCTCTCTGGTGGTCTATGTCCAAGATTGGCATAGTAGATTCCGACAAAGCAATGCCAGAGGAGAAGGCCTGGAAGGTAGCTTCCGGAGATTGGGTAATGATTGAAGCATTGAAGGTGCGATCTCACATCCGCGTTTGTCAAGCAGCATTGATCCTGAGTCCTGTGCAGAAAGCAGCAGATGCCATCTCTGCTGATCTGTCAACAAAAGCAAGCATAGTGGATCGGCTCTTCACGCGGGAACAATTTATCAGCGAGTATGCAAGCAAGGCATTGCCTAAAGTCACCTTGACGCAGCAAGACATGCTCGTTGTTATCAAATATCTCGAGCGTGATCGGCGAGTGCTGATCGCTGAGAAGAATGTATGTAGCTTCTCACCGAGTCATTCATAGCCAAATCTGACACCTCTTCCCGCAGATCATCAAGGTCCTAAAACAAGGAGAGCAAGCTGAGATTACAGAGGCCGATCGCGGTATTCTCGATGTCAAGTCGACTAGTCAGGCGCTAGACTCGCAAATAGATGATCTTGAGACCCGAATAGCAGAGTAAGCTGTTCTGGCAGCCTACAGCGGTATATACTGAGTACCGCATTCTAGACGGCAAACGAAAATCACGAATTACGTTCGCAACAATCAGAAGGATCTGGCGTTGTCCCATTTGAGAAGCAAGAAAGCATTACTGGACTTGCTCTCTAAGCGAACTTTAGCACAGGAGAATCTTTCGGCAGTACTACTCAAGATCGAGGCAGCCGAGTCGGACATCTCCATTCTTTCAGCATATCAATCAGCGACTTCATCCCTCAAATCACTGCTTTCACATCCTACGCTACAGCGCGACAATGTAGAAAACACATTGGACAGCTTACAAGATGCTTTGGCTGACCAGAAAGAGATTGAAGATATAGTCACCGATAGCGGGAAGCAAGCTGTGGCTCTTGAAAATGATGAGATGGAAGATGAGATACAGCAAGAGCTGGTTCAGATGCAGAAAGAGGCGGACGAAGAGAAGAGCAGGCGAGAAGACGCAGAGAAAGTCCGGAAAATGCAAGAAACCGACGCACAGGAGAAATCTATTCCCGAAGCGTCGTCTACTACAGGCGAGATGAAGCAGGAGCCGGAGAAGCAGGCTTTGCCTGCATAAGTACATGTCCGATAGCTCTCTCAGCCTCGAGATCCAAGTTGCTTGTTGTCTCACGTAACGCAAGATTGTCGTTCGCTATCACTAGCCTGTTTGCCAACCGCTACCTTCAGATTGGCGATATACTGATCTCGCTACTGGAGGCACCAGCGCTCCATGCATGTATCGCCTTGAAAGGTGGCTGGACGCTCAGTCGAAAGGTCTTCACAGAGCAGACTATCCCCGTTTTATTGGCATATGTACCTTCGCTGTGGCTTGCTCGAGGTCTGACCTCACTTCGGCTCCCAGGACTCGCCCTGTACCCTTCGACCGGATTTTGATCGCATATAAGGGATAGCACATAGCGTCCTGCCGCTTCTTGGTTGTGAGACCTATTGTGTAGTCTGGTAACATAACGGGTTTGCCATCAAAGGTAGATGAGCTTCACACGGCCCAAGTCGGTAATCGGAATATCGCGACTATCGTTCTTCGCCTTGCGCGGAAAGTGTTGCATGTCGTGAAAACTATCATGTTCTCCATGTACATCGGTACAAGAGTCTGGCCGTCCGATCTTTGCGAGATAAGACAGTAGCTGATGATAGCTGTATCGGTAGCGTATACAAAGCTAAACATAAGAAGAGTCAGACAGTACTCCACGTAAGTCCCGCTGGTAGACATACCTCGTCCGTGCTATGCTCGCCATCTAGTAGAGCTGGCAAGCTAGCAGGATAGCCTTTCTTATTCAGATGCTCCACCAGAGTATTGTATTTTTCCGTCTGCGCTGCAGGTTTCGGAGTCTCGTCTCTTGAAGTCTCTTGTACTAATTTCCTAAACGGAGATGCCTCAGGCGTCGGTGCAGGCGTAGCCAATACATCCGTAGCAGGCGAACGACTCGTCAAAGGTCTCGGTACACTGTTCCTTCCCCTATTCCGTCCCGTTGGAGGTTCTAAAGTTGTTCTGGCAGCATCTGAAGCTTCTTTAAAAGAAGGGTGATCGAGCCAGACGGGATAGACTTGAATACGCCTTAAGAAGCCTTTGATGATTCCGAAACTTATCATACGCCGGACGTCGATTGAAGAAGTGTCGATGTCGTAGCGGTCTATCCATTCTCGTACACTCAAAGCGGGCTTAAGCTTTGCATAATATCGGAAGAGATTTGCGAAGGGTGTCACTAGACATGTATCTAGCTTTATTTATATTTCATTCGGGCTAAAGTGAACGTGAAGATGCGTACCTGGTGTGCCTATCGATACGTAACTCTCACACTCTGCTTGGACAGCCTTGCTAGATTCGCCATCCTGCGTAGTTGATGCCAGACTATCCGGGCCTCCTACTAGCAGATACGAGTTCGTGTACTGAAAAAGGTCATGCAGTATGATACATCCATAAAATCTAATGATGTTTTCAGCGGTATTCAGACCAGGATAAGGTGATCCGCTCACAGTAAGTGCTGTATGCATTCTCTTGCAAGCGGAAGATCGACATCCGCCAGATTAGCGATTCTCTTCACGCTTTTAGTTCCATCAATATAGCTCGCGAGAGCAAACATCGTTATATCCCAACTTCTGTCCTTCATATCTTCCAGCGAGATGAGCGCAACGGGGATATCCCAGTCGCGGACTACGGCAGGGTTGGGATTGCTTGGGAAGAGTTTCAAGTCGAGCGAATTGGCGCTGTCTAAGGGGATAGACGTCTCGGAATACGAGCCAAGATCTTCGTAGATCTGTTCAAGAATTGAATGCATCCGGACCTCATTCTGTGAATTCGACAAGAGGCAAGTGGTTTCCTAATTTTTCACACGCTTAGATCGGTTACTTCTAGGGCGAGGTGCGATTGTGCTTACCTCCATATGCTGTAGAATGCGACCAGTCTTGCGGACGATCGGCTCGTATGGTCTTAGTTCTGCATTGCGTTCGAAGGCGAAGCAGACGTTATCTAAGTCGCACGGACATTCAACAAACTGATCGACGTATGATGAAATGCGAACGTACAGATAAAGTGACCTCTCGGATAATGCTGTCCTTGGATCCAGACAGGAAAGCCCAGTATCTTGCATTGCTCGGTGCATATTGTAATAAGATGTCTCATGAGCTGTCTCTTGGGCATCAAGTACTGCCGTACAGCGTCCAATTCGAATAGGGGTCCATTGAGCGTCGACATGAACGCAGCATTTCGATGAGCATGAGCAGCAGCAGAAAGCAGAGAAGACCCAGGAGGTAACACAGAAGAATCTTGGGATTGAGCTTGTGTAGTGACGTTGGTATTGGTGTTGCTTGAGATGGCTACGGATCCTTCGGGGACCTCGAAAGCGACTTTACCGCCTTGCAAGTCGTCGAAGATGACGAGGAAGACAGCCAGAAGACGCGGTAACTCTGCATTCGACATGGCGCAGAAGTCGTCTCAAAAGTCATGAAAGTAGTAGTAGTCAATGCATGTTGTTGTGCTTAAGACAAGTCGAATAAACGATGAATGCTACAAATCAAGAGGAAGAAGAAGCTGTGAAACTGGCGCTTGATGTGAGGATACAGCTGCTCGAAACACTCGTTGGTCTAGACACGCCTACTGCTGCTTCAAAGAACCGTCAAAGCGCGACTTCGTTTGGATCAATCACGCGAAGAGGGCAAATCGCCCTAGCAGAGATCTACAATGCCATCGGGAAAGCAGGCTCTGATTCTGTAAAGCGGTTTCTGGATAGCTGTGCGTTTGCTCCACCTAAGATCATGTTACAGTACTTGAGCTGAGACTGTAAGACTGGCTTTGGCAGACGAAGCCAATGCACCACTCCTCATTCCACAACTCCCAAGTGCAGCTATACAAGCGAACAGTGCAGGGAATGACCTTTCAGCGCGTGCAAAGGCGTCTCTGGTCCTAGAAGCCGAACACGATATCCGGACTATTGAGCGCGAGTTGAGAGAGATAGATACGCTTGAGAAGAGGGGAGTCGCTGGAGCTGGTACACTAGCTGGTGCGTTGCTGTCTCCCTTGGTCTAAAGTTGAATGCACTGACCGGTCGCCCTTGCCAGCGCACGAGAAGCTGCAGCCGGATCTTGTACGAACCAGGAAACAAGTATCAGAATTATCTACAGCGTACACTGCCTTGGAGAGCCGAGCGGAGAGCCTCCTCACATCTTACGATCACTACGTGAGGCGAACTTCCCCTCGTTTTACTACGACACACAAGGCCATGCTGATATGTGTTGATTTAGGTGTCAACGATCTCTGAGTTATTCGTTAGCTGGAATGATGCTCTCACCCAGGCAGAGAGGACAGTAGCTCGCTTCGAAAGGGAAAGAGACCTCTAAAATCCGCATTACCTACTAGATACATAGTCAAGAAATCACTCGTTTCATACCTCACTCAACTTAATTATTCATGTCGTAATTCGTTATCGTGCTTTCTAGACTTTGGAAGTCCGCCCGACCAGCTCCCACAAGCTATCGTCGCCCTGATTTGTGATCCGCTTGACTTTTCCATCTTGTTCAAGCTTGCCTAGATGTAGGATTATACCTTTTGTAGCTGCAAAGACGAGTTTTTCTGGAAGTTCTGGGCCGTAGATCGCCCTTACCAGACTACATCCACGACAATGGGATTCAGCTCGCGTAGTCTCGTTTATAAAGAAGAGGAATGTGAGGAATGTGCTAACTCACTTTCCAGCAGTCTCAGGCTTGCCAGCCTTCTCTAGCGCTTCTAAGACTTGCTTCTCCCTCTGCAATCTATGCGTAATGTATTCCTTCATTTTCGCAACACCATCCTCGACCACCGGGCCATGTCCACAGAACAGCTTTACTTTCTCTCCCTCCTTTCCCCCCACTAGATCGATACATCTCTGTAATGAGTCGAGGAGCGCTTTCAAGTCTGTAAAGACAGCGGTACCCTGGCCTAACACTGTGTCAGCGGTGAATAGGGATTTTGTATTGTTTTCGCTGAGGAGGAGGGAGATAGAGTCGTCTGTATGGCCTGGCGTGTGCACGATTGAAAGATGGGCGTTCTTATCGATACTGAAGACCTGATTGTCGGATAAATGATGAAAGAGGGAAGAAGAGCCAGGATGGAACGAGTCTGGTGGTAATGCTTTCAAGATATCCGAAGTAGGGTTATCGAGATTTGCATTTTTCGAAGGTAGTTTATGGATTCTAGGTGCTGGCATGCCCATCTCTTTCAATAATGGTACGACGTGTTGTAAGCCAAGAACATGGTCATGATGATAGTGCGAAAGTATGATATCGCTGACTCCAGAATAATTCGAGAGTGCTTTGCGCAAGAGGGGAATATAGGCTGGCTCGCCTTGGCCGGTGTCTAGAAGGATCGCATTGCCGCCTGCTTTACCCAACAGGTAGGTGTTTGTACCTTGGAGCGTATATGGACCTGAAATGATCGTCTCAGACTCGCGGTGCATTTGTTGGCTACATCAGGTCGCACCTGGATTTTGGCCCAGAACTCGACGGACAAGTGGAGTCAGCTGGCAGACCAGGTTGGAATCAGCTTTAAATCTTGAAACATCAGTATGTATGCTGCATCAACCTCTTCTATGTCGTCCAGAGGCAGCAGGTCGCCCGCTGTCGCCATAAGTATGCGATGAAGTCGGGCCGGAGGCAAGAGGCAAGCGAGCGAGTAAGTCGCAGTCGACTGTGAGAAGCTGTAGAGTAGTGCAAGACTACTTTGAGCATTCACATGTCTAGCTATCTGGCTGTAACCCTGCTTCTAGCTGCGATACATGCTTCTGCCCCCCTATTTTCGCGAGATGACGAGTAGCTCTTTGTCAAGTAGATAGTCGCACAATGTCAGGAGTTGCTTAATGATAGCTTCCTGTTGTCTTGAGAGTCTTGTTCTGCGGTTTGCTTTCCCAGCCAAAGCTTTCACCGCCTTCTCGCTGACGAGTGCTTGCTAACTTGACTTGAGCTTGGACACCTTCTGCATCCCTCACTGCTGGTATCATGAACGTAGGGCGGCTCGCAGACAAGTTAGGCTCGATATTTCGACGTGGAAACGACGATGACGATGGCTATGAAGACAGAGGGATCAGCAGCGAAGGTCCACGAACACCTGGAAGCAGCAATTCCAAATCATCATCCAGCAAACGACGAGGAGGCAGCGATGGTCGACCGTGGACGCAGTTTGATAGTCAGAGCGAGAGTGGGGAGAAGATCAACTATATCCTCAGAGGGACTCAGGTGAGTGGTGTTGAGCAGAGAGCGAGCTGGCGCATTGACCAAACATTGCAAAACAATACTCTGAATTCTTGGGTGCATCGAATGTCAACAGGCTACACTACTGCTCATATGCATTTTCATCAATGCCGCTCTTACAGTGAGCGCGTACATTGCATGCCAGCTCGACCTTTGAGCTGACACCTGATCATCCAGACATTCCAGCAGAAACACGACGTAGGACCTTCAGGATTGGTGAGCACTACCTTTCAACCGCTACGAGTTTGCTCACCATCACTACTGTTCATCCCAGGTCGTGTTCACTTGTAGCTGAACCTTTCACGTGCAGAAAAGGGGTTGACCATACTGATGCTTGTTCGCAGTCTTGATTGGCTTCTGTTCCTTCTTGACTGCTGTCGTCCTGATTCTTATTCCTTTGGTATTCGAAAGAACTGGTCGATTGCGCGGATTGGCCAGAGGTGTTAATCAGACGAGACCGTCTGTGCTCGTGAATGGAAGCCAGACTATACTGGTCCTCATCCTGGCGTAAGCCTGCCTTTCTCTGCTTTTCCCGGAAGAATCCAGCTGAGGTTGCTGTCATGCAGCTTCGTTCTGACTATCTCGAGCAATGTCAAAGGCTGCAAAGACGTTAACTCAGACCCCAATGCAGGTAAGCTTGTCTGCTCTCGGTTCGTCCAGCTGTCCTGACGTTGTATCACAGATAAAGAAGGCTATAAAGAAGCCCTCCCAGGTTTTTGCAAGACAAAGCGCGCTTTGACTGCTTTTCTATGGTTCGCGTTCTTCGCTTGGCTCGCGTCGCTCGTAAGTTCGTCCAGATCTTCCCGAAAAAGTTTTTCTGACGTTGAAAGTCCAGGTTATATGTCTCATCAACTGGCGCCGCACACGTTCTTCAGGTCATATACCCGGCTTCATCCCACCTGACGCAGACGAGTTCAAAGGCGAAGATGATCTTGAAGAGCTAGGCGTGTCTACACCTTATTCAGCAAGCAACTCGCAAGTAGGAGGAGGAGGAGGGACTGATCCAGCTGGAAGCTATGCGTCCGTACCGTATAGCGAGCAGTTATCGGAACCTTCTACGAGATATGAACCTAGCACGATGGGAAGCTCGCCTGGTGGGTATAATCCAGGTGGTTTTGCTGCAACCGCTGCTGCTGCCAGACAGAGTAGTACGTTCTATGAGGGCGGTAGGCCGTTCGGTGCGTTATTCTTCTTCCGTTCGAGAGGAAGCGCGCTGATGGATATACTGCAGAGGCCGCTACGCCGACTGGATTCTCAAACCCGTACAATCCTCCTTCGTATGAGGATCCCTATGAGCGTATAAGGAGAGAAAGACTGGGTGCATGAGCGCATCTAGACCTAAGTAGTCCAGGCAGTCTCTTCCTTTCGCAAAGCAGCGTAGTAAAGCAGTCTATATGTGCCGTTGTTCTCTTCGTATGTTGACTATATGTATACACGTCTTCTGTACGTTGTCGATGAATCGTCACGAATGCAACGCTTTTCTTCTTCTTTCCCCTAAGTCATCATCATGTCTGCCGAGCCTTTTCCCGTCAAGACGCTATCTCCTACAACTTCTCTCAAGCCCTATGCAGCCTCGCTTCTCTCTCTTTCCCTCTCATCCGGCGCTTTACTCTTCGGTTCCTACACTCTGAAATCGGGGCGTGTTTCACCTTACTTCTTCAATGCTGGCAAGCTCAACACTGGTTCTTTACTATATGCACTAGGGAGTGCTTTCGCAGCAGCTATCGTTGAAAGCGGTATCGAATTCGATGTCTTGTTCGGACCTGCATATAAAGGTATCCCTCTGGCTGCAATAGTAGCTATGGAGTTGAGCAGGGCATATGGCAAAGAAGTAGGATATGCATTCAATCGCAAAGAAGCTAAAGATCACGGAGAAGGAGGCTCTCTAGTAGGAGCTGAATTACAAGGAAAGAAAATCTTGATTATAGACGATGTCATCACTGCCGGAACAGCTATACGCGAAGCTGTACAAGTCATTAAACAAGCGGGGGGACATCTGGTAGGTATAACAGAGAGTTTGGATAGACAGGAAAAAGGAAAAGAATCAGAAGAGAGTGCTGTCATGCAGGTCCAGAAAGAAGTTGGCGTACCCGTTATTGTCGTGGCTACTATGCTCGATATCATAGAGTTCTTGAAAGTGAGAGGTGGATATGAGAAGGAATTGGAACAGATGCAGGAATACCGAAAACAGTATGGCGTGGTGTAGACGCGATGAACACCCGAGGAAGCCCTCAAGCACATGAACGGATGGGATGAACAGTATAGGAGAGAAGAGGAAGGAAGTACTCTGTCGATGTCACCGCGCCTGCTGAGCGTGCGCCGTCTGTTCGACCTCTTCCAATCCCCTATTTACACCGTCCAATCTCCTATTCAGACCATCCAGCACCTCCGCCTGCCGCAATAGGTTCCTACTACTGTCTATGAACTGTTGTGATATTTGCATACTAGAATCGACGCTGTCGCTGCTGCTGCTGTTCGCTGGAAGTTCCGTAACATCCACGACGGTTTGCTTTGCGTTATTGCTATTTTGAGGAGGATGAGGTAGTCGCTCTAGATCGCTGAGTAGGTCGTTGATGGAAAGTGTTGCGGCTGCTCGACCTTTGCCTTTGCTGGCGGTATTACTGCTGGTGCTGCCAGACATCGCTGTTGACTTTGTATCGACTTCTCCTCTGACTCCTCCAGCTGTCTGTACTCTGTGACTAAATATTCTTCGAGGTCTGATCTGCTGCTGTACTTCTTCTGCTGGATCTGGCTGGCAAGAGATAGAATCGATAAAGACCCAAGCAAGGCAAGGCATCATCAATCAGCCTCAAGCTTCATTGGCCTTTCAAGGACATCGAGACCCTTGATTCGATTTCAAACAAGTACTCAATGTCTAGCAATGGCCATCTAGGAAGATCCGAAGCTCCTGAACATGCGAATGGCACCTCTGATCACTCCGAGCTTCTGGACGAGGAAGACAGACAGCTTCTTATCCTCTACGCAAGTCAGACTGGAAGCGCACAAGATGTAGCAGAGTATATCGGGCGCGAAGCTTGGAGAAGATACTTTCGAGCCCGCGTCATCGATATCAAAGATTTTGACCGGGTATGCCTAATTTCCTGCCTCGACTTTCCTTCTGACAGCTAGACTAAATGATTACCTCAGAACGGGCTCATGGACGCTCCGCCGACCATTATTGTTACCTCTACAACGGGACAAGGCGCTTTCCCAACTTCCCTTCTTCCACTCTGGGATTTCTTGATACGCTCAGATCTACCTCCTGAGCTTCTTCAAGACTTTACATATACTATATTTGGACTTGGCGATTCGAGTTATCCAAAGTTCAATTGGCCAGCGAGGAAATTGAAGAGAAGATTGGAGCAGCTAGGAGCGCATGAGCTGGTGGAGAAGGGAGAAGCTGATGATCAGCATTATCTGGGGTGAGTAGACTGATCCTTGCAAAGGAAACGCCCGCTAATGCCAGGTGTAGGGTCGATGGCACGCTCATGCCTTGGCTGGATAACCTTTGGTCAACCTTGCTGCAGCACTTTCCGCTTCCTCCAGGTGTATCTGTGATACCACCGCACACCAGACCACCTCCAAGGTTACGCTTGCAAAAACAAGCAATAAATGGCCGCCCTCCCAGTCCTCCGATATTACCGATACATGGAATGAAGACAGCTACACTGCGGCAGAATAAGCGTGTTACGGCAGAAGATCACTTTCAAGACACGAGACATATCATACTGGAGCTCGAGGACGAGTGCAAGTAAGCTCTTAGTGCTGGTAAAGTGTAGAGCAAGTGTTGAGCAATACGTCAGCTACGCAGCGGGCGATATATTGGAAGTCAGGCCGGAAAACCTGCCAGAAGAAGTCGATGCCTTCTTAACGGCTATAAAATGGCAAGATCAGGCAGATATCGTCTTCGAATTATCAGCTTCAAGCCAAGGTGAGGCAAGGAAATCGTGGCTGTCTCTTGCTTTGCTGAAATTCATTCTAGCCGCACCTCTACCACAACACTGGCCATCTACAACGACCTTGCGACAGCTTTTCACGACTTATTTGGACGTCTTCTCAGTTCCCCGAAGATCTTTCTTCGAATGGCTATCATACTTCACAACCTCCGAGCTGGAGACAGACAAACTTCGCGAGTTCTGTACGGCGGAAGGGCAGGTATGCTGATTAAGTATGCATCTCGCTGTGTGCCTTCGCTAATCAAGTCTCAACAGGAGGACATGTATGACTACTCCAACAGGCCGCGCAGAACTATCGCGGAGGTCCTGCTTGAATTCAGATCTGCTCAAATCCCATTGGACTACATTGCCGACATCTTTCCTGAGATTAGACCACGGCAATTTTCCATAGCCTCATCAAGCAAAGTCGACCCGCGTCGCGTCGAGCTTCTCGTCGCAATCGTCAAATACAAGACAATACTCAAGCTACCTCGGAAGGGCGTAGCGACTTCATGGCTTGCCATTCTTCAGCCTGGACACAAGGTAGCTGTAGACTTTGTGAAAGGCACACTTCGACTGCCTGAAGACACTGCTACTCCTGTGATCTGTATCGGACCAGGGACTGGCATAGCTCCTTTCCGTAGCTTAATCACCGAAAGACTCAGTTCCTCACCTGAAAGCAAGAACAATGTCGTCTTTCTCGGCTGTAGAAGTGCAACAAAAGATTTCTATTTCGCGGAAGAATGGACTGCTCTGCGGGAGAAAGATGCTGTAAAGCTCGTCTTGGCTGCTTCGAGAGATCAGGAGGATAAGATCTATGTTCAGCATAAAATCAAAGATGAAGCGGAGCTACTGTGGAGATATATAGGAGAACAGGCTGGCGTAGTCTACGTATCAGGGTGAGCCATCTCTACAAGTTGCCTCTACGCATTACTCGAGCTCATTTGTCATTGGAGATCGTCTGGACAGATGCCTAAAGCTGTTCAAAAGGCATTGAAATCAGTCTTCCAAGGTCAAGGCGGCATGTCTGAAGCCGACGCAGACGCCTACTTCGAGACCATGGAGGCTGAAGGACGATACCAGGAGGAGACATGGAGCTAGCTCAATATTGCGCAGAGCCACGAGAGCCCAGCTGCAATGTAGCAGGCCTTCCCACAGCGAATCTCTTAGCAGATGGCAGCCAAACGTGCGCCAGCAGCAACACCTGCGAAAATCTACGTTCGTGGTGCTATCTTAGGTGTCAGTCGGGTCAGACTCATTGTGCTGAAGCCACTAGACATGGCCAGCTTGACGGACATATCTAGCTGAACAGTTAGCGACAGTACCATGCGAGTGACGTGATGATCCTTGTGGAACATCTGTGATCGCTATTCCATCGCTTTCGGAGGCAGATACTTGCCGTACGGTCATTAGCGATGATGTAGATAGCTTCGTCCGTCACGTAACGTAACCTTGTAGCGTTCAGATGATAATATGACTGTCTTGCACAAGGGAAACGCACTCCTCCATGTGGGAACCTCTATGTTGTACAACTAGCATGGCGAGCCCCGTGGGCAAACAGTCAGATATCCCGAAATGCAGTATAGACATTTAGAAGTCTGTTATTAGCAATGATAAGCTCGTGCGATAAAAGATGAGACAGGCAGGTACGTACTGATGGGCTTATCGTGGGCCGCCAAGCAAGCTTCACGGAAAGCCTCGGACAATGTAGGATGTGCGTCTGTATGGGTCGAAGTCGTAATAAAGATATGATTTAGCAAGCCTTGGGTTAGTTCGCATTCTCGCAGGAAGTGCAGGCGGGGCAGCTTACGGCAAGCTCGAGCGACGTCCTCGGAAGACGCTGAGTATTCCATAGCCAGAACACCCTCCCCAATCATCTCGCCAGCATTCGCGCCAATGACGTGAATACCGAGGATCTTATCACTCTCTTTCTCCGAAAGAATCTTGACGAAGCCGTCCTGATCATCGTTGGTCTTCGCCCGGGAGTTTGCCAAGAAGGGGAATTTACCAACGTTGTACGCAACGCCGGCCTTCTTGAGCTCTTCCTCGTTCCGCCCCGTCCATGCGACCTTTTGTCAAACAGTCAGTATGGGATTGCCACTTTCTGCTGGAGCAATACCATGATAAGGCTTACCTCTGGATGTGTATATACTACAGCTGGGATATTGTCGTAGTTCAGATGACCGTGTCCATGCTTGATGAGCTCGACTGCCGCAATACCCTCTTCTTCTGCCTTGTGAGCCAACATCGGGCCAAAGGTAGCATCTCCAATGCACTTGATGCCCTTAACAGAAGTGTTGTACTGCCCATCAACGACGATACGGCCGCGCTCGTCCTTCTCGACGCCGATCTTCTCGAGGTTGAGTCCGCTTGTGACAGGTCTTCTTCCGATAGCAACAAGAACGACGTCTGCTTCCATCTGTTCCTTCTTACCGTCCTTTGCGTTTTCAACGTCAAGGTAGCATTTACCGTCCTTCTTCTCAAGACCCAAGACCTTGTTTCCGAGCTTGAACTTCAAGCCTTGCTTTGTAAGGATCTTCTGGAACTCCTTTGCTACCTCTGCATCGATACCAGCTCCTCCGATTGTGTTGAGGTACTCGACGACAGTAACTTGAGCTCCGAGACGACTCCAGACAGATCCAAGTTCGAGACCGATTACTCCTCCTCCGATAACGACCAGCTTTTGAGGCACCTTCTCCAAATCGAGTGCCCCGGTTGAGGACACTACTTGCTTCTCATCTACTGCGATACCAGGGAAAGGTGTAACTTCCGAACCAGTAGCGATGATAATGTTCTTGCCGGATATTTGGGTGTGGCCTCCGTCCATAAGCGCAATATCAATGTCGGTCGCACTTGCGAATGATGCTGCTCCCTTAATGTAGTCAACCTTGTTCTTCTTCAGCAGACCTTCAACACCTTTCGTAAGTTGGGTAATCGACTTGTTCTTTGCGGCCAGCATATTGGGGAGATTGAGCTTGACGCCCTCGACTGTATACATAGTCAGTAACTATAATGACAAGGATATGCTAACCATACCATCAATTCCTCGCTTCTTAATGTCGTGCAGCGTTTGATGGTAGATATGGGAATTGTTGAGCATGGCTTTCGAGGGGATGCATCCGACGTTCAAGCAGGTTCCACCGAGTGCACCTCGCTTCTCGATACATGCAGTCTTCAGTCCGAGTTGCCCAGCCTTGATAGCTGCGACCAAACTTTCTTGAGCTTTCGCATACTTGCTTTCGCAAAGGATACTGAATCACCTGCAAAGTACCCGCCAGGACCACCGCCAATGACGATAACATCGTATGGATCCGACTGGGTAGCGTAGCCTCGCTGGCGAGCATAAAGGTTGCTCGAAGCCGGCCTTAGGGATCCGTAGCAGTGGCGCGCGACCTTGAAAGACCAAGACCTCGTTAACGTGCTACTGGAAAGGCTGATGTCTCGATACTGACGGGTGCTAACTGCTGACGTGAAATGAGGGCAGACATGGCTCGAAGACTGATGAAGCTGGCTGAAGAAAGGCAAGAAAGCTGAAACAATTCGCAAGACAGGCCACAATCCCGGTTCTCTCCTACCAAATAATTATGAAGACTCTGCATTCGCAAACCCATCGATGATCTCTAAAGTACTCTCTGTGACGCTCTATCGCTACCGTATCTGCCCAGTGACAGCGACTCGGCAGCCCGGACTGCCCCGCAAGACATATCATTGTATCCTGCTAAGCGATCCACATATCGCGGATTGGCTGAGTACCATGTACTTGCTTGAGCTAGGTAGGCCCTTACGGTCCTTTGTCGTCTTGGCACGCCACTGTCTCTACATCCACTTCCACGGCAAGTCTCGCTGGAACGAATAATCTGCGAGCTCTGCAAGACGTTCGGCGTAATCTTCGTGCTGACTCACTACGCTGATGTCACCGACACCGCTCTCAGGCAGTGCAACCCTTTGGTCTCCTGCTGCCGCTCCTCCTCTGCGAGCTCTCCTGAACCAGGACAACCCATACCTACGTAACCATCAAGTATGCCACTCTTCAACCGTCAACGATCACATTCGTATGCGCAACCCAGCCCGGTCGCAGCGCCGTTGTTCGCTAGGTCCGCTGCATCTGCTGTCCCGATCGTTCAAGCGTCAAGACATGCCAGACGACACTCGTATCCAGCACTCAGCAGAAATAGTTTAGCGAACTCTACACCATTCGCTCAAACTGCGCTACCATCGTATGTTGCTCCAAGCAGATCAGTACGAGCCAGGTCTACAAGTGGCAGTGCTGCTCGCTCAATTCACTACAGCGTTAACGATGCAATTCGCGGTCGAGCAGCTCATAGATACAGCACGGGTATTCGCACGCCGTCAGCAAGTATGAGCGCAAGGGCTTCCGCAGCCTCTGTACCGCAGCAGACAGTCCAAGTACTTGTCGAAGTCCCAGTAGACGCTTTTACTTCGCCTATACTCAACGCTGCCCTTCCTGCGATGCGAAGCTATCACCGTACCTCTCGCTACGACTCTCGTGGACACCTTCAGCCGAACATTTCTAGCAGCCGAGATCGAAGAGCAAGGACCAGCCATACACCTGGAGTGATAGCTATGAGAACCTCCAGAAACAGAACTCCTATTGCGATGTATTGAGTTTGTTAGTGCTCGTATTTTTATTTTGGTCAGATATAGCTCGTGGCCGATTTGATAGTATTGTTTGTCTAAAAGTACACAATGCAATCCCTTAACTTTCGGTACAGATAGCGCATGTTATGACTGTTGCGTGTCTTCCCGTACAAATTACTATTACAAATTACTATCTAGCGCTATAGAATGCTCAGTATCTGTGGTTCCCGAGGCTGGCACTCCAACGACTAACTTATGAACGCGAGGTCAGCATTCAGTCGGCCGAAGGCATAAGCAATGTGCATCGAAGGGTCAGATAGCGGCTACGGAGGGTTGTAGGAGGTATTTGTATTTAGGCCCGCTTGCAAAGCTTCATTGGACGGAGTCGCTCAAAGACGGATCGCCTTAGTTTGTGCAGTCCCTGGATCTGAAGACTTCGTGTGCAATGCAGCCTGGATGATTTGCTGGATGCCAGGCGCCCGAACACCTCTTTCCTGTTACAGGAAAGCTCGATACTCCTCAGAAGGTAATAGCGACGACTCGCGTGTATTGCTGGCTTTTGCTCGAGCAGCGGACGCCTCTGCTGGTGAGAGCGCCCGCGCCTATAGTAGCTCGCCCGCTTATACAATCAGCTTGCTGTGTATAGCTTGACTTAGACAGCAGACCCTGTTGCATCGTTGAAGAGCTATCTTAAAAGCCAAACAATCAATTGAAGGGGAAGATTTCCTGCGCATGTGCCACTTGCAGTTTCAGCAACGTTTTCACCCAGAAACGCAGGAACATGGTCAGCTTGGCGGAGGAAGATTGCGCTAGTGAGTCTTCTTATCATCAGCATTCCGACAACATTAGTCAATTCATCTGACATGTCAAACCTGGACATCAGCAATCTTTGATCCGTCGAGCTGTCTCGAAAAGGGTTTCTGCGAAGTTTCGAAGACCAGGTCGCATAGATCGCATAGGCTATACTACGGTAGGAGATCTTCATCAAGGTACCAGACTGGATAGCTGATGTGCTTTGCAGAGGTTCATGGCCAGGACAGCCTTGACGAGGATGCAGATGTCATATCGATCGTTTTCATCCAAGGCCTGAATACGAGTTCCTTTGCATGGCATTCTCAAGCAGAATACTTTGGCAACCTTCCTGGATACCGCTGTCTCTTCTTTGACAACCGAGGTGTCGGTCTTTCGGATAGCACAGGGCCACTATGTCGCTTCTCTACTCAGGACATGGCTTGGGATACGCAAGAGCTACTCGAATACCTTGACTGGACTGATGAAAGATCGGTACATGTCGTGGGCGTCAGCATGGGCGGCATGATTGCGCAGGAACTGGTCAGTCTGCCATGCCTTCCTTTCGCAGCATTCAGGTTAACATATTGCTACAGGCTCTCATTATACCTAATACCATCGCGTCTCTGACCTTAATATCAACTACTGCTGGAAATGGCTCGGCAGCTCCAGTTTGTCTAATATTTGGCATATTGTGCGAATTAGCTAATTCAACAATACAGCTATCTGGGTTCACCATGTTCGGACGCCTGATGTTCGTACGCACGGCAGAAGCTATGGTCGATGTCGTTCTAGACGGTCTTTTTCCTGCCTCGTACTTGGAAGACTTTTCAGACGGAGTTCCTAATCGGGAGCGTTTACATCGGGTAAGCTGGCTCAGCTTTGTGCAAGAAGTAAATCGCTAATTCTTTGACTAGGACTTCCTTCGGCGCTATGGTCTCACTAGGAAACAACCGCTTGCCGGTAATCTCTTGCAAACGCTAGCCGCAATGTAAGCTCGACAAGCCGCCATCCGTTACTTTTTCGGGACTGACGTTCTCTATCAGATGTCATCGGCTGTCACCGCAGAGACTCGGCCTCCTTAACGAGTCTATACCCAAGATCGCTATCATATCGGGAAATCTCGACACTGCAGTCAAGCCTGAGCGCTCGCATGACTTGCACAAGCATCTTCCAGATTCTGAGTTTATACAGTTCGAAGGCGGCGGTCATGCTCTGCAATGGCAATTTGCGACCCGCTTGAACGAAACCATTGAGCGCATCGCAGCCGAAGGAATGGCAAGGCTTGTGCCAGCAAGACGTGTTGGATTGCGGCGTAAGAGATTGGCGTCGATAGAGTCGGACAGTGGCTGCTCAGTCGATACTAGCAGACAGAGCTCACTTTCGCTCGACGAGCAATGATTGAAGCGGTCCTCCTGCTTGGCTGACCGTCAGTACACCAAAACACTCTCCTCGTTACAGTATCAAAAATCGTTTCTGCATCCCGCATTCGTTCTCATGCATTCCATGTAGCAGGACCTTACATTTCTTTGTTGGCATTATCGAGACCGCAATGCAACCAGCTCTTTCTCTTTCTATGTCTGCGCTCTTTGAACAGGCTGCTTGTCTGATATCATCGCTACGCGTCATATCGCATAGTCATACGTACTGTCTCCCACGTGGGTTTCGGGATCCGAAATTAGGAGAATAATCTGATCCGCAAGCAAAACCTTCATCACCCAAAACTTCGGGCATGTCACTGGTTTCTGAGCGGTACATTTAATGGTAAGGCGTCGCTTTGCAGCATTTCTGCTGTACTTTAACATCGATATCATGGTAAAGGCCAAAGTAGAATCCGTATTGATATGTGTAACTTATGTGTAACACCATCTTCGACTTGACCATTCGCTGCATTTCTCGCAACTTTCATAAGAATTGGGCCTCCGCTGCAACACTCATGGCGCATTAGAGCCGTAGCGGAATTGTAGTAGAACGGAAGCCGTGGCCAAACCTACGTGCAGCCAGCACCAGATCCAGCGCGAGGCCAGTCCTACTGCTTCGTGAACTTTGCGCTTGGTTGCATCTTGCTCTTCAGCGACTTTGAGACAAATCGAATATCGAGAATCAGGCAGGAAAACGACAAGGCGTAGGACAGGAAAGAAGGAGCGAGCAGGCAGCAGCAGAACAGCGACATCCACGACGAAACAGCGAGGCCATGTCATGCTAGGAGGAGCGAGTGGGAGGTGGACTCGCTGAGCTGGGAAACATCGCCAAAACGGCGCAAAGGAAGAGCCAGTAGACAGTCATGAGTGACCAGAATCAACGGCGGCATCCGCACCAGCAGCAGTATCAGTACCAGCAGCAGCCAGAACAGCGCGAATTTGGTCGAGATTCGGGAGGGATATCGCACAACCAGCAGCATCAACACCAGCATACTGGTTCAGGATTTCCATCTCAAGCTTATGCAGACCTACAGGCAGCTTCGATGGCGCTCCCGTTGCCAGCTATTCCAACAGATCCATCGTCAGCTGGCGCAACAGCCCAGCAACAACAGCAAGCAGCAACGAAGCAAGGCTTGAAGACATGGTGGACAAAGTTTACAAAACAGCAGCAGGCTGCTCAGGCGCAGGCTCAAGCAGCAGCTGCCAGCGGATCAGGCTCCTCAAATAGGTTTGAGATATCACCCACGTCGAGCAACTCGAGCACCGGTGCACACTATAAGGGCGTCTTTGGAGTGCCATTGACCGAGAGTCTCAAGTATGCTGGAGTCGCGATATCTATGGTCGGCCCAGACGGCGTCAACCAGGTCTACGGGTGCGTTCTTGGCTTGCTGTGTCACGGCCTGGCTTATCTATGGTGCTGACATCCTCGGCAACTTACAGCTACATACCTATTGTAGTAGCAAAGTGCGGTTTATTCCTCAAACAGAAAGGTCAGGCTAGTTTCTGCCTTGCGGGTTCTCGGTCGCTGACTTTGCCTCTCTGCACCTATTCTAGCAACTACCGTCGAAGGAGTATTCAGGATATCAGGTTCAACAAGAAGAATGAAAGAGCTACAAGATATATTCGATCGGCCTCCCTCGTATGGCAAAGACGTTGTATGGGGTCCCTGGAGCGTACATGACGCAGCGAACGTTTTGAGAAGATACCTCAATCAATTACCTGTACGTCTTTGTTCGGATGCCGTTAGTGCGACCATGCTCATACGCTTCTTCCAGGAACCCGTCGTCCCGGCAGAACTATACGAAGACTTCCGTAATGCTCTGCGTAAGTTCGCATTAGTCTGGTAATATCATATCAGCATGCTGAGAGTGTGCGCGTATTATACAGCTCAACTAGGGAAGATCGACAATGCAGAAGCAATCGAAGCTAGTATCGAGCGGTATAAAGTCTTGGTAGCGCAGCTTCCAGCATCCACCAAATATCTACTCTCCTATGTCCTGGACATGCTCAACGTCTTCGCCAAAAATCATCAATCGAACCTTATGCCTGCCTCGAATTTGGCAGTCGTATTCCAGCCTGGCCTTATCCGAGCGCCCGAAGATGCAGCGGGCGACATCGCTGGAATACCTATACCTGGAGCTGCTTCGATACCTGGAGCCAGCGAATCCCTCTCACCTCCTAATATGACCCCTCTCTCTCGTTCATCGTCAAACCCTTCTGCCCTACAAGCCGCCATGATGTCCACTTCAATCAGCGATGGTTCAAGCTCGGGCGCAGGTGGCGCTAGTAACAACACGAAAGCTGAATTGACAAGGCGGCAAGACGAGATTAAGATTAATCAGGAAGTCTTGGAGTTTCTTATCAATCACCAAGATCATTTCGTAGTCTTCCCAGATCAGTACAGCTCAGCCTCTTCCGCCCCTCCGAGCTCAACAGATACAAGTCCAGTTAGCCCTACGTCAAAGCAGGGTCTGCCTTCCCAAGCTGCTCAGAATTCTGGATCACAGCGGCCTCAGCAGCAACAGAATCAGCCATCTCTACCACAACAGCAACAGCAAAGTCAGGCGCCAATCAGGCCACAGCAACCGATTCAGCCGCTGCAGCAACCCAATGCAATGCCGATGCCGGCCTCGCAGAAACCCACTAGCATACAGTCAAGCAGCACGCAAACACCGTCGACGTCACTGTATTCGTCTACTCCTGCTTCTCAACAGGGCAAAGCAGCTCAGATACCTAGTCAAACCGCACGATCACGAGAAGCGAACAAATTACCTCCCATCTCAACAGCGGCGCCTCCGGTACTACAAACACGCACGGCTCACTGGCAGCCATCCACAGCTTCTTTTCCTGTCATGTCGCCGCCTGCGACTGCGAGATCTTCGAAGGAGAAGGAGCGAGAGAAGGAGAAGGATAGGCAACCTCGGAAACTCAAGAAAGGTCGCACGCCGACGTCTTCGGGTGTCGCAACTCCCACTACCACCGGAGCTTCTCAGACGGTCATTTGGGATCCTTCGAATCCGGAAACACCATACCTGCCACGCCCCTTGCGTTCATCGTCACCTTATACCGCTACATATGACGATGATATACCTTTATCGGCGACTACAGTGCGAGGCCAAAGCCTCCCGCCTTCGGCCGGGTCAGGCGCCACGGTCAAGAGGAGTAGGACTCTACCGGGTTCTTCGCCCTCACCGAGAGCCAATTCTCCTAGATCTGTTGGTGTGTTCCCCTTCCTTGCTGAGCGGGCTTCACGGTCGCCGCAGCATGCACGACCTCAGTGATCGGCTGACCATCCCTTTATACGGATTGCAGGGCGACGTCAATCAGAATCTCGCACATCGTCACCGCCGACTGTAGAGCATCTGCTCGCTGCTTCTGCAGGCGCAGACAACGCATCCTCTGTATCCGATACCGCATCGACTTCCTCGCCCATATTCTCTTTTGCTGCGACAGATACAATCGCACCGAATGCGCCGGCTGCTGGCTTGTTGCCTCTGCGTCAAAATACTGGCGATCTTGTCGTAAGGGACGACAAATCCAGTATTAGTGCCAAGTCTCGAGCACGGCAGGCCTTAGGCAAAGCCTCGACAGGAACAGAAGGCAACGCGGGATTCGCATTAACAGATCAGGCTTCGTCTTCTGGATATACGGAGCCCTCGCGACTCGCTTTGCTATTGGCAGAGCAGGCAGGGAAGATTGGGCCGGACGCCGCTTCCGCTATCGATGTAGCAGATATGCTCGTCTTACCCTCGTCTTATAAGCGCACCGATGCATCCGGTTCGATAGCAGCTGCAAGCGTGCATCGTGGACACGGGCTTGCTCCGGACATTTCGAAGCGCAGACCGTCTACTACCAGTTCGTTAAATCAGAAATCGCCTTCCTCAAAGTCATTTATATCATCAAGCCCAGGCAGCTCGCATCTGCACAAGATCATCAACCCTCCTCCACAGCCTCGACCGAAGGAGGAACGTGCGAATCTGACTCGACAGGAAGCCAGAAAGCTGGCCGAAGAGGAGGAGAAAAAGACTGCCAATGCTATTCGCAATGCTGTAAGTGTATGACTATTTGCGCCGCGATTCCTACTAACCCGATGTGCGTAGGTTGCGAATGCGGGGCGGTGATTGCCAAAGTAAGCTCTGACTGAAAGGACAATGCTTTACGCCTATACCTTTTCGAATATGTAACAAGGACACTATAGTAATCTTTCATCTAGATCGCAACAAAGGAGCGCGCCTGTAATTACACTTCGTTCTAGAATGACTGCTTCCTAATTGTAGAGTAAAGACCAAGAAGCGGTCAATAGGAAATAACCTTCCTGGAAAGATGATCAAAGCTTCGCTTGTTTCTTGTCCTCAAAGATGTCTACGCCCCAATCCGGCAGAACTGCTCGCTTTGGTACCGGGTATGCTGCAGCTGAAGCCTTTTCGAGGACCTCTACGTCTTCAGCGGATAGTTCAACATCTGCACAGCTTGTCAGCTCGAGTTATGGCGGATGAGGCAGTACCTACCTTTGAAATTGCTCTCTATGCGGGATGGGGTCACAGATTTAGGAAGGCATACGGCCTATCGAAAGGGTCAATCGAGTGATTCCATCAGAAAAGCTGATCAACTTACTCCTCGCTGCACTTGCCAGCTAATTAGAATATTAGCAGGGTCAACCTTGTACTTTTCAGCCATCTTGCGACTGTTACAGATGTGTCAGCATCTCTGCAAGAACTGAATCATGTAGCCATGCTGACATTTCAGGAAGCTCTCGCTCTTTGGCACCGTCACTGCCTAAAGGCGAATACGATTCAAGCAGTATGCCATTGTTTTTGCTCCATTGGAGTAGCTCAGGCTGAGCACAGCTGAAGTTAAGTTCGACTTGGTTGAAAGCAGGTTTGATCTTGGCCTGCAAGGATAATTCAGTATGTTCACATTGATAGAGGGGTCGGTCAAGCGATCTACCTGCTTCAACAAAGCCTCGCATCGCCTAATGTTGAAGTTCGAGATGCCGATGTGCTTAGTCTTGCCTGACTCGACCAGCTTCTCCATTGCTCGCCATGTTGGGGTCGGGTCATCGGTCAGAGCTTTGTTGATGATAATGTTTCCATTGCTATCTTTTGGGTTGTTTCGTAGCTTTCCATCGGGAGACGGTCCAAAGGCTACTGGCCAGTGCATACTGAACACCTCCGTCAGCTTTCGTGAGGTATGTTGTAGGGTCCGCCGCGCCAAATTACAGGTACAGGTCCAGATAGGATAGTTGAAGGTCTTTCAGAGTCTGATCTAGCGCAGCCTCTACCCTCTCAGGCTCGTGCATGGCATTCCATAGCTTCGAAGTAATCCATAGTTCTTCTCGGGGAACAGAAGATTCGGCCAGAGCATCTCCGACCTGTAGTACTCAGTTTGTCAAAGGTGATGCTACGGATAAGACTGTTTGCGGACCTCCTTCTCGTTTCCGTAGATGTATGCACAGTCGATGTGTCTCTGCAGATGATACCAAATTGATGAGATCGTCCAGGAAACACCAGTCGCCGGCACCTCACATAGCCGACTTGTAGAGCTTTCGCTACTGCAGCCTTGACTTCTCCAGGTTTGGATCTCCTGTTCAGCTTGTATCAGCTACAATAGCTTCTACATCATTATCGAAGTCGGTCATGCCAGGTTCCGAGGCCAAGGGCTGGGATCTTCAGCCCAGTAGAAGCAACTGTGTAGGTGCGTCCGAGCGACATGGTTAGATAATTCGATTGGAATCGCCCTCTTGAAAGAGAAGAAGGAAGAAGCTTTTCGGCGTAATGACATATCGCAGACCGGCGACTTTCCTTTACCTTGCCTTGATAAACAGATTGCGTAACGACGGAATGTAAGTAATACGACAACTATAGTACATCTGAAGTTTTTGTCCGGTCACTCAAGATTTACGCGTCCATCTGCTTGAGGTTCTCGACTGCCTTGAAAGGTGCACCTGTCTTCTCCTTGACCTCTTCGAGAGTGACACCAGGTGCCAACTCGGTGAGTGTCAGACCGCCATTCTTGCGATCCACCTCAAATACGCACTGGGTATTACGATGTAAGCTAAAGTATATTCATTCCTGGGTGATACGAAGCCGAAACGTACAAGGTCTGTGATGATTTGGCTGACGCAGCGAGGTCCTGTCAAAGGAAGACTGCATTCTGCAACAATTTTGGGTTTGCCGCTCTTGTCGGTATGATCTGTCACTACGATGACCTTCGTGTTGTCGGGGTTAGATACGAGGCTGGTGCAAAATGTCAGTTCAATCAATAGCTGGAATATGTATACTAGACATACTCCATAGCTGTGTAGATGAGCAAAGTCAGTGACAGCGACTGGGTAAGAAGATACGCTGTACTCACCTCCACCCATTCCCTTTACCATCTTTCCTGGAATCATGTAGTTTGCGAGATCTCCGTTGGCCGACACCTCCATAGCACCAAGCATGGCAACATCGATGTGTCCTCCTCGAATCATACCGAAGGATTCAGAAGAGTCGAAGGTAGATCCACCTGGTAGGATAGTGACGGTCTCCTTTCCTGCGTTGATAATGTCGGCATCAACGGTCTCCTTTGTCGGGTAAGGACCCATGCCGAGCAGACCGTTCTCAGACTGCATGTGGATGGTAGTGCCGGGCTCGACGAAGCTTGGTGCCAACATGGGCATACCAATACCGAGGTTGACTATATCAACGGAGCTTGATCAGTAACGATAGTAGGTCATGATCAAGCAAAGAAGTTCAGACTCACCGTACATGCCATCCTTCAGCTCCTTGGCCGCACGTTTGACGATGCGTTCTCTTCTTGCCTTCGCTGAACCTTTGCCGAGGGCTGCATCGTCTCCTGTCTTGTCCGACAGGGTCTCAAACTCGATACGCTTTGGCTCTGTGGCTTTGACGATTCTGTTGACACTGCATTCCCCGTTAGTTTCCGTAGCATAGGTGAAAACTAAGGCAACTCACTAGATACCAGGGAGATGGATATGGTTGGGGTCTAGCTCTCCAACCTTGACAATCTCTTCTGCCTCTACGATGGTCATCTTTGCTGATCTTGCCATTGCTCCAGAGAAGTTTTGCTGGGTATATCGGAATTGGCAGTTACCGTACTCGTCGGCCTTCCATACTCTGATAAATGCATAGTCTCCCTTGATAGCCTCTTCCATCAAGTACTTCTTGCCGTTGAACTCTCGGACTTCACGGGGCTTTCCTGGAACCTCTTCGACTCCTTCTTGGCCTTCCTTGTATTTCTCGGTAATACCTCCAGTCTCTACAAGGGTACCTGTTCCAGTAGGTGTGAAGAAAGCAGGGATACCGGCACCAGCAGCGCGACACCTTTCTGCGATCGTTCCCTGAGGACACAGCTCGAGCGAGATCTTGCCTGTCAAGTATAGCTTTTCGAAGTGCTTGTTTGTTCCAAGGAAGGATGCGATCATCTTGCTGATCTGTCCAGTGTGCAACAATGCGCCAAGACCGTAGTTGCCAACACCCGCATTGTTTGAAACACAGGTTAGATTCTGGACTTCGGAGCGCTTCGAGAGAGCTTGGATGAGAGTATCTGCTGTACCACACAGACCGAATCCTGCGACGCAAGATCGTTAGCTTATATCATCCTTCCAGACTGATCGTAGGCGGCGGACCTCCGGAAAGAACGACAGAGTCGCCTTTGACATCTGCTACGGCCTCTTCCGCAGAATCATAGAGCTTCTTTAGGCCAGAGGTGTTCTTGTAGCGGGCGAAAGTCGTTGAAAAAGCACGGCGTTGCGACGGCCCTGCGACCCGAGAAAGTGCAGACAGACGGAAGGTAGACATGGCCATGGACGACAGGACAGGACAGTAGTTGGGAAGATACAAGAGATCCAAGAGAGACTTTAAGACTTTCCCGGCTTCAAGGTACGAAAATCAGACGGGCTTCAAGTGCCGTCTTGCCGTTGAAATGTTCACCCGAAGTTTGGCGAAAGGTGCAGCTGCAAGCGTCCGGCTGACAGGTAACTGCTTTGCTTGTATGTATACATCAACATCCTTATAGACATACTAACAGAATGCTATTCGCTGACAGACAGCGACTACTGCGGTGTGGAAAAAGAGCTAACGATAATGCCCATAGGAGGAAGTGGTTCGGGCTTGCTTTGCACGCGTACTAAGTGCAGTGTATGCTTCGTTGATACGCTTGAAACGATCTGCGTCTCCATTTGGCTTGTCCGGATGATTCAGTAAAGATTCTTTCTTGTACGCTGCTCTGATCTCAGCTGATGTAGCTGAAGGCTTGATGTTCAGAATCTACAGAAACGAGAAAGACTTGATGTCAGCATCTCCATCGAATTTAGTGCTGAGACCAGCCACACCTCATGATAAGTTGCATTCGTCCTCCACCGCTTTTGATCAAGCTTGGGGGCTATAAGTTTCTGAAGTTCCACTTTGACCTGCTTGACATCCGTGGCATCTGCACCCTCTGAGACTTCCAGAGCACTTTGGAGTGCTTCCACAGCAAGTCCATTGTCTTGCTGGAACATGTGTATTTTCGCCTTAGATGCATAAGCTTTGAAGATATATACGCCGGGTAGGTTTGTATGTTCGAAATTTATGATGGTTTGGCAGTCTCTTAGAGCTTCAGTAGGGTTGCCAGACTATGCTTGCGGTATCAGCTAAAATCCAAAGTAGAGATAGCAGTCATACCTGAGAATATGCCTCAGCCCGCTCTAGCAGTGCTGTAGATCGTATCTGCCCATTGATAGCTTGATCATCACTGGCTATCCGCAATACTTCTGACAGATACGCAACGGCTTTCGCCCAGCGCGCGCTTGATGCAGCTGTTTTCGCAGACTCGAATAGACGTGAAATTTGGTATGATCGGTGCAGTAAGCGACTATCCAAAGCAAACAACCATAGTCAGTGTTCTATGTGGTCCCTGTTCAACCGAGCAGCCTACCTTGCTTGAGTGGGCAGCTCGGTCGTGGACCGCATAGCATCTAATGCTGCTACAGCTTGGGACAGCTGAGCTTGAGCATGCGCGAAGATGGCCTTGAACCATAGAGCTGCAGGATCAGCTTTGTCGGCTTTCTTCAGGTATGCACTGCTCGTTTCGTCAGCCGATTGTCAGTCATGTAGGGGTCGATTACACCTACTCTACCAGTAACTTGGCTTCTGGCACTCTGCCCAGCATTCCAAGCGCTTCCGCTTGCATCATATTCCACTCATCCGGAGGGTCTGCTTTCTTCGTGCCATTCGGCGACAGCCCACGTAGGTTCTTCAAATTCTGCAATACAGCCTCCCAATCATACTTCTCTCGCGCTACTGCAACTTTCTCCAAGTCATGTACGCCTCTCGATAAGTCGTCATAGGCTTTCTGACCCTCTTGTCTTGTCTTCTCGGTCCCTTCTATCCGCTCCGACAGAATAAGCTGATTCTGAAGGTGCTTGAGCGCTTCCTGTATATCTTTACCTTCGTACTTGTTCAGCGCAATGTAGCATCTCACGAGCCTACTTAGACGCTTGACGGTCCCTTCTGTGTCCGCTGATGGATACGATAGTGACTGTTGCATATCCCTCAGCGCCGCTGGATAGTCTGCCAACGAGATGTACGCTGCCGCACGATTCGTAAGCAGTGATATAGGAGGAGGGACTGATGTTGTTCTAGGGTACGCTTCGAGTGCGGATGTATACGATGCCAAAGCTTGCTTGAACTTGCCTTCGCGATAGGATGCATTGCCTTCTGAGCGGTGCTTGTCTGCTTCGGCTAGAGCATTCTTGTCTACGAGAGACTCCAGGAGGTTTGTGGGCGTGAAATTGAAAGACGTCGAGCTTCGCGGTTGTGACGCTGTTTTCCGCTTGACGCGCTGAGATTTCGCTTGTTAGCTGACATATACACGAACATAGATCACACTCAGCATACCTTCTTGACCTCTCTAGACACTCTCGAGGGTCCAGCTTGCGGTTGTTGAGTCTCGTCGACACGCAGGCTTGCTGTTCGCAGCTTCTTCTTTGGTCTCTGCGCTTTGGCAGCAGCCATGAACGAGTCGTCCGTTGCACTCGCATTGTTCTCGATCTCAATATCCTCGACAGAAGCAGTAGCAAGACTGCCGCTCTCTACTCTTCGCCGTGCATTGCGTTTGGTGCCATTAGCCGGGCCTTTGGTACGAATGCGTTTGCTAGGCTGCCAGACTTCTTCGGTAGCAATGACATCGCGTTTGGGAGTAGCAGATGCATCGTAGAAGACTGCCAGATCAGAGTCGTCGCTGTCGGTGTCGCTTATGTCCTCCAGATCGCGCATGGCCGCGTCCATCTTTGACATTTGAACACGTATCTTGACCGTTAAGATATAGTGTTACAATCCTGTTAGACTCCTCCTTTGAATCATTTCAAGACTCTTGCATTAGTCGCCAGTCAGTCACTCAATGATGTCTGCCCCCTTTCAACTTCAACATCCACCAAAAATCCCGAGAAGTCAAGGAAATTGAGGGTTTGGCAGAGACCAATCTTCAAGTATCAAGAACGAGGGAACCATCAAGGACTGCTACTCGACAGCTCGCAGCCATGCACACCGTCGCTGCATCCGATAGCGACCAGCTCAGAGCTCTGGCCAGCCAACTCGTAAAGAGCAAACGGGTCGCCTTCGTCGTCGGCGCAGGCATTTCAACAACTTCAGGGATCCCAGACTTCCGTTCTGCTGCTACTGGCTTATTTGTAACTTTGAAAGAACGCAATCCAGATGTCAAGCTCGCGACCGGGAAGGACCTCTTCCACTCAAATCTCTTCCAGGTGGGCTTGTACATGCTCACATAATACATTGAATATCACTCTAATACATAGATTGCAGCGAGAAGATACCACCAGAGCATTCTACATGATGATCGCAGAGCTCAAGCGGCTGGCAGATGTTGCGGCCCCGACCGACTTTCATCATCTCATGAAGGAGCTAGAGGATGCAAACAGACTCTTTCGTGTGTATACACAGGTATGCCGCTCTGTTCATTAATTGTTGTGCCACACTTTGGCTGATTATAGGCTTTACAGAACATTGATGCGCTTGAAGCCAAGACAGGTTTATCATATGGTCTTGGAGAATGGAAGGAAGTTCGCAAAGCAGTCAGCGCACCTTCGCCGTCCAAGAATAGCAAGGGCAAAGGCAGAATGCAGCAGGAGGAGTCAGATGAAATTGCCAAGAATGCAGGCAAGAAACGCAAAGCAAGCGAGATGGAGGTTTCGCATTCCGATAAGGAGAATGTAGCAGCACGCTACGGCTTGAATCAAGATCCGCTCGAAGCTGGGCTACATGCCGCCCAGCCTTTACCTTCTACTTCGAGGCTGCCAGATGGGCCAGACTCGAAGACCTTTATCAAGTCAGAAGATATTGTACCTGAGTCGTCACAGGAGGGTGGCAGCTCCGTTCCAGATGGCTTCGATCAGTTGCAAGCAGGACCTACAAGTTCCCAGCTTTCGCAGCACCTGGGCGTTGAAGCTGTACCGGTCCAGTCTTCCGCGAACGATGCTTCAACCTCACAAGCGCCAATAGAAGAACAGCCGCCGCCCGGAGTAAAGGTTGCGAAGACTCTCACGACGCCTTCGGTCATCCCGCTGCACGGTACCCTGGATAGTATGCATTGTACGAAGTGTCACCATATCGAGCCTCTCGATAAGCACTTGCAGGTTCTAGACCAGGGCAACTCGATATTCTGTCCGAAGTGCAAAGCTGCGAATGCGTCTAGAAATGCACTGGGCGAGCGCTCAAGGGGTACAGGCGTGATGAAGGTATCTGTCGTACTATACGGCGAAGAGCACGCGCAGGCTGCACGAGTAGGAGAGATTGCAGAGAAGGACTTGCTGAAATCTGCTAGACCTGATTATCTGATTGTCGCCGGTACGACATTAAAGATTCCAGGCGTCAAGAAGCTAGTCAAAGAATTGGCGAGAGTAATCAAGCCGGAGATCGAAGTCGAGGTCAAAGACGAGAATGGGAGAGGGACCGGAAAATGGATCAAGCAGCCAGTGCCCTCAACACAGACCAAGGTCATTTATGTCAACAATGAAGCACCTACACCTGAGACTGTCTGGAATCCCGTCTTTGACACCTTCGTGCAGGGAGACCTGCAAGTCTTCGCGAATGCTGTCAGGGAAGAGCTTAAGCTGGTACCTGCAATTCCGAAGAAGCTCGTCAGCTCAACGCTCGCTGGATATGGCTTTGCCAGTACCAAATCACGCTCATCTGCGCCAGCGAAGAAGTCTACCATCGTCCAGAAGAACAAGCAAGGCTTACTTTCGCTCAAATCAAGCAAGAGCAAGATCATTGGCAATGGAAAGACCAAGACACCTACCTCGCCTATCCCTGCTGTGCCGAAGCAGAAGTCCAAGCCTGGTTGGAAAGGATATGCTCTGGAGCTCGTTCCGGACGACAATACTGCCAAGAAAGCGGATTATTGGCAGACCGCAGTTACAGGGTCAAGGCGGAGAAGGGGCAATGCTGGATCCTCGCAAGAGGCGACGTCGGCTATACCTTCCTCGGCTTCTATCGTCAGAAATGCACTTGCTATCGACATTCCAGACGCAAGCGTCTTCCAGGCTGCTGATCCTTCGGAAACTCCAGCCGCAGCTCTCAAAAGTCCTATCGACGAGGCCATACAGGTCGTAAAGGCTCGATCGCCTCAGGTAGTCGCCAAGTACCTAGAAGAGCAAGGCTTTGACGATCCAGGCCCCTACTGTATTTGCGATGGACCAGATGACGGTACCAAGATGATTGAGTGCGAAGGTGGTACTTGCCGTCGACAATGGTTCCACGTGGCGTGCATCAAGCCCCCGAAAAGTGCGCTTAGGAACAGGAAGCGCACGCCGTGGAAATGTGCCGAGTGTACAGGTGCGGCTGAGCAAGCCATTCAGGTTTCTGTACCTGGTAATGCTTCGCACATTGTGCCTCTTCCGCTGCCAGTCCAGCAGCTCTTGCAGCAAACACAGCCTGCATCTGCTTCCACCTCGAATGCACCTTCTCCTCCCTCCTTAGCCAGCGACGTCTCGACCGCGAGCGATATGGAGGAGCTTGCATCGCAACGAGGCGATGAGACGGATGTGGTATACGACTCGCAAAGTACAGTAGTTGTATCAGACTCCCAGCCTTCCAGCCAGAGCGTGAAATTCACGTTCTCCGGCAACTATAAGATCAGCAAATCACCTCTAATCTCTTCACCTCCGATTGGACCTACGATCGAAGACTCGCAGAGCAGTAACAATGCGGACATGTCCTCCGACTCGCTGCTGACGGACGTCAGCGAGCTCGAGGCGATATTACACAACAAGAGGCGCAAGAGCAGCACACCTTCCACAGTGGCGGAAATTTGTAAGAACCTGGGGATGTCCCCTCCTAGCAGTAGCAAAGGTCGCAGGGGCGTCCGCGGGAGAACCTCTATAGACAATACCTTAATCTAGATTACGTTGCATTGTGAATGTATGACATCTTGGATTGTGACGATTCTCTCTTCGCATAGCTCTGTTAAGTATGTAGCCTCACGACTTCTAATGTTGTACCTTAATAAGCAGCACCCATGCTATCTCCAGTCTCATGATACAACAACACGACAGGCTGCACGATTCGCACTTGTACTACAGCAACCTATCTAAGACTGCTGTAAACCTTCTGTAAACCCACTGGATCGGCAGGCTTCTGGTCTTCGTCCGACTCAGCTTCCTTGTCATTATACATTGTATAGCGGTAAGATCCTAGAGATATTGACCTTCTGTCTACAAAGTGGACATTCAGGCTTCTCTCTTACCCAGCCGACTATGCATTCGAAGCAGAAGCAGTGGCCGCACTCCGTAGCTGCTGGATCTCTTCTCGGTCCTAGACAGAGTGTGCATTTTCTTGACTCCTGTAGCTCTCCAGTAGCATCGTCTTCATCGTTGTTGTAATCCTCGACAGGTGTCGGATCGTCTGGATCGAAAAGCAACTCCGTCACCGGCCGCCCGTCAATAGTCGCTACCTGACGCTTCACTTCCGTGGATGACTCCTTTTCTGACTTCTCGCTCTCGCCAGCTGACAGTTTCTTGGCTTCCGTCTCCGCTGCTTTCTGTGCTTTCCTTCGCCTGACCAATGTAGTGACTAGCCTCACAGATAGCTGAACGGCCATCAATACGCCTAAGACCTCGTACGAAGGTGGTTTGCTCTGTCCAGAGCCGTTCCCATCGTTCAGCCGGCCTTGCAGTGATAGGTATCTGATACCGACGAGCCGCTTCGCGATGTGGTAATACCTTCCGAAAAGGTAGAATATAGTAAGATGGATAGCTCGGACATGTTCGTCCATCAAAGACTCGAAAGTGGGTAATTCAAGGCTGGACAAGGAGGAAGATAAAGGCAGCATGCTCCGGAATGAGAACCCAGATGAAGGTGTAGAGAGTGTTGTTTCGGTGACGGAAGGCGCAGAAGGAGGAGAGACGGGTTCATCGGAGAATAGAGGATCTACTTCGTTCAAGACATGATGATCTGGATTGATGGTTGCAGGCACAGCGATGGCCTGCCGGTGAGCTGCGACATATCGCTTTAAGCGAGTATAGAAGTGTGCTAGGAAGTATGGTGCCAGGACATGCGACGAAAGCAGTAATGCACGGAGCTGTAATCATAGTCAGAAGCAAGCCGGTACGATAGGCAAAGTCAGAGACTTACTGCGATAGTGGGAATGTTGCGTGTCCGTACATCGTACTGCAGTATATCAACGTATTCTTCGCCAAGAGTCTGGCTGCCTGAATGCATTTCTCAGCAAGGTCCGGCTATAAACGCAGGCTACCAGGGCGCCTCACCTAAGAATGTCGTAAGACCATAGTATGCCAATCTACTGGCCAACCCAATCTCTTTCGTGAACGTCTGTACCCATCGAGTGCCTGCATAATCCCGGTACACTCTCAGCCGGTTTCTCTAGATTCTTGTTGACGAGCTTGCGCTATCGTCGATGATCTGATGTGTGACATACCCAAGAATGTTCTTGCTACTTCTTCTGCCTGATCGTTCAACTGTGCCAAATAATATAGGTCTTTCTGATTTGCACGAACTGCAGCCAAGAACTCTCAGCATCTTTCTCGTAATTTACCCTGATAGTTCAGCTCACTGATCTCTGGCTGTGCAGCTCTGGCGAAGAAAGGCGCTCTATACGGCGGGATTACTGCCGAAATCGAAGTCGACGCTGTCCCTCTTCTGCCCAAATTGGCTGGAGCTTCCGCTGGCGCTGCTGGTCGTGCTATAGCTGATGATGGACCTGCATTGCTACTGCTCTGGTCTCGCCCATCATCGTCCATGTAATTCGAATGCAAAATAAAGCGAAGCACAAGCACGGGCAGACCTTTCACAAACGGGCTGCCAAGATGTCGTATTTCGATAACATCTCGCACTCATTATTTCGTTACGCTCCTTTGCTATAAGTACTGAGAATCCTGCGGGAAGACAACTCCGTATTGCTTTTTATCATGTATCTGCTCAAGATTACGACCTGTTCAAACGAGAACCTTTGTGACAACTCCGACCGTTTTACTGCTGCTTGTCGAGGGTCTTCTTGACTTCGAGGCCTTCTCCCTGACGCATGACACCGACGCCCTTAACAGATACAGCAAGATCAGCTAGATCTTTGGCCTTCTGTAGGCATAATTACTTACAAACTCGTAGACGAGCTTTCCGCCGAGCATTGCTGAGTACATCAAAAGGGGAAGCATTGCGAGCGAAAGATAGGCGTTGGTCCTTGGAAGGGCCAAAGTTGGCGACTTTGCGCGCTTGTAGAAGTTGTACACAGCGATGGCGGCTGGACTATGGTTAGTATGGGGTCAAATCAAGCCAGAGAGACACCACTCACTGACTGCATCGTTCATCGATGCGTGTGTCAAGGTTGTCTTTAGCTTTGTGGCACCGATATCGTCGCTTGGGGCGGTATAGGCATCCTTCAACGCTACCATCCATCCACCTCTCTGTTTTGCTTGACCTTTCCACATGCCATATAGCTCGCTCAAACCTGTCGCGATTGAGATAGCAGCAAAGCCGATCCCAGCTGCGTTCGCATAATGGGAAAGAGCTGAGACGGTGGATGCGGGTGGGATGATGGTAGAGAGGAGGCTTCCACGAGTCGTCTGCACAAATACACCTGGGACGAAGTGCTGTGCGATGTCGAGACCGAATGATGCGCTCCAGAAGGCGATCGGCCAGTGGACGGTAGCCTGGCGAACAGGCATTAGCCGTGATCCTTTCAGGTTTCAATGATATCCTACAGGATGGATTGGATGTCCCATTTCGACGGGCGTTTGACCCATCCCAGCGGCCTGACAAGCTGATCAGCCCATCGTGATGACTTCCGTGACTCTTCTGCACTCACCGCTGTTGTATCGACGACTTTCTTTGCGGTGTCCATTTTATTGATAATCCAGTCAGTAGTGTTGAATCAAAGAAGAAGACGAAGAAGCAGACCCAAGTGCAGCCCAGTCCAATGACCATCTTCGCTTTACGCCCCGTCGATCCTTTGCACGTGACGGGATTGTCGCGTATTCAGGCACAATGGAAAGACAACGATGTAGCAGCATCTAAAGCTACTCTCGCACTTTTACAGCCCAATTGTAACACGTTGAGACCGATGCTACACACGGGCCCCGAAAAAAGCCGGCGAAAAAGCTAGATTCTCCTTGGATCGTAGCAATCAAGGATGAAAAGCTACCTATCTGACAAGATTTCTCATTAACCTAACATGATGCTGTCGTCTCTCCATGCTTACACACGCTCTGGGCGCGTTCTCTGGAACCGAAGCGGCGATATCCTGCTACGTCATGGCCGCCTATCTTTTCCCCAAAACTCGAAGCAAAAGCTTGAAGGTTGCTCTTACACCACATCGACTTCTCGTCCGCAGTCGTGCTATACTTCATACAGCAACCTCTACCCGTCTTCTGCTAGTCCGGCGCCCAACCTAGTCTTCTCAAGAAGCCTGTCTACATCGAAAGCCAGAATGTCACACAAACCATCAGAAGATGCATGCGTTACCGCTTATAACAATGCGGAGCCCACCGCTCAACAACAGACGCTTCCAGGTTCCTGCTTTTCGTTGTAGTCTCGCGCGGATCCTAGTATGCTAATACACGCTTCGTTTTTGTGATGGGGGCGTGCGTAGGCCGAGATAAAGATATGGAGCCCTACGCTGGTATGCCAGTGCTTGAAATCAGGCGGGACCTCGCTGACCTTTTTCGCAGAACACACCAAGATCGAAAAATGGGATGAGAACGGAAGACCCTACCTCGAGGAGTACCAAGGAAGCAACAAGCTCAAAGGGAAGAAGGTACTCATCACTGGAGGTGACTCTGGTATTGGAAAATCAGTAGCCAGTAAGCCTGTTCCTGATTCTGGACCTGGGGCCTGGGCTGAGTATTTTTCTAGTCTTCGCTGCTCGTGAGGGCGCAGACGTAACGATCGTGTACCTACCTGAAGAACAAGAAGAGTGGGTCCGATCTGCAAGCTACCCTGTGCGACTCTAACGGCCTCGCCCAAACAGTGCCGACAATGTGAAAGAGAGAGTAGAGAAGGAAGGCAAGCAATGTTTGCTGATCGCTGCAGATCTCATGAAAGACTCAGAGTGCAAGCGTGTCGTGGACGAGCATATCGCGAAGTACGGAAGGTGAGGCCCGAACGATCTGAGCTGGAGTGCTATGAGTGCTAATCTACAGAGAATGCCAGGATCGACGTCCTCGTCAACAACGCCTCAAAGCAGATTCAAGTCAAAGATCTCGCAGATATCGAGCCAGACAATGTCCGCTCAACTTTCCACAGCAATATCGTCGCAATGATTGTCTTGACCAAGTTCGCACTCCCTCACATGAGGAGAGGCTGCACGATCGTCAACTCGACATCTGTCACGAGCGTAAAGGGAAGCGCAGCGATGGTCGATTACTCATGCACGAAGGGTGCTATCAATACTTTTACAAGATCGATGGCTGTCCAGCTTATGCCGAAAGGTATTCGAGTGAACGCTGTAGCACCTGGCCCTGTCTACACTCGTAAGTTCCTAACCTTTGCGCCATTCGCGGCTGACCTCTGGCCTGTTCTATCCAGCTCTGCAACCCGCTTCTAGATCGAAGGACCAGATGGACGGCTGGGGTGTCGGTGATCTCCCTCTCTGGGGACGAGTAGCTCAGCCCGCCGAGCTTGCCTCAGCCTACATCTACTTGGCTTCAGCCGATAGCAACATCGTTACCGGAAGCATCATCCATGCTAACTCTGGTCAGCACGTTGGAGGATCGTAACTCCAATGATATACGGAGAACAGAATGTAGCGGAAGATAGAGAGTAATAAAGTTGCTTTGCATCTCAGAGAAGTTCAATATACAACGACTATTTGCCTCGAAGATTATGCAGTCCTGCTGATGTACACTCTGAAATTGACCTGATACATCTAGCATAACATTTACCTCCTAAGACAGTCTTCCTACGCAGGGAAGAACGACCGCACAACCTTCCCATTCCTGATGTTCGCCTGGGCAGCAGCAGCAGCTGCTTGAGCTGCTTGAGCCGCTGCAACCTGCTGTTGGTGTTGCTGCATTGCCAACTGGTATGTCTTCTCGTCCATAGCAGCCGCTCGTCTCGGCCTTTTCGAACCTGACACACCAGCTGTAGCAGATGGGCCGATTATAGGCTGTAGAGGCGGAGGAGGTGGTCTTTTCAGTGATATAGGCGCATCGCCATCACCATCTTCATCCTCTGAATCGGAAAGTACGTCCCCATACCGCGACACGTAGAGATCGCGCTGCCTTTCTGTAATGCGAGTCTCGAGATCTGAATCTGATTCGCCGAGATCGTCGTCTGAAATGTCGTATGGCACGCGTTGTGTTTGTGCGCTCGGCGCGAAAGGCATGTTTCGTAGCTGTTCCGTTACCGTTTCGCTGATTGTACAAGTCAGCGAGAGTACTCAAATTATTAGTGATGAAACCGGATCTTACAGCATCCCATCTAGATATTTCCTCGAGTTCTGATTGTCCATATTGTTATTCGGCACATCCAGCTTGAATTCCGGCCCGTAGTACTCGAAATGGTCATTGTAGGGTAGGTCCGGCGAAAGCTCTTCATCCACAAGTAGACCAGTCTCATATGCCCATGTTCGAGCTACATTTCGTATCGTGTAGCCTCCTCCGCCGAGGATGATGAAAGGAATATCGAAAGATTTTACGAAGGTCACGCAATCGGCATGCCCTGAGTATGTCCAGAGTGATTAGCCATACGTTCGCATGTAGTATTAGAGTCATCATACCTCTCATAGATAGATTGAAACACCCTAGCTTATCTTCAGCTAAAGAATCTGCTCCGCATTGCAGCACAATTGCCCCTGGCCGATACCAGTCGATAATATTTTGGATGATCTGCATGCACAGACAGAAAGCATTGGGAATTGCCATATCGATCAATTAATGCGACCTTTGGCTCCTCTGGAGCAGCTAACATACCGGCCGGAATATGCTACGGTAGGTATCGTCGTCTATCCCATCCTTCAGAGGTATATTGACAGCGTAGTTCTTGCCTTTTCCGATGCCTATATCGTGTAAATCCCCAGTTCCAGGACTGTCAAGCTGCGTTAGCACCCTGTTCTAACTGACTCCGAAATAATACGCACAAGTAGTCCCCGAACTTGTGGAAGGAGCATGTCATGACTCGATCCGTGCTATAGAATGCCTCTTCGACGCCATCTCCGTGATGAATGTCAATGTCGATGTATAAGACCCGAGCGTGATGCCTGTAATGTCCTGCGAATCAGGTTTCGCGATCATATGTAGCACAGATGCTCTTGCACACCTCAACAATTCTAGGATGCCCAGAACTATGTCGTTCACATAGCAGAATCCAGATGCCTCACGCTTCTTGGCATGATGCAGACCTCCTGCCCAATTCGCCGCAATATCGGCATGACCAGAATTGAGTCGTTTTGCAGCACTCATAGTGCCGCCTGCACTGATGCTACAGAATTCGAAAAGACCTTCGAAGGATGGACAATCCTCTCCAATGAGAACTGGCGAGAACGTACTTAGTCTATGCCTTAGAGTCAACGAAAGGCGAAACATCAACTTACACCGAGTCCCTTTGCCAGTAAGCTCTTCGGCCGTTTCTGGAGCTACGCGCTGCAGAAAGTCGATATATTCATCCGTGTGAAACTGGGTCATCTCGAAGGCAGACGCTCTTTTAGGACGCTAAGTATGGACGAAACATTAAACAAGTATGTTCAGCATGTCTCTACTTCGGGTAAAGCCTTCGATCATGCTGCCGCTGATCCGGGCTCTTCAGTCTTAGAGGCCTAACAAGCTTACAAGGATCTCCATCTTCTTATCAAGGCCATAGTTGACGACTAGACTATGCGCCATCTTGATGCGATGAGGCTATTGACATGTCCGAAGGTTCAGCTAAACGAGCCTTGGCCGGCACATACGCATTATATCGCACCTTCATGGGATGGACCATTGTATACGCCTGTATTTGATGTCACAATCAGCTTGAAGCTAGCTCTACCTGGTGAAGTGAACCCAGACTCGCGTAGGTCCCTATGTCTGGGTCAAAGTAGTAAGAAACCCGTCTTCGCGCAGACTTGGTAGGCCGTCCATCTGTATATCGCTCCATGATGCCGCAAGATTATCGACAGTAAAGCTATGCCAGGCCGCCAGACTGGGAAAGCCTTTGTTGCTTATAGACTGCCAGGATCTCGTGTAATGACGGGTCTTTTCCCAGCTTCAAGACTTTCTCTATCTTTGAATGACTTGATATATAAGTGTAGAGTATTACTTCTGTCTTAATCGTCTCAAAATGTTGTCAGCCAAAGTGTTGAAATCCGTCAAAGTCGCTTCTTGCTTTCCGGCGCTCATGCAACCTCGGACAGCAACGACATCAAGCAGGCCAGCTGCTGCAGGTTAGACCTAACAAGTAGCAATGTCTTCGTTCTCGTAAGTCTCAAAAGCTAGATCTGGTCGGGTCCGTTACGGCGAGCTTTCGCTGATTCTTTGGGCTTGTCTTTCCATAGCCATGGCCCTATGCGGGGTACATACATCGATTTCTGGTTTTGATAAGGAAGTTCTCGCATTCTGATACCGCCTGGTTGTCCCCTTAGGCCTGCTGTCCGACCTCGACGATAGGAATAAATGGACCGTTCTGCAAGGCAGCGAATCTCTCATAGCTGGCGCCGGAGCTGGTCTGGTCAGCAGCATCGTAACATGTCCACTGGATCTCGTCAAGACTAGGCTGCAAGCGAGAGGCGGTATGGCTGGTTCAGCGGCTCCCGTTGAGGGTCTCATAGGCGAGCTTCGCCTCCCTCTCTTGACGTCGTAACATCTTCCTAAGACCGTACACAATCTCCGCGAACTTAGGCACGTTCAGATCTATATACACTGGCGAAGGTATCAGAGGTCTTTATCGTGGACTCGCACCAACCATATACGGATACCTTCCAACATGGGCAATCTATTTCACTGTAAGCTAGGTAGCCTCTCTATATAGCCTGGGCCCTCTCTGACCCGTAATTTCCTTCGGATTAGGTATACGATAGGGTGAAAGCACAGCTTCTGCAACGAAGAGGCAGTAAGAGTCGTCCTCTGTCCATAACAAGCTATTGTAGTGGCTCACATATATTACAGTTGCTCCTGGAGGCCAGGATCCTCTCAGCCATGTCATCGCCGCCATGTCGGGTGGAGCTACCGGAACTATCTTGACAAACCCCATATGGGTTATTAAGACGCGTTTCATGGTAAGTCCCGACCTTCATTGCCTTCAGAACCAAGCTTGACAAGGACTCCGATCCACCGATCTGCAGACATCAGCTCTTGATCCCTCAAGGCCGACATATCGGCACACTTTCGATGCAATGCGTCAAATATACAGCCAAGAGGGCATCGGGGCCTTCTATAAAGGTCTTCTACCTTCTCTCTTCGGTATCTTACATGTAGCGGTCCAATTCCCGCTCTATGAAAAGCTGAAGTCGCTAAATCGTAAGAGGATGCTCCTTACTTTCTTGCTCCGATACGTGCTGATGCTGTTTAATCCTCGAAGAACATGGCAACGAGGACTTGCCCTCGTCGCGCATCCTTCTGTGTTCGTCACTCAGTAAAGCAATAGCTTCTGTAACAACATACCCACACGAAGTCGTTCGCACACGCTTGCAAGTACAGCGATTTGGGCATTCACAGGGAAAGTCTACTTCAAACGGTGTACTGGGCACCATCAAGAACATCGCGTCTACCGAAGGAATCGGCGGTTTCTACAGAGGCTTGGGCGTCAACCTCATTAGAACAGTGCCAAGTGCCGCTCTGACGATTCTGACGTAAGTTTGACCTGTGCGCTAGCTGTAAACCTGGCTGACGGTCCTTCAGGTATGAGGTATTGATGCGCAACCTCAACCATCTTACTCATCCGCCTCCGCGTCAGCGACAAGGCAATTCCGAGGAAGACCAAACGGAGTCACATCAAGGCGGTGTAAAGTCATCAGAATAGACGTTTCACCTCAAACGACAAGCTTTCTCCCGATTTCTTCTTTTCCGAAAAGGCCATTAATCTGATGAGGCTGGACGGAACATGATCGTCTAGTTTGTTATATAGAGGCTCGAATCTGTTCGCATACGTATGCATAGTTGGTAATCAATGTCTGGGCTAGTGAGCCATGTTCTGTATGAGGGCAATGTAACGATAAGAATCCTTTGAGCTCAGCGAGGTCTGCACATGTCGTGATGGATCAGTGCACCAGCACTGAAACTGCAACAAGCACACTGAATAGTCCTGACCCAATCTGAGCGTCCACAAGTACGTCGAAGATATAGATAGAATGTCATCGGAAGATGTCCATCACTGCTTACTTTTCTGATTGCTTTTAGGAATTCTGCGAAGAACTTACTGACTTTTTAGATGCGAAAGTAGCTGAAAGAAGGAACAAATTGTAACGACGTAGTAAAGCCGCCGGTCCTGGCGGCCCAAAGACCCTACTCTCCAGATTCCTTCATGGTCGTACTGGATGTATCTTAGTCTCTGAGTAGCTTCCCGCATTCTGCTTTTCCATTGCAGTTGTTCAGGAAGCCCATTTCCCTGGAAAGAAAGCGGTGATCGATTAGCCAGTGTGGGAAGCTTCGAACCGACAGAAACGCTTACATAGCAGTGGGATATGTACTCCATGATATTGCGGGGTAGTTGAGCTCGGACACGAAAGCTCGCAATCCGGCAGCTTCCAGCATCTCCCACCACGCCGCAAATTCGTCGGTTCTGAATGAGTGTGCTGTATGATCCTTTAGAAGAAGCGTGAGCATGTGCATGCATGATGGGAAAGTATCTTACTGCGTGAATTTCTAGAAGCAGCTGCGAGACTAGGTTGCGACAGTGTGAGAAAGCGTTTGATGCGATCGGATTTGGTACAACTTACATGGCAGCTTGTCGTTACCGAAATCCTTGACAACTTCAGGTAGTACGCTGAAGACAATGTTAGCGAGCCCCTATAGGCATAAGGCACCCGCCGTCAACGACAACTTACCTGAATTCTGCCCCTTCAATGTCGATTTTTACTAAAGGTAGTTCCTGTACATTAGCTCTGTTCGTGCAAGTGAAAGCCGAATGCTTACGGATGTCGATCCAATCATGCCCATTGCGTTTCATGAGCGTTCTGAGTGTGACAAACTCAATCTTGCCCTGCGATCGCAACATACCTTAAGTATGTACGTCTCATGAATGCGGCAAAGACACCTACATCCATTTTGTCTTCGCCTCCTAGGCCCAACGGGAAGAAGTGCGCTCGGCTGGACATGCTCGGATCCATGGCTTCGAGTTGCGGGCCGAACTACATGTAGCAAAGGCTGTAAGATCGACGTAGAACGTTGAAACGCTGAATCTACCTTAGAAACCAAAAAATCGTACATGTAAATCGCGCAGTCGGTCCTTTCTAGGATTTCGGCTTCCCAAGACGACTCGCGCTCGACACCAAAAGAATAGATCTACTGTCTCGTATCAGTTCTAGCCACTTCCTCAGGGGTCCGGGCACTCACCACGCATTGTTTGTCTGTTGCCTTCCTGATTTTTGGCAGACCGCAAGTGTACTGGAGCAGGACATCAGCGCTTAAGTAAGCAAAATACTTAGATCTGAAAGCTCACCTTCCCTCCATCGCCCATTGTCCCGATGCGCTCCACTTCATAAGGGCATGGAAATGCAGGAACGAAGATATCCCATAGCGTAAAACCCTGATAGCCTCCCAGACCGCCAGCGGTAGTGAACATCTTGAGTCCATTGTAGCCTCCTCTATCCGCAACGAATTTGTTGCGTTTATTGACATTCCTCTGCCATAATTGTTCAGACCTGCGTACTGCGCGCTCGAGCTCTCTTGGAGCCAGGACCAGCAAATCATATATCGAGTGTGGGAGTGCAGCTACAGTTCCATCTTCTGGGACGGCAGAGGCAGTACGATGATAGCCGAGCTTGGTTGGATCCGGTATATACTGAGGCTGGGCGAAAACAAAGACTGTGATGATAACACCGCAAACGATTGCAAAGATGTATCGTGGCTTGTACTGCTTGAGGATAGCAGGTGTCGATAGCGAGTTTTCGAATCGCGTTCGCAGGCCCGAGCCAAATCCAGACATGCTTTTTTGAAGTACTTGACAATCAGTGGACGGTTTGGACTACTCAAGGAGGGTAAGAGTATCAGTTCAAGTTGGAGTACGTGCAGCATCAGCGCGAGAAGGCAGTCCTGCATGGTGCGTGCCCGAGGCCAAGGCGGGTAGGGCTGTGCCGTGTTTGGCGTTGGAAGCTGCAGCTGCAGTTCCGTTGTGTTGTCATGACAACAGAACACGCGACGCGCGTCCAGTCGTACTTCTGAAGGCAGGTACATAATCTGATAGATCTCGAGGGTTGCGCCAAGGCAAGAAGCCACACTGCTTGCAGAACGATTCACTGTCCATTCCTGACTGATGTCACTACATACAATGCTCAGTTTACTAGCCGACTGATGCTACACAAGCCTTGATACTGTATGCAATGCTTTCTTCCATTGTGTTTCCCTGCGGTCCTTCTTCTTCAGGCCCTACGTTCATTATCTCACTAATTTACCACACTTTTTGGCTCCATTGCACGTATTGATAAAGTTCATCTCCCTGTGAGACAAGTCAGCACAGCCCGCCCTGAGTTCAGGGAGATTTACTGACATCGCGGTAGGGTAAGCAAGCCAGAAGATTGCTGGAATGAAGGTACGTCAGCTATACATCATTAATCAGCGCCCCGGGCAGTCAGCGACGAACAAGGGTAGTCTAGAAAAATCATATAGTCAGCCATCGAAATTCGACAGTCTATGGCGCAACTTACTAAGTTCAGACGAGAAGGCTCGAAGGCCTGCTTGCTCAAGAGACTCCCAGAAAGCACCGAACTCCTCCAGGGACTTCTGATTGTGGTCCTGCAAGTGTGCCAGAGTGAAGAGATATTCAGTACTCTACCTGCGAAAGCTTGGAAAGCAAACGACTAACGAGATGCAGCTCAATGAGCAGTTGAGAAACTGATATTAACAGAAGATTAGTGGTCACTAGTAAGCTGAGGCGCCAATGACTTACATGGCAGATTGCCATCACCGAATTCCTTGATGATGTCCGGTAAGACGCTGCGATTACTCGAAACTCAGCCATGACGCTCGCGTACATTTTACGGCAGCCTAATAGTCCCGTACCTGAACTCTGCTCCTTCGACATCGATTTTTACTGCGAAATACATTCAGCAAGGTTCTCCAATGATCGAGTGGTTCAGGGAGGAAAGGAAGCGTACATATGTCGATCCAGTCATGTCCGTTCTGCTCCATGAGCGTTTTGAGCGTATAGAACTGATGGCCGTCCTGATTGTCCCTCTTCATCATTAATCGATTACCTCCTAACGGAACAGTGCAGATATACCTTCTCCATATTCTCTCCTGCTATTCCGTACTGGAAAAAGTGGGCCCTCTTCTGCGTCTCCTCCTCCATGAACGCGATATGCGGCCCATACTCCTTCACGCTGAAATCGTACATATAGATGTTACATTCGGTTCTCCGCAGTATTTCAGCCTCGAAAGACGATTCCTTCTCCACACCAAAACTATAGACGACACAGGTCTTGCCCTTAGCCTGCTCGATCCTGGGAAGCCCACAGGTGTACTGGGAGGTCGACAAGTTCAGCAAATGTATGAAACAACGTGAAATATGAGCATACCTTTCCCCCGTCTACGAAGCCGCCAATGCGCTCGACTTCCCAGGGACAGGGCCAAGAAGGTGTGTAGATGTCCCAGACAGTGTACTTCTGAGTTGATACACCTCTCACGGAGAACATCTTCATAGCTCCCAGCCCGCCCTGGGACTGGATGTACTTGTTCCGCTTGCTCTTGTTCTTTGCCCAAAGAGCTTCCGATCTGAGCACTGCGGCCGAGAGATCCCTAGGACCGAAGATAGGAGCATGTACGAGGTCGCTATAGTAGGCCGAATAGTCGGGACTTTGCCAGAGGTGCAGTACGGCCACCAGCAGAAAGGCGGACCCGATCAAGCCGGCATAGAACAGGCGTGGATTCTGCTTCTTGAGCGTAGACATTTGACGGTTCATACTGATGGTCGATTGACAGCTGTTGAAGCCTTGTCTGACAAAACTGAGAGTCGCTGAACGCAGGTAATTGAGGCCAAGTCCGGACGGAAAGTTGACAAATGTGTGATCAAGGAGATGACGAACAAGTTGTCACGCGGTGGGATAAACCACGAAGAGCAGCGGAGGTAGCAAGAGACGTTCAAGAGGATGGAGAGGCCGCGAAGTAGACCAGATACTTTGTTCAAGTGCAAGCGACACACCTCCGGCCACCAGCCGATCACCTGCCGGAACCAGCGAAACTGTAACAGGCAATGCGAATGCTACATGATAGCTTCATTGGTCTATCTCACACATCTATTGGTTACATACCTATATCGCTTGAAGCGACCGGAATCCCACGAAATCCTCGCTGGCTCATTACCGATGAGCGTCCATAGCAGTGGGGTATCTAGTCGCGTAGCAGAGTACCACAACTGGGCAAGCCGTTGCAGTTATTCAAGAAGTTCATTTCCCTGCCGAGTATGGGATCCTAATCAGTGCAAGTCTTTCGAGGACGAATTGAGCAGCATTCTTACATGGCAGAGGGATTGTACAGCCAGTGTATACTGAACACAAACCATCAGTTCTGCCTTGTATGCTGCAACAGGCAGCCAGTGACTCACGAAGGGTAATTGAGCTCGCTGTTGAAGGCTCGGAGACCCGCAGCTTCTAGCATCTCCCACCAGTCTGCGAATTGTGCAGTATCGTAGAGCTTTTCCGTCTTGTCCGAATGAATCTCCATCTGCATTTGGCCAAAAGGCAGATGTCCGTTCCCGAATTCTTTGACAATCGCAGGCATGACCTGGAATTCGGCTCCTTCGACATCGATCTTGACTGGAATGGCAGTGGCACTAGTCTCAGTGTATGACTAAAGTCCGCAACATCTTAAACTCACAGATGTCTATCCAGTCGTGGCCATTCTGCTTCATGAGCGATCCCAAGGTATAGAACTGGTTACCATCCACCACTTCGTCCTTTCCTCCAATCCCAAACTTATGAAAGTGCGCTCGAGCTTGCATCTCTGCGCTCAGCTCCCGCAACTGCGGCCCTGGTCGCTCGACTGAGAAATCGTAAAGGTATAGCTCACACCCTGTCCGTTGCAGCAATTCGCTTTCGAAGGAACTCTCCTGCTCAATGCCTATACTATACACCTATTTGCACAAAGACGAAGTAAGTATCGCTCGCAGCACCTTTGAATGTACGATCGCTTACTACACATTTCTTCCCGCGCTTCTGTTGTATCCTGGGCAGTCCACAGATATACTGATATCAAGCATCAGCGTATATATACTTCAGGGAGACAGCTAAGAAGCACGCACCTTCCCGCCATCAGCCATTACGCCTACGCGTTCGGTCTCCCACGGACAAGGAAAGGAGGGTACGAAGATATCCCATAGCGTGACTGTGTGAGGATTCAGCTTCTGCAAAGAGTAAGAGATGTGGGCTTTCGACGTACACATGTTCCCCCAGCCGTTCCATGCTTTGTCCGAGAACTGCATGATGTTCTCGTATCCATTCTTTGCTGCTACAAAGTTCTTCCGCCGTTGTACATTTGCAGCCCAAAGCTCTTCTGCTCTTGCTACTGCTTTCTTCAGATTTCGAGGCCCGAAAGCTGGATAAGAGCCGGCATTGCTCGCTTCGCTAGGAGGTTCCGCTGTCAGACCAGAGGAAGGTGGATAATTATAAGTTGTATGCCTTAATGGCGCTCTTCCGTCAGGTCTGGAATCAACGTGAAAGATAGCATAGAGGCCAAGTGAGATAAGGCCGACGAGCGATAGAGCCGTAGCTTTTGGGTGCTGCTTGCGGTACTGCTGCAGGTTGCGCTGAATATCAGCTGTTTTAGTCATGGTTGGCTATCAGAGCGCTGCTGAGGATAAGTCTTGCTGCCCGTCATTTGCTCGCTGGAAGATCAACTCTCAAGGCTTGGCTTGGCTCTCTTTCGAGCGACAGCCTCGAATAATGGTGGTATCACATATTATAGGCGAGAACAGCCTTACGAACTCTCATAGTGAAGACACAACACCCGTGCGCATTCCTATGCCCTCGCCATCGCGCTCCTCTGGGTCTGCCAACCTGTTGACCTTCTTACATGAATACCAAAAACCAAGCACAAGTCTCTCCGATCCTCGCGATAGCATGCCTGTTCCCTGCTGCATCACCTGGACCGGCTACGTCATGCTCCAATCCTCTCAAGATTCTTCCAAACCTGCACTTCCGCTTCCATGGAAGTGGAAGTGTACTAGCCGTAACGCAGACTTGTTGTTAAACTCCGGAAAACTAGCATAAATGACGTCTAATCTTCCAGCTCGAAGCCCCATAAGTTGACCGCTGACTTGGACAACCTTTCTTTCCTTCTCTTCATGTTATGCATTTCATCTTACACACTCATTCTACACTCATCTCTAAGATAGTTTCCAATAACTCACTATTCTGATTCAAAGTCTAAGAAACGTAAGACCCAGGAGACAGGCCAGTCTGCCGTCGTCAGCAGCCAAGCTACAGTCCGCTCTGCACCGGCTACAACGAAAGGCAACAACGAAAGTAATGCACACTCCGTTCAAGTACAGACGAAAGGCAGTGATCGCAAAGGGCACGTAGCTCAACTGCAGACGAAAAGCAGCAGCTTTCGCAGCATACAGTCAAGGTCATCGAAGTCCGTGAGAAGAACGGCAAGTATTATATTGTGAAGCCGTCCATCGTCAAAGATCAGCCCTATGCAAAACTGTTACAAGGAAAGGTTCCCCAGTGGGGTGAGGATTCATGGGAGCCATTTGTGGTGTGTACTGCTTATTGATCATCCAGAGATAATACTTAAAGATGACTCTCTACAGAAAGCCATCCCTGCAGCTCTCAGCCGTTCCTTCTAGCTGGACATCTATGGTTTGACGCACCTGCAGCCATGCGAGAGGACTATACAAGAAAGCCAGATCCTGGTACTCCATGGTTCACTATCTTGCAATGCAGCTCTGCTGGGCAGCCTCCATACGGGAAGATCGCCTGGCGAAGAGCAAACTGGGTTTGACTAGCTGCACGCAAGCACAAGACAAGCTATTGGTGGGCAGAAAGAAAGAAGGTTAGTTGGCAGCTGGCACATCTCTATGCCGGCATTAGCCTTTTCCTTCCACTGATATACTGAACTGCCAAATCTCAACCGCAATCACTACCACTCAGTCCGTTATCCATGGTTAATCCAGCTTCGATGCTGCTATACGAGTCACGCCGTTTCAGAACGAGCAGGGCAAATGGTACACACTCGGCATCACGATTCTCTGTTCCTTCCCTGATATCCACGCGACTGCGGATTCGTTAAACTTCGCAAAAACATACAACCAACCCTCCACTATCATTATGTCTGGCTTATCCTTTCATGACAATGTTCAGAGGGTCATATTCGCCAGCGATAGCGACGAAGAGTATGATACTATTATCGATGAAATCAAACTTCAAGAGAACACGCGTTCCGTCTATATTCCCAGTGCAAGGAGTACAAACGTACTTGCTTTCCTCAAAAGCCATGTCAGAAGGCGAGAGGCATATCTTCAGTACTTTCTGACATACTGGCTGGACGCCGAAAATCGTCCCAAACCCGTTAAAACCCTCTTAGATCCGCCGCCAAAAGCCAGCATACTACTGTCTACATTCTAGACTCACATCAAGCTCTGGAGGACCCTAGATTGACAGAAGGGGATTTCACAATTCTGCTTCTCTTATCGAAGTTCTGGCGATGTGAAACCCTCAACGATTCATCAGAAGCGGAGATCACTTCCCATGCCGACCTGGACGCTGGAGTCAGGATTATGAGGGCTGGCCTTACAGGCATCTCTGAATGGAGGGACACGCTCGTCGTCATGAGCGATCCGGTGTATAGAGTCTCAAGACCAGACGAAGCGCTAAACTGTCATCTTCACAGATGTCTCCCTGGATGTCATCCCATCGATGTCGGCGGGTTTGGTCACATCAACCATCAATACTCTATGCAATTCGGTTTTGACAACCCATTCCCGAAGTCTGAGGACGACTTCGACATCAATGTAAGTGCAAAAAGTGGAGATTGGAAGTACGGGGCAATATAGCTGATCTGTCTGCAGCGCTGCAATGTCGTCTGGCGTTCCTGGGCGTCTCGAGGCGCCAACGTCATGCTATACAAGCGAGGTCCAGATTTCTACGACTCGACTTTGCGAAAGCACGTCGAGGTCTTCCTGTCCGTGCCGCGAAAGGACGTCTTCCCAGGCTTCTCAGGCGAAGAGAAAGACCTGATGATCACTCTGATTGAAGGACTGCTGCAAGACAAAGCCAGCGATTACAACAGCTATTTCTTCTCAACGTTCACTTCACGAAAACTTCGAAACTGTCCTTGGTGTTTCACTGCACTCTACGACGAATGCCAAACACCATAGCGGTGCTTCCGAGAAGAAGCATAGCAACACTCGCCAAGATGACGAGGTCTTTGTGTTCTTCTGCTCCAGTGAGCAGCGAGATGGTTACAAGCACGTTGAGCGGTACTCTGAAGAGTGCGGAGAACTGTCGAAAACAGATGAGTTTCGACCCAACTCCGATCAAGCATGACAAGTTGCACTTACGCTCGCTCTATGCTCATCTGGGATGAGAGTGCCTCTCAATGTGCCTAATATAGGGAAGTACATTCCCACAGTCGCCTCAAAGACGCAGAAAGCCCAGAAACGAATAGCCAACGAGTAGCTAAGGGCGCTCGTGACGAGTGCGCCAGCAGCTATCAAGCAGGTGACGCTCGCCAATGATGCATGTCTATGTATAGCTGATCCAGGTGATTGTGATGCGATACCGTAGACGACTGAACCCAGCGACATGCAGCACATGAAAGCGCTGAAGATGATGCCAAAGGGAAGATCATTCTCGGAGAATGAGACGACTTGGAGAGCTGGAACCCAGAGAAAAACGAATAGATACATTGCTGTCTCGTAGAATGTTTGTGTGATGCCCAGCGTAAGCAGACTTGGGTCTGATATGGGAAATAATGTCAGAGCTCTCCCCATAATCATCCATCCCAACACAGCAACACCTACTTGAGAATATAATTTTGAGCGCCGATTGAGTACCTTGCTCAATTGGCGAATTTGGCGAGCTTTCCTCCATGATAGTCGGTAAAGGTAGATGGCCATTAGACATAAGAGGCTCCGATGCTTCTACATCATCAGTCTTCAAGCCAGCGCCTTTGAGTTCCGAAGAGCCATGCGAGGAAGTTGCTTCTCCTCCATAGTTTTCTGCCCATGTCGTCCGGATCGCTAAAGCAGCCAAACCTAGACATACTGCGCTCGCGAAGAAAGGAGCTTTGACAGTCCCGAAACAATCGACGATAATGTTTGAGAAGACGCCAGAGAAGGCTGCGACTAGTCCGTTGACGAAGGTGCAGTTGGAAAGAATCGAAGATAGTTCGGCATCGGGCAGACCCAGAGTATGGGCTGAAGAGATGAGCCATGCCTCAAAGCATGAGAATAAGATAGACTACATGGGAAAGGCCTTTCAGCGTTCTGCAGCTATGTTAGGCAGAGTGTTCGCACTTACGGTTGATACTCCGCCTAAGATTCTCCCCAGGATAAGGAGTGGCAGGCTTCGGACCATCACGATCATACATGATGTACCGTAGAGTGCACAAAAAGCTAAACACATTCTCTTGCGACCGCTGCAGAAGAGACGGTATAGTCAGTTCGGGCTCTAGACAGTCCGGACTGCCTTGAAGAGCTCACTATTTGTCTGCCCATCTCCCTACATACGGCGCAGACACACCTCCTGCACTGAAGCCAAACACGAAGAGCGCCGCCACTGTCCGGTCTGTGAACTCATACAAGCCGGAATATAGAGGATACATGTAGGGGCCTGCGGAGGATCGCGGTTTCAGCTAGTGTCAGCTTCCTCACTTGGAATGTGGTCACCTTGGAGCCAGTCCGCGCCTGCAGCAAAACCCAATTTATCAGTTGTTAGGCATTCGCAAGTGATCTACAGGAACCAAGTTCTCACCCATAACAAGAGCATACACTACTATATACGACCTCCATAACGAACGTGTTGAACCACTCTGCTGGGAAGACGCTGGCGCAGCGGGATCCTGGGCTATGCTCTGCCTTCGCTGTTGCTTGAGATAGGACTGCCCGAGAGTTGCTAAGGCTGTCGCGAGCCCAAAGAGCGCCAGATTGACGGTAAAGAAGTTGCCAGACATTGTGTATAAGCACTAAGCACTTTGCTGGCACGAGAATCGTCACAATCAACCCAGAAAAACGCGGCCAAGCCTAGTTGGTAGGGCGGCCGTCTCGAAGCGGCGAAGAAGGGAGCTCAGTGTTGAAGAGCGTGTAAAGGGAGTGTTGAAACAGAACAGAAGTGTTAAGACTCCTTTGTATGTGTTTTGATTTGACTTGAAGTTGGAAGTGTTGGGAGCGTGTAAGCCGAAGTGGGCCGTTGAAGGCTGTTCTAGCCCAAGGCCCTTGTCTGCTCTTACCCACTTCCGAGGGATTTCAAGACTCGAGGTATAAGACCTTTTAAACATCAGATAACAAGTTCAAGACAATCCACCTACAATGTCAAACAACTACGAAGACGAGATTGACCTGTACGGCGACGCAGAAGAGCCGCAACAGCAGCAGCAGCAGCAGCAGCAACAGCGCAACGCTGGCTCGAGCAGCAGCGGAAACAACAACAACAACAACAACAATACTGCTTCATCATCTATACCTACATTCATCAGCGAAGCAAGAGGAGGCACTGGCGTGATTCCCCTGCGAGACGACGAGCGAAACCGAGCGGGCTCTTCAGAGGGCTTCGCACCAAGAAACGGCGACTACGGCGAGCCTGGACAGTGGAAGACAAAGCCAATCAGCACTGTCAGACCTTCAGACATGCCTGAAGAAGGGTTAGTAGCACTCCTCTATGCTTGTTCGACCTCTCCCTTCCTCTTTTTCCCATCTTCTCGTTTCCTGCTGAACGGTCACTCGGAGGGCGAAGTCTAGGCATGAGATTCGCCTACATACGTTTATCACCGTCATACAACTGCTGTAAACTATTCTCTGTCATCTCACGCGCTCTTACAGCGTATCTTAGCGTTCCGAATCAGCTACGTCTGCCGTGGCAGTTTAGCCTTCTATATCCGCTAGACGAAACGTCAAATTACCTTCGACACATACATATGTTCTCTAGGCATCGAATACTCCGTCTATCTCTACCTACCCGCCAATATGTGGCCTTCATACCTCTGCTGTCATCTAGCACTACATATCAAGCAAGTACTAGCGATATCCAGGATACAATGCTAATACAACTTCTTTCTATCTTTCTATCTGCCCTGTACCCTTCGTCATCTTCTACCACTGATTCGCTTTTGCTCATTGCGTGGCCGCGCTTCGGACAAGCAGCAAGATGTTTGTTGGCGGTCTCAATTGGGAGACAACAGAAGGTCAATATACCATAGCTTTCTAGTCAGTAAATATACCAAAGCTGATAGACTATCGTTACTCCTATTCTACGCATTCTATTCCTTCTATCCTATTTCTCGTCCTATTACCTATCATACCCATTTCATTGTCTTTATCCATACAGAGAGCATGAAGGCCTACTTCGAGCAGTTCGGGGAGGTCACCCACTGTACTATCATGCGGGATCCTCAGACGAACCGTTCTAGAGGCTTCGGTTTCCTTACTTTCCGAGAAGCTGCCGCGGTCAATGTAGTGATGGTCAAGGAGCATCATCTTGATGGTAAGATTGTACGTGATCCTCCCTTTCCTTTGCTGGAGCAGGAGACCTAATTCCCCTGGCCAGATTGATCCTAAGCGAGCTATCCCACGCCCAGACGTAGGCACAGTACGACAAGACAAGGTCTTTGTCCGTCATGTACCTCAATCAATGGACTTCTACAAGTTCAAGGAGTACTTCTCGCAATACGGAGCTATTGTCGATTGTAACTTGATGTTCGATCGCGAGACGGGTATGCATCGAGGATTCGGCTTCGTCACTTACGAAGATCCTTCGAGCGTATCTACTGCTCTGAGCCAAGGGCACGAATGGGATGGTCAACAGGTCAGAACTGCTCTTCCGTGCCTGTCAGATCTTCAGCTAAAAATGGCTATGTGGAACAGCTGGAAGTCAAGATGGCAACGCAGAAACGTAACCGCGAAGATACCTACGTTGGTGACCGACCTCTTCATCGTCGTCAGCAGTACGACAACCGTCACGACGGCCAGATGGGCGGCAATCAGATGATGGGCAACCAGATGGGCAATAACATGGGAGGCATGAACATGGGCAGCGGTATGGGAGGCGGTATGGGAATGAGTATGCCTGGAAATATGGGAGGAATGGGCATGCAAGGCGGTATGGGTGGCCAGCAAGGCGGCTTCGATCCTTTTGCCATGGCACAGTTCTTCAAGCAGGTGCGCACAAACCTCGACTTACTGCGTATTTGGGGTGTATGTACTGATTCTGACTGGACGTAGATGGGCTGGGGTCAGTTCAATCCAATGATGCTGATGAATGGTGGTATGGGAGGCGGCGCCGGAAATGGCATGATGGATCAGAGCATGATGAACCCCATGATGGCTGTAAGTGATGTATCGCTCGTAGCTGAAGCTTTTAATCTGAATCTCTTGTTTTTACCCAGATGATGGGCGGAATGGGCGGCGGCATGAATAACATGGGAATGGGAGGAGGTATGGGCAACATGGGTAACATGGGTAACAACATGGGCATGGGTGGTGCGCAATCACCTGTCGGAAACAGCGGAGCGTTCGGCGACAAGATGCCTCCTACTGGTCCTCGTTCTCAAGCTTCACAAGGTGGTAGAATATCCGATAACAAGCCTCCTGCGAACGCTCCTACTGGTCCAAGAAGCGGGTCTGCTTCAGGTACTTCTGCTGGAAATGCGGCCGCTTCGTCAAGTGGGACCGGACCTATGCGAAACCAGCGGAACCAGGCCTCAGGATCAGCCGGTCATCACCCTTATCGCTAGGCGAGCAGGTTGCACAGTCTGATTGCTAAAGCTACATTTGTAAAGCTACTATCTTGTATATTACTATTTCCTTTACCAAAAACCCACTATTCGTAGCTCATAATAGATCTAGAACCTCTAGCGCTACTCATACACTGACGAACCACATCAGGTTCCTGTACCATATTTAGCGGCGGCCATGGCTTTAAACTGTATATAGGGAAGCGTCAATACATTGTTTTCACTGATGGAAACTGACTGACCATGGCCATCGTGCTGTCTTCCTTTTGCTGATGTACTGTACGCTTCTCATCTAGTTCTGTCTTCTTTACTAGCTGTCTCTGAGCTCTTTGCTGATTCTGTCTGCTTGCATCTCTCCTGCGAATCGCCTCTTTAAACGAGTTACTTGAGCCCATCAAGAAATCATCTCCAAATGTCATTTCTCCTTGTTCTTTCGCTGCAGCCATTTCTTTCGCGCCCATCCTAGCTTCAGCGCGTTTCTCCATGATTCTATCTCGGCCAGTTGCGCGGTTCTCGCGTTCGTCCTGCCTTGATTCTCGCTGTTCGCGTTTATACTGCGCTCTTTCTGCATCTCTGCGGCCTGCTGCTATGTCTGACTCGGCTTCTCGCTGTAGAGTCAGGTCTTCGAGCGTTGGTTTCGAAGGGCCGGCTACAGCTCCTCGTTGTAGGCTGTTCGCAGATGTTTCGAGGCCAACAGATCCGCCCATAATTGAGCCATCGTAGTATCCTCGTTCAAGTTTCCCTCGATTCCACCGCTTCACAAACTTCTTGAAATACTTTCGCTGTTCCTTTGCGTCGAGCTTTGCAAACTGCTTAGGCTTCTTGCGTCCATGCAGCAGCCAATATCTGAACTCAAGGCTCTTGCTGTAAAAATGATCATCGACATCGAGCCTGTCCTCCTTCGCTGGCTTGCGTCGCGCTTTCTCGTCGATTTCGCGGTCTTTGCCCTTGCTTTTGCGCGAGTGTTTGCGCCGCTTGTCGTCGTCGCTATCGTAATCAGACGATGAGCTCGACGACTCTGACCTGGCGCGTTTGCCCATAGAGTAGATGAAGGAATTGGGCGGAGTATGACGAGGGTCTGCTTTCAATTGAATTGTCTTTGGTCTTTACCTTTCGCCTTTCTCTGCCTACTTGATGTCTTACTGGATATAACCTCACTGCGCAACATCGCCAACTTTCAAGCAGCAAGGCTGCCTAATCTAATCTGTATCTCGTCTGGCCCGGTCAAAGCGGTCAATCAATCCTCAAGCTAGTATGACCGCCTTCAAAGGTCTATTCAGTAGTAGCAATGCGAAAGCAAAGGCAGAGAGCAGCCAGAACAAGCGGCGACTCAGCTCGAATACGGCAAACAAGCCGGCCTTGGCTATCAACATACAACCTCCTTTCCCGCATCCTCTCCCTTACAAGCTACTGACCGTAGTCGCATCAGATGATGGTATAGTCCTGTACCCAAGCATCACCGGCAGCTCGACGTATCAAGGTCCAGCGGCTCTTGTACCTTGGGCCAAAGCTACCAAAGTCGCAAAGATAGATAGCTACGACAGCCAAGCAGATCGGAAGAATCCTAAATGTACTGTGTATGGTATCGCTGGCATTCTCGACCTCTTCCAAGGTCAGTCAAAGCCCAGCTACCCTACCTACAAAGCTATAGCTAATTTGCATCGACAGAAACGTATCTTCTGGCAATAACGTCTCGTAGGAATGTAGGGCAATACATTGGGTCCGCAACAAAAAGCATACATTGCCTGACCGGGTACGGTGATACTCTAAGTATGGAAGACACGCATCTGACAGTTCTTGTAGGATCTTGCCGATTCCCTTGAGCAACTCCGCTACCGCCAGAGATATAATCACTAAGCAGGCACAAACGCAATTGGCCAACAAGAGTAAATCTCCCAAAAGCAGGAGTCTTGCGTTGAGCGATATCTCCGGAACAGAGGCCTCCTCGTCAGAAGACAGCGATACAGAATCCGAGAGCGAACATCGCGAGCCGAGGAATGCGGAGCAAGCGAATCCACCTTCTGGCCTTGCACTAGCCAAGGACGAGCAGACAACAGCCCAGGAAGCGGAAAAGATAGTAGAAGCGACCTTACCGAGTTCGAAACAGCAGCATACGAGGGGCAAGCAATCTATCTCTTGGGGCATTGGCCGATTCTTCCTGCAGAATTCACCTAAAGCAAACTCGGAATCACCTTCTGAGCTCGTCTCTTTAGCTGGGAGTGCGACTCCACCTGCCAGCGCCAAATCAGAAGAGCATCCAAAGCCACCATCAATGTCTTCTTCGGCTCGAACTTCACTGGAAGGCAAGACCGACACTACTGTAAACGATCCTGATGCAGCAACCCGCCTTGAACTCGATAAGAAGGTACTCAGAGAGACCATTGCATATATGACGGAAGGTGGCATGTATTATAGCCATTCATTCGACTTGACACGATGCGCACAAAGCCGCTGGCAAGCATTGAAAGATGAAAAGTCGCGAGGCTCTACCGATAAAGACAAGGAGGTTCAGGTGGATCTACGAACAGAAGAGCCTAATATGAGCGCTTCCCTTGCGAAGCGAGCAGATCGTCGGTTTTGGTGGAATAGCTGGATCAGCAAGCCATTCATGGATAGCGGTGTGGGTGCTCTTTCCTACAGTGCTTGGTTCCTAGTGCCTGCAGCTTACATCAACGACAGCTCGAGGAGTACGTCACTGTAGTGATGCAAGGCTATGCCCAAGTAGCGCATGTAACGATCGTCCCAGAGGAGCCTACAACTACGACCAAACTGGAGCAGGAGACCATCAATACCTGTCTTACAGTGATCTCGCGACGAAGTATCGAAAGACCTGGTCTACGGTATCAGCGGCGCGGCATCAACGAATCTGGCGGCGTTGCAAACTTTGTAGAAACTGAATTCATAGCTACTGCAGAGGTATATGCGCCTTGCACTTCGTGATGCGCGAGTATAGCTGACATTCACCGCCGCACAGCACGGTAATGCATTCCATATCTCGAGCTACGTGCAAGCAAGAGGCAGCATACCACTCTTCTGGAGCCAATCTCCATGGTCATTGAAGCCTATACCCGTTCTGGAACGGACGCCTGAGGAGAACGAGCACGCTATCTCGAAACATTTCGCGAAACAGAAAATCAATTACTTCGGGAAAGTCATCGTTGTCAATCTTGCTGAACAGTCGGGTAAGGAAGGACTGCTTGTCAAGGAATACGAGGAGAAAGTCAACGACTTGAAGGATGAGAACGTTGTGTAAGTCCTCGCCAATATATGACGCTTAGCGTGTGCTGACAGGGTCACTGCAGTTATCAACAGTAAGTCGCAAGTCTGCATTTGCTGGACTGCTCTGATTTCTGTCTTGGGCAGATGGGACTTCCATCATATAACTAAGGGGATGAAATATGAAAAGATCGCCCTTCTTCTCGAACAGCTTGAGCCATACATAGATGATATCAAGTAAGGAATATGCAGAAGCAGCCTTGAAGAGCAGCAATGCTGATTGCTATGCAGCTCATTCTGGACCGCGGGAGGGGACAGTCTTGCTCTTCAAGCAGGGGTCTTCCGAACAAATTGCATGGACTGTCTAGACAGAACAAACGTGGTTCAATCAGCGTTCGCTCGGAATCATCTCACACGCTTCCTCACCCGCGTTGGCGTGGGCAGCCTGACTGCGGCATCCCAGGAAAAGCTGGAAGTAGCGTTCAACGAGGGTAAGAAAAAAGCCCTCGAGACAGACTGATTATAAGCTAATGCACTGCATGGTAACCAGTCTGGGCCAACAACGGGGATGCGTAGGTTGGACGGCTAACATGCGAGGTGATCTACTAACCATGTTACATCAGCGTCAGCCGGGAATACGCTGGCACATCTGCCCTCAAAGGCGACTTTGTTCGGTCGGGCAAGCGGAACTGGAGAGGCCAGCTGAACGATGCAACCAATTCTATCGCGAGATATTGGCAGAACACGGTTTTAGACTTCTTCAAGCAAGCCATGATAGATACCGTCCTGGGTATAAATACATCGTCCTTTGCCGAGTTTAGCGCGAAAATGCAGACATCGGATCCTGGAGATATTATTCGATTGGCCAGTATTCGGAAAGCTGCCAGTATGTGGATCGCACTAAGGCTGTTTTGCTGAGGTGCTGAAGGTTGGGCCCAGTCGAGGCATGTACAGCGCATGTAGTCGGTGAAAGCGAGTCGGTCGTCTTGGCCTGGACAGTCCTTTCACCCTCAGAGGCTGGGCAGATTCAAGGACCCGCTTTCGAAGAAAAGGTCTTAATCTTCACAAAGAAGGCTCTCTATTGCTGTGTGTATCTATTCTGTATACTGACTGCCCGAATCAGGCTGACTAGCCGATTTCAGGCTCTTTCGAGTATACGCTTCAAAAGGTGCGAGACTTCACTCGGATACCTTTGGGACAGATCATCAGCATACAGAGAGGTAGGCCGAGCTCTGATACAGCGTAAGGAGCATGCTAAGCTACTGCCCTAGGGGAATATATATTGTCTGCTCTGGACGCTGCTGCGCGCAACATAGAAGAGAACTATGGCTTCATCATCCGTTATCTTCCAGAAGGTACTACATCTAGAGCACGAACGTATTCTTTACGGAATACGAAGAGCGATGTGATGCAATCTGAAGGCGATTCTACGGAAGAAACCAAAATTTTAGCCTTCAAAGCACTTCGGAAGGACCTGGTTCGCGACTTTGAGAAGTCAGGATCCGAAGTCCGCTTGACTAGTAGAGGTCAGGTTGAGCAGATAGTCGAGCATCTTCGACTAGTCTGTGAGGATATCGGCGCGACTTCCCAGGATGACGAGGATTTTGTGCGAGAGAAGGCTATCGTCTCTCTAGAGCAGGCAAAGAGTCAGGTCGGCATAATCGATAGGCTGAATCACGAAATCAAGGTGGGTCCCACTTCTTACGTATTTGCGTGTCTGTCCTAACGTCCGCTTGGCTCGGTGCAACCTGCAGAACCTCATATGGCTGTGATCTAGGACATTAGATAAGCATGGTAACGCGTAGTCATTGTTGTTGATGCTAGTAAAAATACTCTTCAGAAATCGTTGGTCTTTCTCACTCTTGTCCTGGTCCTGTTCTTACCACGCCATGCCTTCAGGCCACAAGTAATCTCGCATATACCCATCGTCTATGTTACAATAGTCGCATCACCCCTTCTAGCTCGTCCAAAAGCGCAGACTCGCGTTCTCTGGCCAAACTTTCGTCGCAAGAACAGTATGTTGCAGTAGCGCCCTTGAAGACGCTCCAATCGCTCATGAAAGCTGGTAGATGTCAGCACAGGCTTCCGAGACGCCTGCGAACCAGCCAGTACCGACACCCAAAAAGCCGGCTTCGACGAGCAGGACAAAGAGGTCCTCCTGGCTGAGCATCCTGACTTTGCACCAGCTCAGCATCAACTCTGTCGCTGTACTGGCTGTTGGTCTCGTCTCTTTACTCCATCTGGCTGCGCTACATCTCTTTACGAAAGGGTTCCTGTTGAGCCGGACCACACTCGAGGCTCGCAACAACTGCTCGCTCGCGGACAGCGATGCCTGCGCCCTTCCTGCCAAATATGATAGAGCGGTCATTGTCCTGATAGACGCTCTTCGTTACGATTTCCTCTTTCCTGTCCCTCCTTCGGCGAGCAATTACGACCCGGCGCATCACAATCACTTAACGCTTCCAGCTGAGCTTGCAAAGTCATCTCCAGCTTATTCTTTACTGTTCAAAGGCGTGGCCGACCCGCCGACTACCACTCTGCAGCGATTGAAGGCAATTACGACCGGCAGTCTGCCAACGTTCATAGATGCAGGATCCAATTTTGCAGGAAGCGCAGTGGAAGAGGACAACTGGCTTGAACAAGCAAACAGAGCCGGAAAGCGGATAGCGTTTGCTGGTGACGATACTTGGTTGACTATATTTCCTGAAAGCATCTTCGCTCCCAACCTTTCCTTTCCCTTCGATTCCTTCAATGTAGAAGACCTCGATACTGTTGATGCAGGTGTACGAGAACGTGTTATTCCTCTCCTGGATCTGCCATCACAGAGTAGCAGCTGGGATATCTTGCTTGCCCATCCTCTAGGCCTAGATCACGCTGGTCACCGCTTCGGAGCTTCCCATACTGAAACCACTCGCAAGCTGAAGGAGATGGATGTCCTGCTCCGAGACATTGTGGCCCGTCTGGGAGAAAAGGACCTGTTGGTAGTTCTCGGAGACCATGGAATGGATGCAAAAGGGGATCACGGCGGGGACAGTCCGGATGAAACCGATGCCGGCCTATGGATCTATAGTAAGACACCACTCGTGCCATCGGAGCATCTGGCGAAATCACCATTTCCTTCGGACAAAGCCAGTTTGAAACAATTACTTGATCAAGAAGACGACTTCTTTTCCATAGAGACAGAAACGTACCGCAGCGTCAATCAAATTTCTCTAATACCTTCTTTGTCGCTACTTCTTGGCTTCCCAATACCACTCAACAACCTGGGCACTATAATACCGGAACTATTTCTCGATACTGCTGCCTCGTCTTGGCTATCGCGAGGAACAGGCGAGCGGGGAAGTATGCTTTTAAGAGCACTAAAGATCAACGCAGCCCAGATGTATCGATACGTACAGGAATATACATCTCACGGAGCAGGTGCGGATCTGGCACCGTCCGCGCAAGAGCTTTACGAGCTATACACATCAGTTGAAGACAAGCAAACACACAAGGAACAGTTTGAGGCATATCGTTTGTTCACGAGGACGACCTTGGATAGAACGCGTGCGATCTGGGCAAGATTTGACCCTCTTTCTATGGCAGCAGGTGTCGTCACACTGGTCGCTTCGTTGGCCGTCATTGCTCGCCTATATCTCTTGTCCCGTCAAGAAGGTAGCCTGTGGCGTACAGGCGCTGTTCGAGTAGCGCTCTCGAAAGGCTGTATCGGTGCCTTGGCCGGTATGGCACTAGGCGTGTTTGGTGCTGGTGCTCAGGTCGTCTTCAGGATGTCCTTCCTTCCTTCCACGAGACTGGTTGTGTTCACTACGGCCATGTCGTCTGCCCTGGGCGTCGTAATGCACCAGTCGCAAACCTTGGACTCTGCCTCCCGCTCTGGCACTTCAAGGTTCGAGAAGTGGCTCAGTGCCACTATTATCCTCATTCACGTGGTCAGCTTCGCCTCGAACTCCTTCACGATGTGGGAGGATCTCATCATGCTCTATCTCGTTCAAGTCCCGGTTCTGTTCCTGCTAGGCTCGGGGTTGGTCGCTCCAGTGGGTCGCCTCAGATGGCGCATCGCTACTCTCTCTGCTCTGGTCCTCGCTATCAATCGGGTGGCCGGTGTCTCTACGATCTGCCGGGAGGAGCAACACCCGTACTGCTCAGCTACGTTCTACGGGACAAGTGGTACTAGCGTTGCTTCTCAGTCGGCTATCATGGCTGCAGTAGCAGCCGCTTTGACTTTGCCTTATGTCGTCGAGCGATTCTTGGCGATAACAAAGTCCGACCAGGACTGGGCTCCGAGCTTCTTACGGTATACTTCTCGAACGGTCCTGACGGGCGGAGCTGTCTACTGGATGGCAGATCGGCTCGAACACACAGACGCAGGTCAGCATGCCGTAGCCCTACAGTCAGGGAAGACTCTAGGTGCCAGATTGCTGCTCGGCGGTAGCGTTTTGTTGGGTACTCTGGCATGGTATCCAGCAGGACCGTGTATCAAGGTCATAGAGCAAGCCGTGACCAACCCATCAGGCGAGAAGAGCACCAAAGTATCGATCATTGGCTGGGCAAACGCAATCGGCTCCTCCTACCTTCTTTTGTTCCTTATCGTACTGGGTCCGATCTTTCTGCTCGCGCAGCCTGTAGGACAAATCATGTACTGCCTAAGTACTATCGCATTACTGGCATATCTCGAGGCAGCAGACAGTACCAAAGACGCTGCTCTCCTGAAGGAGGTGGAGAGATTGAAGGTCGAGCCAGGCGAAGACAACGCAAAGGCGATTCAGCGTCTTCAGCATAAACCAACAAGCTTTCTCAGCATCGTCTGGATTGCCCTTTGCGGCTTTCACCTCTTCTTTGCAACCGGTCATCAAGCTGTGCTCTCCGCTATCCAGTGGAAGGTCGCGTTCGTTGGCTTTCCTACCGTAACTTATCCCTTTTCGCCTTTCCTCATCATCCTAAACACTTTGGGCCCATTTATACTTTCGGCAGCTGCCGTTCCCCTGCTGGTGTTCTGGAACGTCTCGCCGAGCATATCGAAAGGCCCGACTATCCCCGTTCTTACAAACCTCGTCAACGTATCGTTAGGCCTGATGCTGTACCATACAGCTATAACACTCTCTTCTGCTGTCTTCTCAGCTCACCTACGTCGACATCTGATGGTGTGGAAAGTCTTCGCACCCCGTTTTATGCTGGCAGGCATTAGCTTGCTTGCTATAGACGCAACTCTGCTCGTCATTAGCGTTGGCTGGGGAGGGATAGGTACGTTGAAGAAGCTACAGCGGTCGGTAGGTACAGCGTGGTCGTAAATGATGTACGTCTACTTCATTCAACACAACTAGAACAAAGAGAGCACCTTCATGCGATTCGTTCCGCTGCCTCTTCGCTCTGTTTGGTGATGAACCCTGAGTGTGCATCGCTTGATTCCCTTACTTGCCAATACGCTGAACGGATGCTTGCCATTGCCTGAAACACCGGTGAAAACATCGCTGGCCAAAGGCACGGTGAAGACCCGTCCAGCTTCAGCAGGGTTGCGTAGAGCAAGGTAGAGCGTGTGCGGGTCTCCAGGGTAGACATCGCGCAACAAGTAAAGCTGATCTCCAGTGTAGTTACCCAGTGGAAGCTCGTGGAAGTCATACTCAGGATACGGCTCCCCCGGTGATCGGATCAGACTGGTAAAACGAGCAGGACTGATGAGCTCAAGCGGTGGAACTATCCGGATCACTCACTGCTCAGAGTCAATGTGATAGCAAGATGGTCCACGTGTATCCCAGCGATTGAGGAGCTGACATCTGACTAGCATGCGAATGTTTCTTGCTTCGTAAGCCAAGTAGAGCATCACGGCAGAACACAGATGACCGTGCACGTCACGCTGCCATTCTTGAGCTCTCCAAAGCGGGTTGTCAAAGTTTCGAATATAACGTTTGCCATCCTCGGCTATCAGGACAAGCCCTTTAGGAAGACCAGCTGCATCTAGGACACTTGATTCAACAATGTAGGTACCAAGAGGAAGTGAAGGGAGTGAACGGGATCTAGTGGCTTGCTGTACGGGCTTGCGAACAGCAGGCCTGGGAGGTGATGCGGGAAGTGATTTGGCAGAGGGGGAGGAAGAAGGTAGGATGTCGTTGATAATGTCGAATTTCATCTTCGGAGGCACATAATCTTTAGGTACTGTATTGTGGACTTCGAGTAGATCCTTAACGGTGTATCGTACGGCAAGTCGCGATGTAGGCACCGAGACTGCCTCAGGCAGGATAAGCCGCTGGACTACTGCTGGAGGAGCCCATGTAGGAGCAGTGGCACGAAGCAAGCTGAAGTTAGGTGCAGACCAGATAGGACCGGCGCTAGTCATAGTAGATGTACCCGACATCTGAAGGAAGGTGTATGAGGATTGGTGAAGATTGGAGGCGGGGGAGGACGGAGGGCGAGACTAGCTCTTAGTGGTATAGAGATTGGAGGGTGGTGATGGAGAGAGATGAACAAGCTACGAGGCAGCTTGTAAAGCTGGCGCAGCATGCACACCTTTCAAGGATGCCAGGCGAAAAAAGGTGGACCCTGTGACCGGGACGGGTCCAGCGGGCGAGTCTGGTATTGAGCGAGCAGAAGGTGTGCGTCATCATGTGCGGGCTTAGAGTTGTTGTAGGCTTTGGCTACCTCCAACAGCAGGGCTCGTCGCTTGCAGGGCTGAGATGTCATGAGCGCGGCGGAATGCTACTTGAACATGGTGTGAGATGATATTCTTTTGTTAGTTATGGCATAGCGGCCGCCTTGTCAGGGATTGCAATGCCATTTGGGTTTTCGAGCGCTCAACTCTCGCCAGATTCAACAGGCGGCTCCATCCACGATATTTGTAGATAACCTTACGATGTCACTCAAGTTCAAAGGCGACAAGGTCAAGAAGAAGAAGCGCTCGCATCGAGAGCTTGAGGATCCAGAGGACAGAGGCGAAGGATCCAGCACAGGAGCCAGCGCAGTCCGCGCACGATACGGCAAAGACGCTGAAGGTAGGTCTTGCAGTACTTCGACTGTGAATACGCAGAAGCTGATTGTATCGGCAGGATGGGTACTCTTGCTGAGCGAAGCAGACCTTGTTGGCCCGACCTTTCTCACGTCAAAGCAGAATCCCATAGATGAAGAACGGCCTCTAGCATTATGTTCCAACCCAATCAACAACAAAGTCTCCCCCTTCGTGCTGCCCGAAGACATGGATGCTCAGACAGCGGAACCTACACAAATCGATGCGATCTGGCGTTGTGCCAGAGTGCCAGAATCCGAAGACAAGGTGACATTCAAGAGTGCACAAGATAGATACCTTGCGTGCGATCACGTAGGAAGCGTCAGCGCTCAGCGTGAAGCTAGAGGAGCCGAAGAGGAGTTCATGCTAGTTTCAGCGCCCGAAGAGTATGGTAAAGGCGGCTTCGCAATACGAAGTGCTGCCTACGGTACATATCTGTCTATCGACGAGGTAGCAGGGGGCAAGCTGGAGTTACGAGGAGATGCAGAGAGTATCGGGAAAGATGAAGTCTGGTATGTCAAGATGCAAGCCGAGTTCCTTGGCTCGCTAGAAGAAGAGAGACGCAAGAAGCAGAAGAAACAAACCGCGGATCCCGGTCTGACCATCATCGGAGACCTAAAAGGCGCGGAGAATGCAAACATGTAAGCTGGCGCGCAATGCACATACAAGCAGGGCTAATCTCATCGTGTACAGACTGAAATACCAGGCGAGAGGCGCCGGAAGGATAGTCAGTAGCTCAGCAACCAAGAAAGAGCTGGCCCAGGCGCTCAAGGAGGGCCGCTTAGCAGAGGAGATGCTGGATAGGCGGATGAAATTGAAGAGCGATAGATTCTGCTAGTGTTCATAATACCGTGTATCATATGTCTATATCTAATAGAAAGCGGGATGAACAGATGTGTCTCAAAGATATGCGAGTCGCCAGGACTGCATACTTGCGCGGATTGGACAGCTTAGACATTAGGAAGTGCGGCTTGCATATGTTCATCGCATCTGCCGGAAGCCATCAGTCAATCACCCTACCCGCGAAATAGATACGTACAGCGTCGCCTTGTACAACCGAAACTGCCTGCACTCCGGCGCCAGCCTGACGTGCCAGTAAGCCTTATGTAGACATTTGCAACATATGTCGGCGTGGCTTTTCTTTATCGGCAGTTCGGGTAAGCGCCGCCTCTGAGAGAAAATCAGGTTGATGTCTGGCAAAGCCCCTCGACAAGGCTGATATTCCAATTCGGCAGCGGTGGGCGGAGGTAAACGAGCACGAGACACTCGAATCGCATTGTTGATGATAGGCTTAGTCCTTTGTCTTCTGACGGAGAACGTACTATCGCGGCGAGCTTGAACAGGGGCAATCGTGGGTGAGTCCAAAGGGTGTTGCTGTTGCTTCTTCTTGCCAAATCCGAGCCAGCTCATCTTCAGGCAGTAGCTACTGTAGTTGTCTCAGTATCAACAATGTTTGAGCAATCCAGGTAAAAGGGTGGTGTGCCGGGGCCCTTTACTTGACAGCCATGCAAAGGGAACCTATGGTTCGTGTGTTAACTACGCGTAAGAAGGTATTCAGTAAGGATAACAGCGGGCGCATCAGAAGACTGCAGATGTAGGTATGAATTGTGACGATCCGGCTTGCACTTTCGCCCATCTCGAACATATGTGAGAATCTGAGCATGGAAGATTCGCAGATAGTGCCAGAGGGGCAGAGTCTCTTTGCAGACGAAAAGCACCATGCCAACGCAGACCCAAACGAGTTTGATTCACGTCCTGCAGAATGCGAGCCCGTCGGACCGGCACCGTCGTTCGAGCTGGTCTCTGAATTCTTTGAAAAGCTTCAAGGCATGCGAGGAAAGCGTACTGCTGGAGGTAACAAGGGCTCCGCCGAGAAAAAGAGAGCGACGATTCAGCAGATGTTTATCGTACGTCAAGAAGCCAAAATCGAAGCGTGACCGATTTCTTGAATTCTGAACTGCGCTTCTATATTAGAAATGGAGGAATGAGGTTGGCAAGGATCTCTATCCCTTGGTTCGGCTCTTACTGCCAGATGCAAGTCACCCTCGGTCTCTTCGCGATATTATGACATCCTAAGTCTGACTTTATACGCAGCGCGACCGCTATCGTGCTACATACGGTGTCAAAGAGCAGATTCTGGCAAAGATCTATATCCAAGTCTTAGGACTAGACGCGAAAACAAGCGCGTCAGCGGACCGTCTGCTTCGCTGGAAACAGCCCACCAAGGAGAACGCACGTTCTAGTACCTCACAAGTAGCCTCTACACGTGCTAATGTCTCCTTAGGCGGCTTCTGGTGATTTTGCAGAAGTAGCGTTTACGGAGATCTCGGCAAGAAGTACAGTCGAGCGCTCTTCGCTGACTATACAAGAAGTGAACGATCAGCTCGATCTGCTATCTAAGGGCGGCAAACTGTAAGGAAAGCGTTTTTGACTATGTTGCCTACTGAAGCTATGCCCTCAGTGACGACAAGGTGAAAGTGGCTCGCGTATTTTACGAGAAATTGACGGCAAAGGAGCAGAAATGGCTAGTCCGCATTATTCTCAAAGGTAGTATACACCCTCAGCTACAGACAGATGATCTCGCTTAATTGTCATTTCTGCAGACCTCAAGATTAGTCTCGGCGAAAAGATGATTCTGTCGTGTATCCATCAGGACGCAATTGACCTCTTCAACGTATGCTCTGACCTGCGTGCGGTATGCTGGAAGCTATGGGATACCTCAAAAAGGCTGCCAAACGAGGTCGGTGAATGTAATTTGTCGGTAGCGCTTTCGCTGAAAACAGTCTAGGACAATACAGTTCAGCTCTTCCGAGCGTTCAGGCCGATGCTATGCAATCGTAACAAGAATGACTTCGAAGATATAGCAAAATCGATGGGCGCGACTGGAAAAAATGTAAGGAGTGTGAGCTTTTCGTGATGTTGCGGCTGATAGCGAGTTCAGCCGCGCCCATTCCTTATAGAGGAGAAATTGGACGGCGAAAGAATCCAGCTGCACAAGAAAGGCGAGGAATATCGGTACTTCTCGAGAAAAGACAAAGACTACACATACCTCTATGGCCTGGACCGAACAACCGCTGAAGGGTCACTTACACCATTCATACACGAATGTTTTAGCAAGGAGATAGACGAGTAAGCATGTTTTAAGCCGGATTGACAGGGCATCAGCTAATGAAAGCGAAGGATCATCCTTGATGGCGAAATGTTGGTCCGAGAACCTACGACCGGACTGTACATGAAGTTCGGTAATCTGAAGACCACAGCTTTGAGTAGGTATGAGCGTCTGTAGCCTTGGCTTATGCTAACTCACGCTTTTTACAAAGATCACTGGAAACAAGAAGGCGGTCCTACTGTTTGTTGTGCGTGATTCTTGTCATTGAGAGCATATTTCCGCGCTGACTCGGCCGCGATCTATAGATAAGGTCTTCGATGTCGTATACTGCAAGGCGAAAGGTAGACCTGGCAAATCGCTCCTAGACTACCCGTTACGTGAGAGGCGTCAAGTGCTCCAGCAGCTTGTCAAGCCAAGATATGCTCGGCTGGAGCTTGCAGAATGGCATGAAGGCCGGTCAGCAAAGGATATCAAGGAGAAGATGGCCTGGATCCTGGACAAACAGTCAGTCTAATGCTCAATCAGCTCAGTATCGCCACTGAGTTTTCATTCAGAGGAGAAGGTCTAGTTGTCAAGAATTTAGAATCGGTCTACACATTGCACGGAAGAGAGGACGATTGGATCAAGGTGAAACCGGAATATATGGATTCGCTAGGAGAAGAGGTGGACGTCCTAGTCATGGGTGGCTTCTGGGGTTCAGGCAGACGCGGCGGTACCCTCTCATCATTCATGTGCGGAGTCCTGGACGACAGTGATCCGGATCAACCCAAGTTTCTCTCCTTCTGCAAGGTCGGCTCAGGCTTTTCTATGGAAGACTTCAGCAAGATCACGTATGTGGCCCAATCAGCTCGCAAGCTGCGCTGACGGTCTAGTGTAGCGATCATCTGAAAGGCAACGGTCGGAACTGGGTCAAAGGACAAAAGGATCCGGAAGGCTACATCTTCGGCACCGAGAAGCCGGATGTATGGTTTAGAAAAGAGGAGTAGGTCAACTACATAGCCGAGCGGACCCTTCTAACCTTGCACCAGCTCTTTCCTGGTCGCTGTCAAAGCTGCAGAGATCACCGCCGATGGTGAACGACAGAGATCATACATGAGAGCGTCGCTAATGTTCGACTTTCTCAGCTATGGGCTACGGAGCCGAGGTCTGCTTTCGATTCCCGCGCGTACAGAAGATACGCTGGGACATGAAACCGGAGGACTGCCATAGATACCGAGGTGTGTACAATCAACAATCAGCTCGACTCAGCTTATCAGCTTCGCCGCGCAGTCGACTTCCTCACGATCGCCAGTTCGCAAAGGTCGCAAAAGACTGTTGCAGACGCTTTTAGGTAACAGCTAATATCATCTCACACCGGTGGTTTTTGCTAACGTGCCTTACAGTCGCAAGAGGAAGGTGGTCAATCGCAACCCTAAAGCTGCCGTTTTGGCTAGCTTGCAAGGAGCTGACATTAGGGACGTGCAAGCTGAGTCCAAGCTATTTGAAGGCTGTTCAGTCTTTTGTGCGTGTGTCATGCAGGTTTCGCTATTGATACGACTAATCCGCTTTTTTTGCAGATATAGTAGAGGGTGTGTATGAAGATGGTGTTGAGGTGAAGACCAAGAATAAGCAAGAGCTGGAAAAGCTTGTCATTGCACACGGCGGGCAGCGATGGCAGACAGTCCCGAAAGACCGCGAATGCTACGTATTCGCAAGCCGGACAACCTGTGAGCCTAACTTTCGTCAGTCGGTTAGGCTTCGTCTGAGACGTATGTTTCTCAGTCATGAAGATCAAGAATATAATCAAGGCTGGAAACGATGTAATCGATCCCAGATGGATTATCGACTCGGTAGCTGCACAATACGTACTACCACTCACACCCCGCTACTATATACACATGACTTCGGTTACGGAGGAGCGCGTCAAGGACCTGTCATCGGACGAGGAGGATGGCCCTACCAGCAGACGAAAATCGAAGACACTTGTTAAGACCGATGACAAGGAAAGGTCATCCTCGCCAGAGGTGCCCCCAATCAAGAAGGGCAAGATGGAGACTGGCATCAAGAGCAAATTCGGCGACAGACGAGAGACACAGCAGATCGATAGTGAGACGGAAGAGGAGGCCAGTACAGCTTCGGATTCCGACCATCCTTCTGGTCCTTCGGGCAAAGTAAGCGTGTAATCGGCTGAGGAGCTCAAAGACTGAGCAAGACCCTTTCAGGCTTTGTTCCGAAGTCCTTCTGTCAAGTTGGAAGACGAGAGCCCAAGCATTAGTCAGGTCGCTCCTTCCGCATCTCAAATCGCACAATCAGGAATGGGTGCTGCTAGCACTGCGGATGCATACGATGAAGAGCAGATCTTTGCGCATTTGGTCTTCTATCTCGATACTTCGGAGAACGCGGAGCGAAACGGCCTTCAAAGCCCTTCAACCAGCGAATCGTTTGCAGCTGACAAAGCTGAAACGGACAGGCAGCTGTACAAAGCTGGCGAGGCCGTCAAGCGTGCTGGAGGCAAGATGGTAAGCAGACTAGATGATGTTAGTCTCACGCACATCATAGCCTCGAGCGATACCAGACGGTGAGTCTGTCGATGCTGGAGACCAGTATTAAGCTAAAGCAGATCATTTCGTAGTATACTGGAAATCTCAAGACGGACTCGAGAACCTCGTGCAAGACGCATAGTCACCATTGCCTGGGTTGACGACTCGCTGGAAATGGAGAGCTTACAGAACGAGGATTGGTATACTGCGTATGCCAGCTGAAACCGTTTGAACGGTCTTTTCGCGTTAATGCAGTCGTCGAAGTACCTTAAATCAGTTTGTTGATGTAATCATAGTCATATTGCTGGCCAGTAATCTGCACTCAAGCGCACAAACATTACCGTACACACCCCTTGAGCTGATAATACATTTGGCAGCTGCCCTACAGCATTCTGTTTACTTCGATAAAATAGGGATGCTATTCGTTGTCGCTGCCTGCGTAGTAGTGGCAGCGAGATTTGCGTCGACTTCGTCATTGAGCTCTTCCTTGTCGAGGACGGCGCCGTTGACAGCTGACAGGACCGCTTGCAAGATGGCAGAAGTGGAATCGACATCCACGCCAACTCCCCAAGTTCCGTTACCTTTGCTATCGATAAGCTCGACGAACGATGCAGCTCTTGTGTCTGATCCTTGCCCAATAGCTGCCTCCGTAAATTCTCGTACCGAGAGATCGATATCGCAATCCTTTTTCAGAGCATCTAGGAGAGAAGAGATTGGACCGTTGCCAGCTCCGGAGATGGTTTTCTCTTGGCTTCCATCCAAGATTGTTCCGTTGAAGAAGCGGTTGCGAGCATTCGGGTTGGTCTGGGCGAGGTTGGAAGGGGAAGAAGTCATGAATCCAGATTGGCCGTTGGGGGAGCGGACGGATAGAGAAGCGGAAGAAGCGTCTCCGTGAGGCGATCTACCAAGAGAGTAGTCTTGTAGAACAATACGTCCTTGGTAGCCGTCGCCAAAGTGGTAGGTAGTACGGAATATTCTCTCGATATCGTCTTGCGACATCTCCTTGGCTGTCCTGTCTGCCACAGCCTGAATGACTTGGTAGAAGGCGACTTGCATCTTCCTCGGCATATCGAAGCCGAGTCTTTCTTGTACAATGTACGAGACTCCTCCCTTTCCGGATTGCGAGTTAACACGAATAACAGCTTCATATGTGCATCCGATATCTTGAGGGTCGATGGGCAAATATGGGATCTCCCAATGTCCTCCAAGCTTCTTGTAAGCTGCAAAGCCCTTCTTGATAGCATCTTGGTGCGAGCCTGAGAATGCGCAGAAGACGAGCTCTCCGGCATATGGGTGTCTTGGATGTATCGGCAGCTCGTTGCATTCCGTCACAGTCTCCATCACAGCATAGATATCGCTGAAATCAAGATTGGGCGAAATGCCTTGCGTATAGAGGTTTAAGGCTAGGTTGACCAAGTCGACATTGCCCGTGCGTTCGCCATTGCCGAAGAGACAGCCCTCGACACGTTGTGCACCAGCCAAGATACCGAGTTCTGTAGCTGCGGTCGCACAGCCTCGGTCGTTGTGACAATGTAAGCTGATATGTGCGTTTTGGCGATCGGACAAGTGCCGGCAAAAGTATTCGATCTGTGTTCACTAGAGCATGAGCTTCAAGGGTTCCAAGCTTGGACCATATCTTACCTGATCAGCATAGTGGTTCGGCGTCGCAATCTCTACGGTCGCAGGCAGGTTGAAGATGATCGGATGCTCCTTCGACCTATCTTTTCCCTCAAACCATGTGTCCATAACCTGATTACAGATATCGTATGCAAAGTCTTCCTCCGTTTGCGAGAAAGTCTCTGGCGAGTATTCAAACTGCCATTCCGTGCCGTCTCCTCTTGCGATACTCTCGTTCACAAGGTCGCGCACGATCTTGACATGCCGCAGAGCGAGGTCTACCGTCTGAGGCTTGTCATTGTTGAAGACGACTGAACGGAAGCAAGGAGATGTAGCGTTATACATATGGAAGATGACGCGCGGGGCACCCCTAACTGCTTCGAAAGTCCGCCGAATGAGATCTTCACGGGCAGGCGACAAAACCTGTATAGATAGTTAAGCCTACTCTTAACATATGTGTTGGCTTCTCCGCACCTGAATCCAGACACCTTCGTCGTGACCCATTTTCTTGTCAATGAGCATCCGAGTAAAGTTGAAGTCGGTGTCGCTTGCGGCAGGGTATGACACTTCAATCTCTTTGAACCCACACTTGACGAGCTACAGTATTTGCGAACCAGAACGACATGAGACCTTGCCGGAAAACTTGCGAGTCAAGTCACAGCGAAACTCACGAGATTGAAGAACCGGGTTTTCTGCTCTACGGTCATAGGGTTGACAAGAGCTTGGTTTCCATCTCTGAGATCTGAGCTGAGCCATCGCGGAGGAGCAGTGATTGTGCGACTTGGCCATGTTCTGTCGGGGATGTCGACCGGCTTGAAAGGTCTATACGAAGATTAAACAGTTCACAGTCAAGTCTTGAATTGCTTTTAAAGCTGGTTGTTGATCAGTATTTACTTGTACTTAGACGCAGGGTTAGCGAGCATAGGCATTTTGAGGGTTTCGAGAGGTCTTGAAGCAAGAAGCACTTTTTGGCAGAGTCCAATTCCAAGCAAGAAACGCGCAAAATGCAGCAAATAGTAGGCAATGCAGTAGCTGGAACAAGCAGAATATGCAGCAGATGCAACACTGCGAAAATAGCAGCGAAAACGACATCTTTCCAGCGAAGAACCATCGCAAGCACGTCCGCGAGAGGCGCAAAGCTGCTGGAACACAAGCTCGCAAAGGAGAACGATCCTATGGATATGCAGAACCTCAAGGATTTCGACCACGATGATGTCCCGCTCGCAACGCATCTGGTTATCGAGAAAGACCGGACAAGACTGCATATGCTCAGGCTGATCCAGTTCCAGCTACCACAACTACGTAGTGAGCGACAATATATGATTGTGTCTCTACATTTAGCTGACTAGGATTGGCCAGGCGCACGCCGACCCTTCGTTCGTCCTCCAGAATCTCACTTCATGGAATTGCGGTCGCAGCATCATCTGGGCGACCCAAGCCATCCTGCATCACGCAAGGCAGTCCTAACATTACGTTTACCGGACCTTGTACGGATACAGAAGATCCTAACAACGAAGGAGCAGCAGCACAAGTTTAAATTGCTAGCTGGGTCTAGATGGGATCCGGAGAAGGAGTCTCTCAAGATATCATGCGAAATGTTTCCTACCTTCTTCATGAATGCCAACTGGTGTTCCGATACATTGGATCGATTGATCAAGGAGGCAGAGGTGAGGCAGCCAGCATCGATGCTCCCGATCCAGCCAACAGTAGCTAATGGTGCTGCCAATCAGGACACAACCGACCCTATGAGCGATATCGCATTGGACACGCGGCATTCGGACGCTCACAAAGCCAAGAAGGGCAAGAAGAAGGCAACGTCTGCGGATTTCCCGAGGGAATGGCTGCCAGAGCATGTTAGAGCGAAGTTGGGTAACAGTGGGCAACCCCGTCTGTAGATGTCTCTCCAAGCAGCATTTGACAGGAAACGCGTGGGCGCGAGCCAGTAATAGATACACAGGCGCGTTTGGTCGCATATTCGTACTCATCGTAGATCTACAACATTGTTGTGGCCATATGACTATACGGCTGATAGCAACTTATGATTCAAAGTCGACCGTCTAGTCTTCGGATACGTAGCCTGTAAACGCCGAGTCAGGCGATCCAGTAAATAAAGCAAAAGGGTATTGCGCTCACTGGCAGGGAAGAGACCTTGTCTACCTCTGAACTCTCCTCTCCACCAGTCTGCACTTTCTTTTGCGAGTAGCGTAATGGAATCGCCTTGTTTGAAAGACAAGTCGCCTGACTCCGACGAGCTATAGTCATATTGAGCCGTTGCACTGCCAATACCTCTTCCATTACCTCGAGGTGACGCTGGAGCTGGAGGCGGAAGAGGTACGCTTGTATTCGATGCGTTGTTGGGCGCAGCGGGAGGAGCCATTATCTTGTTCTGCGCATACGACATCGCCTTCCCTGCTAAGCCGGAAGGCTTGGAAGCAGGTGCAGGTGCACCACCAGCAGCGGGTTCAGGCGATTTAGGTGCGTTGCCCATGACATGCTTATTTATCAGACCTCCAGCAGCACTCGCAGCTGAACCGGCAAACTTGAAACCTTGTTGGAATCTTGGATCCTTGAAATCAGACATGCTCGGTACAGTAATGCCATACTTGTTGGTAGGCTGCACGGGCTTTCCTGGCTTTGCTGGGGCGGCAGCAGGTTCAGCATAGGAAGGAGCAGAAGGTGGTGCAGGTGCTGGAGAGGATCTGGAGATAGGAGGAGGTGCTACGAAGTATGTAGATGTCAGAAACTGCCCGCCAAGTCCGGCAACCTCATGCTCACGAGCAGTCATTCGGCCAGAAGTAGGAGCTACTGGAGTAGGCGAGTGTACAGGAGCATTGTTGTGCACACTTGAAGTTGGTGCAGCAGATCCATTAGGGTTTACCCAGCTTGCGAAGAGCTCTTTCCGAGATTCAAAGTACCTTGCGTTCGCATCAACCGAGACTGATTAGCATTGACTTGAATCCAGCTTTATACAAGAAGACCTACTCGTCCAGAAGCTCGTAGAATGCCGCTACATCGTCTTGGGTCATGCTTGCGAACGGCATCTCTGCGGAACACTGACGTACAGTTCAAGCTGAGGAGGAAGAAAGAGCAACCAAGAATAAGGACACTTCTGCACACTACACGTCAAATCACAATGATAGATATGATACAAAGCTTCTGATACTGCACCTCTTATGTATGCTCTAATGTTGGCAATATCATGCAGGGCATAGAGCGGATCCGCAGGCGTTGACAGCTGGAATCAAGCCAGTGTGAAACAGTTGTCGGAGTTCGAGCATACACCCTTTCCTACAGCATGCCAGCATGGATGCCTCAGATCCCTAAACTCATCCGGTGATGAAAGGACTGCTGGACTTGGCACGGCCGTAACACAGTATCGAGGAGATCTAGCAAGTTGTCTAGCTTCTCTATACCAACTGACACATTCACACACTCCTTACCCCATACCACCCTCTCTCCGTTACCTCGTCATCAGGTATGACTTTCTCTCGATTGCTCCGAGCTGCTCTTCTGGTCTCCTCTATTACCACTACGCTAGTCTCTGCAGAAGACAATACATATGCGCCTCGCAAAGTAACCTGCCCTGACAGAGACCTTCTGCGAGATGCCGGAACCGTCCAAGGAGGCAACCAGGCCCTTAGTGCCCAAGAGCAGGAGTACATCGACAAGCGACGGGCGGGTCCCGTTGCAGACGCTTTCAAGACCTATATGGGTCGACACGACATTGGGTATGACTTGGCTAAACTGGCTCCTTCAGCTAAGGACTGTATGTCAAGCCCGCTTTAGCTATTCTCATCGACTGATGCAAGCATGGATACAGGGCCCATTGTTGGTATAGCAGTGTCTGGGGGAGGCTTCCGAGCTGCAACGGCAGGAGCTGGGACCTTCAACTCCCTAGACGGCAGAAACGAGGATGCAGTCAAGGCCGGCACTGGTGGAGTGTATCAACTAGCATCCTACATGACTGGTCTCTCTGGCGGAAGTTGGTTTGTCTCCAGTTTGGCGATCAATAACGTACCTTCCTTCAGCGATTTGGTCTTGGGATCGGACAAGACTCAAGGGTGAGGTCACATCTACCCGACATCTATAGCAGGTCGCTTATGCACCCATTTTCAGATGGTTCCTCGAAAGGCATCTTATGCTTCCCAGTAAAAATCCTTTCAAACTTGATAAATTTTACGACAACCTCAAGGCTAATGTAGCACTCAAACGTGACGCTGGCTTCGAAGTTCAGTACACTGATCCATGGAGCATCAGCTTGTCCGCGAAGTTCGGTCCCGGGGGCACCTCAGAGGACAATTTCTTCGATGAATCGGACAAGGAGCACAACATTGGCACCCAGTGGGGAGACATACGCAACGTTCAAGCTTTCAAGGATGCAGACATGCCTTTCCCGGTTGTTGTGGCCTGCAGCCGTCCTCCCGGCTTTTCAGCACCCGTCGATAAGCTGGAGAACTACTTCATTCCCCTAGATAGTAACGTATACGAGTTCAATCCTTTCGAGTAAGTGTCTCCTGCTTGCAAAAGCCGCATAGTATCTGACATATTCTGGGCGTGCTCTCCTCCAGATTCGGCAGCTGGGATTCGCAACTTGGGCACTTTGTTGAGCTGGACTATACCGGTACCGAACTCGTATCTGGTAAACCTAAAGATAAGGAATCTTGCGTAAACAATTTCGCAAATGTGAGTGTCCCAAAGGGTGGTAGAAGTCACTCAAGGCTCAACGTCTCTTTCCAGTTCGGCTTCGTGATCGGAACGTCCAGTTCACTCTTCAATGCGGTGATTCAGAGAGGCAACTCGACACTCCTTGGCGTCGCTCAGAAGATTCTGAACAAGCAGCTGAAGAAGCTATCTGACGAGACGGGCAAAGTCGTAGCTGAAGAGGACGACGACGTAGCCAACTATCCGTCTTCATTCGAGAACCTTAAATCTGGGGTATACGCCTATGCAGACAAGAATGAACTCGATCTCGTAGACGGCGGTGAAGCCGGGGCTAAGTGAGCTGATCTGCTTAATGGATGACGATCGCGGCTGAAAGAGCGAGCAGCGTGCCTTTGGATCCGCTACTCACGAAAGCACGGAAGGTAGACACTATCATAGCCATTGATGGGTCAGCCGATACAGACGACAACTGGCCCAATGGCATGTCTCTTCGGGCATCATATGACCGCGCCCAGATGCTGGATGGGCAGCAAATTCTTCCATCCTTCCCCTCGGAGGAGGATTTCAGGAAAGACAAAGGATACGCGCAAAGACCCACTTTCTTTGGGTGCGATGCCAGCGAGACCGACATTTCGAATGGCATGGCTCTACTAATCTATTTACCGAATACTCCCAGCAAGAAGGGCTACAAGACGAACGTGGGCACCTTCACCTTGAGCTACGATGTAGACGATCAGAAAGGCTTCCTGGATTCGATGTTCGAGACCACGACCCGAGGGTTTCCCGACGATGGCAAGGACAAGGACGAGGATTGGGGTGATTGCCTAGCATGCGGAATAGCTGAGAGGAAGCGTCAGGCAGCTCAGTTACAACGGTCAGACAAGTGCCAGAAGTGCTTTGAGCGCTATTGCTACAAGGTTTAACTAGATTCGCCTGTGATGCGAGTACCCGCTGTTTTCAGACTTGCGGCATAGCCGCCGCAACCTTTGTAGCTATATGTTCATGGACCGCAGATTTGAAATGTACACCATCCATCCAGATGCTACCACCGCTCGCCCTGGTCACGTCCGATGCTGCAAACCCAAAGTCTTCCGGCTTCTTCTGTATATCATCGACAAGTTGCCACGTATCCATTAGTACGATTGTGACACCAGTATACCATGTCCTGAAATCCTTGATCTCCACGCTCAACGCCTCACGCCAGACCTGCGTATTCTGTTCGAATTTGATATGTGTCTGGGTCGCCGCCTGATTGACGCCAGAGGGTGCGGCTCTAGGAGTATTCGTAAAGACAACGAAGTGCCGTGCCCCCGCCCCATATAAAGCAGACAGCGCATTCTTGAAAAGGCTCTTTGCGGCGCTCTTGGCGTCAATGTTGGCATTCTCGTCAGCAAGCTCGGCCCAGATGGCTATTCCATTATATTAGATCAAGGTGTTGAAGACATTGGCCAAGCAAACTGACCAAAGAGTGAAGTAGCATACTTTCTTGGTAAAATGGAAGGCCGTACGAAGGACGCGACATTGAAAAGGGACTTGCCGCCGATGTTGTACTTGCTTACTTCTGGAACAGACAGCTCGGGCTGTTGCTGAATGAAGCGCTGGTACGGAAGGTTCTCAGAGTTGTCATCACATAGGTCGCGAGACTCGCGCTCTACCTGCACCTGGAGCTGCACGCTGTGGATAGTACAGTCTTCATTCGCATAATTGTATACCAGAAGAGGCTTTCCTCGTTTCTTTTGCACCAAATGTCCGACATAATTCGGTTCACCTGCGCGACATGTTAAATGTCTTCTTCGGACAACCAGAGTTTATTCGTGCACCAGACTCATTGAAAGTCTCCCCAGGCCAGTCGCAGCCTAATGGACGGTCGCGAGTAGGCTCTGCATCGCGGATGCCTCGCCGAGACGTGCGGGAGTGTGACGAGCCAAATCTTATGTGACTTCTCAGTTTGAAGTGTGATTCTCCATCAGCCTTAATCTCACACAAAGAGATACGAGATCTCGTCGAAGCCAGGCCAAGTAGTTTCCATGTGTCGAGGTGAAGGTGATAGGGGCATAGGGTAAGGGTGCAGGTCAGGAGCTTCCAAGAAGTTAACCTTCTACAATGTACCGCTTGTATTACCGACATTCAATATCAAGGTGCGCTCTAATTAGTCACAGGAAAGTGAAGGTATCCAAAGGCAGTCTAGCCAGGCCATGGCTCGCTGCTGACGCTTATTACAAGAATACGTAAAGACAGATGTAAGCTGAAGATATTGACTACCAGCGCTCGCCTTTGATGGCTTGAGAATAAGGAGACGTGATGACGACAGATGAATGTCTAACGCAAAGGGTATCACCAGGAATACAGGTCGTAATATCCATTCTGCTCGTTCCGCGACGTGAAGTATCGTATTTTGAGGTATGGAGACACAACAGTGTCAAAGTTTGGACGTCGCAGAGATGCTTAGAGTATCGCGTGAAGGTATATGTAGAGTGATTGTCTTGAGATATCACGCGCATCTGCAGGTGATGATTTCCATAAACTTGCTGAAACCACTCTTTTGCGGCTGTCCTTCCTCGTGATCGAGGTATTCCCCATTGGACATGTGCTGTCCGTTTCCTGCAACGCCTCCCCTTTGGTCGGTAGGTGACATTACACCCTGTGGTGACTGCATGCTCTGATCTAAGCGGTTCCCATTCGACGACTCGCCATACTCGTTGGGGTACCTCTCGCTACCAGTACCTGTGTATGCATTGGAGCTGCCGTACGGATAAGCGCCTGGCGTGCCTGCTCCGGACGGAGTAGGTTGATTGGAAGATTGTCTCTTAGGCTGAGGCTGCAGAGAGCCTCCTGTACGGCCCGCAACAATCGCCACGTTCGAAGCTGAAGGAAGATCCGACTGTTGACGGGCGATCTTGCCTCGCGAGTTCTGTCTGACCAGAGCAGGCGATGGAGGAGTGACACCTGGTTGTCCGTTATTTGCAGCAGCCGCTTGAGCCTGAGCTGATGCTCGCTGCGCATGACGCTCGGCACGCTCAGCGCGCTCACGCTCCCGCTGTTCTCGAGGAATGCCGCTAGAGCGGTATGGACGCTCATTCTGGCCCGCGTAGTGGTTTGCTTGTTGTACAAGAAGCGCTGATGTAGGCTGTAAGACAGGCAAGATAGCAATTTCAGCTTTGGTTTCAGATTCCGAGCTGGCTTCAGCGTCAGCGTGACTTACGCTGCCAGCTTCCCATCCTTTGCCATTGTTGAGAAGCATCCAGTCGTACATGCCGTCCTCGGGTTCATTGGCGTTCTTCAGTACCTTGGTGAAGAGCTCGCGCAGGAAGTCGTAATCTGGCGTCTCCTCGAAACCGAGCTTGCGAACGTAATTGAGATATATGTTGAATTCCTCTGGGAAGCCTTCGCAAAGTTCCTTGATGGGTGTAGTTTGCTTTTTCTCTCCAATCTTCTCGTATTTTTGCTTGTTGGTCGCAGCTTTCAAGCCTTGCCATGGCAGACCTCCTCTCAAAAAGTACATAAAGACATGACCCAAAGCTTCGAGATCGTCACGTCGCGATTGTTCTGCGAATACAAGTCAGACTGTGCACTTGTGACTCTTGTGTTATTTGCTCACCTCGACCAAGATGAGTGTTTATACTCATGTATCTCGCAGTTCCCGACAAGGACTTCCGCTCGCGATATGGGATGTGCTGCTTCGTCTTTGGATCTCGATACTGCTTGGCCATTCCGAAATCGACAACATGCACGACATTGGCACCTTTCGTGCTCGGACGGCCGATGAGGAAGTTGTCGGGCTTGATGTCGCGGTAGATAAGGTTCTTTTCGTGAATGGTTTGCACGCGAGTGAGCTAGATGTGAAAAGTTCGCGTTAGCGAGGATAGCTATGAAAAAGAGCTGGTGAATTTACCATCTGTTTGGCCGTCATCACAACTGTCTTCGTGCTGAACTTGCGGCCGCACATATCGAAGAGGTCTTCCAAGCTCGGTCCCAGTAAGTCGATAACAAGGATATTATGCAGACCTTCCTGTCCGAAGTAGTACACTTGCGGGATACCAGCTGTGATATCAGGTCGTATCAGCTTCCTGCCCGCCGGTAGTGTGGAGAGCATCGCGTACGTGACCCTGCTAGGATTTTGTATGTTCTATATTCATCTCGAAGTTGAGGAGCATCGCTCTTTCGAGGTTCCTAGGAAATGATATTCGGGGCATGAGTTGCGCACTTGCCATATAGCAGCGGCCCCACTTACAAACTTGATAGCTACTGTCTGGTTGTTCAAGAGATTGGTGCCTGCACAGCGACAAACAACGTAAACAGATATTGGTGCAATCGTATGCTCGTTCCTCACCTTCGAAGATAACGCCGAACTGAAGGAGGGATTGAACACCAGCATTAGCGACCTTAGACAAGACTCAAGAGTCAAGTTATCCACTCACACTGCCTTCACCAATCTTCTTACCCACGCGGTAGTGAACACCGACTACGTTTGAACTCCCAGAACTGCAATGCCACGAGTTGAGGGGTGTCGCATCTCAGTACTGTGTCCTCTAGATGTGTTCTCCAAGCTTAGCGACTTAATTCACCTGTGCGAAGATGACATGGCGCCAGTGCGTTCGCCGGGTTATGGCAGATGCTAGAGGACCGTGAACAGCGCTGCGATGCGTATGGCGAGGTTGTAGGACACCGAAAGAACAGTATTTGAAGTATTGTAAGATGTTGCAGAGGTAGTAGCGGTTCCAAAGAGCGTTTTGGTCGCCAGCACGAGGAAAGGAGGTCGAATGAAGCGCAGCCAGATAGCGGAAAGTCGAGTAAGATTGGGCCAGAGAATCAGCATTACATACTTCGTAGATACTACCGCTCAAATAACTCGACGCACAGCTATCCCTGCGCTTTTCGAGCCAAAAACGACCAGATCGGACCGTGTTCGCCTGCCCAGCCAAACCAGCGGAAAGGTTGCTTTGAACAGCGAAACAGGCCTTAAGGAGCGTGTTTGAAGCGTCTAAACTGTCTGGAAATCGTAGACTTTTGGCTGTTTCCTGCGTGTGCTGGCTTCTCGAGGACTAGTCGATAGGTGAGGTCTCAAAAGTCACACCCAGGACCAGCCTCTTTTCGACTTAGACGAATTCAAAGAATTCAAAGATCGCATCGTTGAGCCTACAACATACATAGCTAATGTACTGACAATGACATTGAACTGACTGCCTACACGAAATGCTGCATGCTGACCATCGACATACTGAATCCCTGCTGGCCCGGATCGATTCCAGCGGCCTTGGCCGCTCATGAAAGGTCGCAAATGGATGCGATACCCACCTGGGTGTCATCGCCTGATGGCCTTCCCCTTGATGGCCTCCCTGCATCCAGCTGCCCTAACCCGCTCCGAGCCTTGCTGAACTCCCCTGCTGATATCTGTACAACCCAGCAAGTAGGTACTGGAGTAAGAGGGGTCTGGCACCACGCTCTTACCAACCAGAACAAGCATCACCTACCTGCTAGTCACTGGCCTGAACCCTGTCACGGCAGCATGGCCAAATCGAAGAAAGGGCGTCATTCGCCCCAAGCCAATCGTCCATTCAGAAGCGACAGTGCCAACAGTAGTAGCAACCGCTCGTCGCCGTACGGCTCTCAGCAGAACCTGACAGCCTTGGCAGATGCCTACCCAGGTTATCCTCCAGAGCAGGAGGACATAGGGGCATGGCAATCCTCGAATGAGCCTCAGGAGTACGTCGATCCGAATGAGGATCGCTATCAGAACCTGCGCAACTACGACTCGCCCAACGGGTCAGGCAAGGTCAGGTTCAGCCCTCCTGCGGACGGCTACAGCTCCAGCCAGTCCACACTCATCAATGAGTTTGACGACCGTCAGTCAGGGTATCATGCATCTACCCTACTACCAGAAGACAGTGCAAGCAATCTGCACAGCAACCCTTACAGCTACGAAGGTAAAGGCTATAGCAACCAAGCTGGAGGGGGCGGATTCCTGTCTGTACCTAATGCACAGTCGCGTCAGCCGAGTTTTGCAGGAACTGGCCTTGGCCCCGGCGGTTTCAGCAGCGGCATAGACCCGCGCTTCAGTTCAGCTATCTCGGTTGCAAGCTCGGATAAAGAAGCCTCTTCAGATGCATGGGTCCGAAGACAGCGCATCAAGCCAGGCAGAGCAAAGACAAAGAAGGTCAAGCTTACCAAAGGTCGTTTCATCACTGAGTACGGTAAGTCAGCCCGTCTTCGAGAGGTGCCGATCCCAGCTGAGTCTCTCTTTCGCCGAAAGACGTACCATCTGCTGTCATGAATGCAAATATGGCTGGAGGATATGCTCACATGGCTGGCGAAACTGAGTTCACCCATGTTCGGTATACAGCAGCGTAAGCGATCGATGATGCGATATGCCTGGAGAGTGCTAATATCTTTGCAGTACTTGCGATCCAGACGACTTCCTGCCGAGTGCAGGATATTCGTTCCGCCAGAACAAGTATGGTCGCAAGACTGAGCTGCTCATAGCCATGAGTAAGTTATTGATCGGATATAAACTAAAACCTGTGAGCTGAGTGAGGTCTCGCGCAGCGTATTACAATGAGTCCAGGGAACTAGTCGCGGTAAGTCTGTCGTGTTTTGCTGACGTTTAGGCCTGATTCATTGCGATACGCAGCGAACTCTTTTCGGCATTCAATCCAATATCAGAGACATGGTGATCTCGAAGTGGTCGGAGTTTCAGCTCGCGAACAAGAAGGACGAAGAAGAGGGAAATGCTGTCAGCGGAGAGGAGTCGTGGAAGAAGGTCGTAGTCGCCATGATTCTGGACGGTCTCGGTCAGTGAAGGAGCCGAACATCATTGATTGATTAGAACTGATGGCGTGGACCCAGATCCCGCTGACAAGGCTGCGCTGGACATATTCGCTGCGCAAGGAATTTACCAAGACTCAATCATGAAGAAGGATATTGATGGCGTACCAACCGTCTGCCATCTCTTCGAATACACGACCCAGATATCTATCTCTGAAAAGCCAGAACTGATCTTTCCAGCGAAGAACAAAGCCGAAGGTCTCGTTCCGGTGCAGTTTATTCTGTGTATCAAGGCAAAGAACGCAAAGAAGATCAATAGTCATCGATGGCTGTTCAACGCTATCGGACGACATCTTAATCCTGAAGTAGTCTGCCTCATTGATGCAGGAACGAAGCCCCAGGTATGGCCAAACAGGACCAGCACTTCCCTATACATCACTAACGATCTCAATATAGCCCAAGTCTATATATCTGCTTTGGGAAGCCTTCCATCACAACAAGTCTCTAGGCGGCGCAGCGGGCGAGATCCATGCAATGTTAGGCAAATGGGGCAAGTTGCTCCTCAATCCTTTGGTAGCTTCGCAAAATTTCGAGTACAAGATGTCAAATGTGAGTTTTGAGCCTAAGTCCGCTTGTATCTTGTCGCTAAAATCACCTCCTCAGATCCTCGATAAGCCCACCGAAAGTGCCTTCGGGTATGTCAGTGTGCTGCCTGGAGCCTTTTCGGCATACAGATACAGAGCTATCCAAGGCCGTCCTCTAGATCAGTACTTCCACGGAGACGGTAAGATTCCAGCCACGACTGCAGGCCCGCAACTGATGTTTCGTACTAGCCACCATGGCTGCTCGAATGGGCGACAAGTACAAGCAGATGAGTATTTTCACGAAGGTACGCAGCATCAACTCTGAGGTGATTACCGCTAAAATCTTCGATCTTCTCAGAACATGTTCTGTGAGCGTGTACGGAATAGCCCAAGCATGCATAAGCTGACGTCTATCCTGGAATCTCAGTGGCCGAAGATCGGTAAGCTGAGCTGTGGCTCCGATCGAGTCGGTACGATCCATATTGACATTTTACGTCTAGTATTCTATGTTTCGAATTGGTTGCTAAAGCTGGCGAAAAGTGGACGCTTGGCTACGTCAAACCGTCAAAGGCCGAGACTGATGTACCTGAAGCAGCTGCAGAGCTGATCGGGCAGCGAAGAAGATGGCTTAACGGGTCTTTGGCTGCCGGAATCTACAGTCTCTGGCATTTTGGCAGAAGTGGGGCAGCTTCAAACAATGTAGGAGCGAGTAACTGACTGATGATAATGCTCGCAGTCTATCTCAGTGGACATGGCATGATTCGACTGGCTTTCCTTCACGTCCAAGCCTTACTGAACTTGGTCACCATCTTTATGGGTTTCTTCGCGTTGGCTAACTTGTGAGTATTCTACTTGCTGCATTTACATCGATCCGTGCTAATCTGCTCTTTTCAGTTACAATACGTTTTGTAAGGTGAAGCGGTTCATTGAGCGCTCGCAACTGATCTTCCGTTCTCTGTGCTCAATCAGCCATTATCATTGACATCATCGCGACTAAGTATGTGATGGACCTTGCTACGTGTAGCCTGTGCTAATGCATTTTATTCAGCCTACGATACCCAAGACTGGCGGGAGGAGGCGACCCAGCTTCTATCGCATGTTGGTCCGGAACTCTCTTGGAAGACACCGGAGAGAATCAGTTCTTGCATGATCACGATGTTCTTGGGTTCGTGCACACTCATATCAAGTCTAGTTTAGCGCTAATGCTGCACTTCCGGATTTCTAGCATCGTCAATTGGGTTCTCAAGATCATTTATCTCTGCTTCCTAGCTTTACAAGTCATTCTTGGACTAGGTAATCGGCCTAAAGGTGAACGATTTATGTACGCACTGTCATTTTGGGTCTTCGGTATCATGGCTATCTATCTGGTCGCAAACACCCTCTATCTGACCGCTATGGCGATCTGTCCAATGCAAGCCAAAGTCCAAGACGCTCTTGCTAAAGGCCAGACCATAGCTTCGGTCATCTTTACGGGAACGACAGGAGCCACTTTCCTTCCCATCGTAAGTACAGCAACACATGCAAGGCACCAACCGGCTTAGCGCTGACGTCCTTTGAACAGGCTGCCGGACTGATCGGTACCTTTGGTATCTGGATCTTAGCCTCTATCATTTATATGGATCCTTGGCAGTAAGCTTTATTTTGGTACAAATAGCAACCTCTTAACGCTCTTCCGGCTCGCAGCATGCTCAACAGTTTCATCCAATATCTCTTCATCACGATCTCATTCACAAACGTGCTATCGGTCTACAGTTTCTGCAGTACGTTGTCGCGGTCGAAGGCAAAGCCGGCATGACTGATATAGCTGTTCCGCCAGATCTGCACGATGTCTCCTGGGGAACGAAAGGAAGCGACAAATCCGAAACACTAGCAAGTGTTCAGACTACAAAGAGCGGTAAAGACGATGAGGCCGTCGTCGAAATCGAGGAACAGACCCAAGCTTCCATTGACGAGCGCTTCAAGCAGAGTACGTCCGACACGTTCACACTTAGCGTACATGACCAGCCAGAGCTAATGTTTGTTCCTGCTACAGCCGTGTTGCGAGCTGTAGCACCATTCCAAGAGGAAGTGTCCGAAAGCGGAACTGACATAGACGATGCCAATCGAACTTTCAGAACGCGTCTCGTACTCGCGTGGCTAGGCGTCAACACTATCCTGACAATCGCGATCAGTAGGCTGCCCTCGACTTCACGAACTATCTATTTCCAGGTCATACTCTGGATGTGAGCAGCACCTCTTTTCATCATTCTCAGTATCATTCTGATGTTATTTGCAGCACATTCGGTCAGTCATTTGCGAGGTTCATGGGCTTCCTCTACTACATGATAGGAGAAACGCTGTTCCGAAGTAGCAGACTGACGGCACGGATGCTTCGGTAGCAAATCAGAAACTCAGATATATGTAGACATGTACTTGTAATATCTCAAATGTTGGAGCAGCCGGTGGGCGATGTAGCATTTCAAACCAAAGAAGACCAGATCTCTGAAGCAATTTTATACCACTTTCACAAATGAATCAGACTGTACTGCTCATCTGTACTCCCCAACATTATGGTCGTCACACTGTCTTTCGTCTAAACTCTACCATGCAGAAACATACTCAGGCCAGCCTGTCCCACAGGTATAGTTCAGACGCTGAAGATATAGATTTGATATAAAAGTTTCATATAGATAGGAGGACGAGAAAGCCGTACGACCTCCATTGAGATAGCCGTGTCCACAGATGCCAGCTCGCCTTCGCCTGCAAGCTGTACCATCTTATTTCTCGTCTGATCCCAGGGCACTTCTGCTCATATTGTTACTTTGCGCTATTACCTCGGTTGCCATCCTTCCATGAGCCCTCTTGCTATACTGAATCCAGTTCTTCGCTGTTGCTTGGGTGCCGAGCGTCCACCTAAGGAAACGATATTAGCTCATCTCTCACATCCGTATACTAGTGATCAAAGCTTACCAGACGTCCTCATTTCCTGGCACACAAACGTCTCCGCCGCATTTCCAAACTCCCTTAGAGCATATTTATCATTGAATGATTTCTGTCTGATCGACGAAGTTCCTAAACCGTCATCCTCATCGTCGTCCGATAGCATAGAGCCTTTTCTAGCTCCACTAGCTAATAGATCATCTGAATCATCGTCTGAACCAAATAGATCCAGCGCAAGTTGAGTATGCGATACTCCCGCGTATGTAGTTACACATCGCGGGTTGACGATGATCCTCGCTGGCGTAAAAGCGGAATTCTTCAATGCTCGATTCTTGTATCCACTACTACCTCCAGAACTGGAGGATTGGGCTCCTCCTGCCTTCCCATCAGGATTACTGTTGGAAGCTTTCTCAGGTGCTTTAGGGGCAGCTGCATCTAGTGAATCCGCTTCATCTGCATTGTTCACTCCAATAGGTCTCTTCTTTCCAGCTCCTGAATTATCTTTCAGAGCATTCGGATCTGCTGGACCAGGTAGGTTGTTTGCCTTCTTTTCCTGATCGTCTCTCTTTTCCATCTGTGGAACTTCAGGTATGGTATCTCGTTTCCTTGCAGCGGCGGGAGGAGCAGGAGCTTCTACGTCGACTTTCGCAGCCAGAGGAGCATCAGGCGCATCTGGCAGATTTCCAGCTTTTGCAAGTTTTTCAGTATCGATACCTGCGTCTGCTTGTGCACCTTTCATAACCTTCTTCTTGCCAGGAACGCCATCTTCATCTACCGCGTCTGCTTGTCCAGCAGCAGCAGCAGCGGCTTTCTGCTGTTCAGCCTCTAAAGCCTGAGCTTCCTTCTCTAGCAAAGCTTCAGGATCAACAAATTGATCCTCAACTTTCTTAGCAGCAGCAGCGGCATCTGCTTTCGCCTTTTCACCATCTGCAGCAGGTGGGTTAGGGTTAGCACCCGCTGCGGGATGTTGTTCTTCTACGGGTAAAGCAGCAGCAGCTGCATCTGCAGCCATAGCTTGTTCCTTCTCTTCCGGAGTTTGTTCTTTAGGTTTGATGATGGCTTCTGCTGCGTCTTCTTTAAGTCCTTGACCTGCTTCTTTCGCTTTATCTCCCGCAAAAGTGCCTGAAGACGAAGATGTAGAGTCGTCTTCTTCCCAGTCGTCATCGTCGTCTTCGTCATTCGTGTCGTCTGTCAATTTATCGACTACAGCAGGTGCTTTCCTTCCGAAACCTAGAATTCCACCACCTCCTTTTACGGCAGGAGCATATTGCGGTGCCACCACTTTAACGATTTTCTCCATCTCGTCCGACAATCCTCTCTGTAATCCTTTTCTTTCTCTATCTCTAGCTTTCTTAGCATCGTTCCTTACTCCCTCTCGTGCAGAGAGCATCCATAGATCTCTACAGAAATGCATCTGTGCAGAATCCATACAGGGGCCTTCAGACCATTTTGGTGCTTTCCCATCTTCTGCGGCAGAGATGTTAAAGATCCCATGCTCGATTGAGGAACGGTAGGTTAGGCCTTGGTAGAATGATTGAGAGGGATCGATGATGTGGACACCGGATTCGCAGCAGAATACTTGGAAAGGTAGATGTTGGGCATAGCGCTTGATAGAGACGGCATCGCGGGGTGGAGCTTCGTCGATGGGAGAAGTGGACTTGGAACCGCGGAACAAGTTGCCATCCATGTCGCGAGTGCGCCATCTGTGAGAATTCAAGCCAGCTCGATCAGTATGAAAGCAGACACTTGGGTAGGTGAGAGTGCGGGCCCACCTGTCATTATAGATGAAGAAGCCATTATGTTCCTTCCAGTCCATGGAGCACGCCATAGCAGCCCTGTTTACCGTACTGACTCTGAGAGTCTCCAGGATATCATTAGGGCAGGTAAAGCCTTTCAACCAAATAACTTTTGCAAATTTGACCTTCCTCCTGTTGTATAATTCCAATAATGGCTCCATAGCTATATTCCTCGTGTGTGCTTCTTCCAGGGGGTAATAAGCAGCTGCTGGATCTCGTGTCATAGGTGGGATTCTCTTTATCCTGAATGATACACCCAAGAGGGTGAAGACCATTTCTGTCATGTCGCATAGGAACGGAGTAGAGTCTGTTGATGCGTAGTCCACGAGGGATACGAAGATGTTTGATGGCCCTAATCTCCTGCTGAGCTGTACGATAGCTGCCAGTTGATCGATGAGGAAATGGTCTGCTGAGTGCACTACCAGTGCAAAATAGTACATTTGACCATTGTTGGTTAGGTCGGTGTATGTATCGTCTTTCCTACTTGCTGCGAAAGGCCGAGTGAGGGATGAACACGCTGCTGCAGCCCATCCATTGAAGCTCATCAATTCGTCGACTACTCCTTTTACGACTTGTTCATCCAAGTGTACCGTCTCTGAATTAGTTGCAAAGGGTAACTGGAAACGATGCCAGAAGTCCATGATCCCTTGGTTTATATGTGCGTCGAAGAGGTCTGCCTTTTCGCGCTCGGTGTAGACGGGGAGGGCGTCCGAGCCATCTACATCTTGCAACTTGTTATCCTTCTTGATGGTCGTTGCATCCTCGTCGCTGGCTGATACGGTGTCGCGTCGCCCTAGCCTGCTCTGGAGGAACGAGTGCTGCCTTGGATCCAGCGACTGGCCGTGCAGACTGACCCCGGAGGAGATTCTGTCGAGTATACCAGCATGGGCTATCTCGCCTGGGGGTGTGGTGGACTACCATTAACGAAGAATCAGTTCAGAATTCTCAGATTTCTTGATGGATGGATCCTGGATCCTGTAAGCTGGCTGACCTTTCCATCGAGCAGTGTCCATTTGAGTATGAGCAGGCCAGTCAGTCCCAGCGCTGTCCTGGCGAGGAGGGAGCGCGTCTTGTTGCGGGAGGACATGGCAGCACTACACTGGGTAGAGAGAAGAGGTTAAGCCAGGTCTATCAAGGTCCTTCAATCATCCTTCAATGGCCATTAACAACTGCATAACACTCTGTACAACACTCTGTACACATAGTCTAACACTCTGCATAACACTTTGCTTGAATAAGGTCAAGCTCAGCTCAAGGCCCGCTCCGCCTAGCTTGAATTTCAGACGCGTCGGGTTTCTTTTGCTTCTTTCCCATACACCATCAAGGATCAGTCACAACATGCAGCGTCGTATTGTGACTTCGCATGAATCACCGTCGCGCTCAACGTCGCCCCCCAGAAAGCAGAGCGAGCAGCGAGCGCCTCTGCTGGGCAATTCTGGTGGATCAGGGAGAGGGTCCATAGCTGTTGGATCAAGCGCAGACCAGCAGAAGCAGCTGTCACGACGGCGTGTGTTGCTGATATTAGGCCCAATCCTCGCTATACTCCTCATCATCCACCTGGTCAGTCCAGCAAGCACAGATGGCGACCCTTACAGCAGGGCAAGACTGCCTGGGTTCGCAAGCAGGCTGGGCACAACGAGGAGAACTGATACAAGAGCAAGGCAGAGAATGAAGAGCGTGGCGAGTGGTCAGTCTATACACACTCTCTATCTGAATACTCTGCTTCCTCGCGTTGGCCCGTTGAGGGCATTTTCAAGCGATAACTGATGAGATTGGACTTTCAGCATTGCACGGCGGAGGAGGACTAGGCCCTGCAAACTTCAGTGAAGCAGCTCCATTCACATTCTGTCCTACATTCGGCGAAGGAGACGAGCTCAGCAACGTCTATGGCCCAGAAGCCATCCTCAAGACGAGAAGTCATGTAGGATCAAGCGAGCGCGTAAGAAGGGTGCTCAGACGCGCAATGGCTGGTCTTCCCATCAGTGCGTTCATATAGCCTTCTCTTCAAATTGTAGAGCGTGTTGCTCATCCCCGCGTGATTCGGCAGCCATTGGTATCCTCGGAGGATCAGTCTCGTCCTGCCATGGACTCGACGCAACAACTGCTCATCCACTGGGAAATCCAATTGGACCAAACTGCTATCCTCATCGACTATTCGCATGGCTCAACGACGTCTTCCCTCATCCAGCCAACGAACTCACAAACGGAGCGTGTGCGTTTCAGCCCTCTCAAAAGCCTAGTCTACGCGTACAGAATTGCTAATAGTAGTCAATTGGTATGAAGTGCGACGAACGGGAACGTCCTACTTTGGGTTCTGCTCAGAGATGCATCTCCCTGATCGCGTCGATCTTATCATTGTCGAATTCGACACCGAGGACCCTCAGTGCGCCCGTCTTCTCCCTCCTTCCATACCACATCTAACCTTACTTTGTTATGTGCCCAGCGACCAAACGACTCTTGCAACAACAGATCTTCTAGTCCGCTCTCTTCTCCTTCGACCAGATCAACCCGCCGTGGTTATGCTTGGCCATTTCGCACCACAAATGCAAGGCGAGCATGGTTTTGCGGGAGCAGAAATCTGGCATACTGCCGTAGCGCAATTCTACGATGTCGTCCATCTATCCGTCAAAGGTTTCCTATATGAAGAATATCTCTTAAACCCACAAAAAGTCCGCTCATCGTATTTCCTGGACCCGATACTCGCAAATGCAAAGGGACATGAATTACTATCAGATGTAATCATCGCGTATCTAGAAAGCGAGATTTGTCAGGTTTGGGATGCTGCGGCTCTAGAGGCGGATCTTGCGGGTCTACCATTACCGAATATTGGTGGTGGTTTAGCTGGTGGTATACTTGGAGATGAGCTTGATGGCGGATCTGCAGGAGGTGGAGGTGGTGCCTTACTCGGTGGAATTGGCTTGCGACAAGGCTCTGATCCTGGTCCTGACGGCGACGAAGATTCCTCTTCCAAAGATAAATCCGATAAGAGTGGAAACAACGCTGTGGGTATACGTTCTGGCCGTGCAACTTATTCACGCGTTCCGCCCTTCAGAATCGGAGACAAACCCACCACAGTCCAGCATTTCCGCGAGATAAAACCAAATTGCGCATCTGCAAACGATCTCATCAATCCATTACCTAGCTCCGTTTTCGCTGGTTCAGGTTGGCAGCCTATTTCACCTCGCCCAGACGACGAAGATGAAAGACATTATTGGTATACGGAAACTCCGGGAAGTTTGTTGAAGATTCCGGTGAAAGTTGGGGCGGGCGATATTGCCGTTTATTATTTGAAAGGAAGACAGAGTGATGGTTGGGGAACGGTTCTATGCTGGGTAGACGATAATACGGGAGGCGCAGTTGAGCTAAGAGGCTTCTGGGAGAGGGATTACGGTCAACCTACGTAAGGTCTTAATAGTCTAATCGCATGGAGTCCCGGCTGATGATGAGCTTGTGATGTGATGCAGCGTCACGCAAATCGATAGAGGAGTATCGAAAGGCGCACATTACGTCGTCTGCGAACTTCAAGGCCAGCCTGGTATCGACAAGGGCAAATTCAGAATCTATGGTGTCTTCAGCACGTAAAGGGGGCACGTTTACGGGAGCAACAATCTGGACAATCAGCATACACCCAGCAAGCGATGTATTGCTGAGTGTCTGATTTGCAAGAGGAGATGACAGTACGAAAACCCATTACGAAGATATCTATTATTTCTGAATACATAGAAGGCGATTGGAAATTGGAGGGGAGGAAGAGCAGGAAAAGGAACGCCTATATGTCGATGCATCTGTTTTCTATCTTTTCAGTAATCGTTTTCATCGAACTCCCTAAAATTCCAAACAGATCTCAACAAGCTCTTTCCTTTCCTTTCTTATTTCTTCCGTCTCTGTATGGTGGGCGGGATGTCTCATGCAATATAAGAAGGTGTTGTATATTAGCATTAGACTATCGTTAGAAGTACAACAAGTGCTCAATCAACCATAAGACTCCTTGATATCGTACTCATCGCTTCCTGCCATTCTTCTCATTAACCAAGCAAAGCAGTCCAGTGTGCACACAGGCTTTCTACTTCTCCAACCGTCATCCAAGACTTGCTCTGCTAGGCAGTAAAAGGCGCACAAGGCGCTGAGGTGCCTTCTTCACAATCGATTTCTGCGACATCTGGAAGCGTCTTAGCCATCTAATTCCTTTGCACAACCTAAACGGTATGATATCACCTGTTGCAAATCCTTACTGCACAAATTCGGCAAGCGAAGAGGTAGCTTGGAAGAGCTACAAGCTGGAATGATCAGAAAGAGCACGCTAGGTGAATCTCTGCACTTACTGTGAGTACACATGGCACATACACCACCTCCTGCAGAATACCTGAAGCCAGTCTGATGTTGACAGTCGTGATGTTGCACGATATGTCGTCGGGCTTCTGCAACGAGAGCTCTCTGCTGCTCTTCATTCACAGGTTCGCGGCCTCCACGGCGTGCGGCTTGCTGTTCCTCGACTCTGTTCTCTGCAGCTAGCAGCAGTTGACGCTCCTCAAATATAACGCAGCTGCACGTTTTCCCTGCCAATCCAAACGACAAATATCAGCCATCGCGCAATACTAAATGGAGAAGAGCTCACATTTGGCGCCGCATTGATAGCAGAACTCGTTCTTACAGCGACAGGTCATGTGATTGCATCCTGGACAGGTAGAAAGCACGCACAATCAGAATAGAACATAGTCCCTCTCATGAACCCGACATACCATGCGTTAGCTCCACGAGATGCCCACAGTCTTGGCAGCGCTTCCAGCCGGCTGCTTCGGCGTAAGCTAGCACTGCTTTAGAAACTTCATCTTGGTCCCCTGCGCAGATAGTGCCTGGAGCATGCGAATAGGATTTGCAGCCCAGGCAGATCCTCGTTCGGCATGCTCTACAGGTGGTTACTGGAGCGCTTCTAAGACTTGAGGTAGAGGCGATGCTTGTGATGGCTGAGGCAGAGCCTAGAAAGGCAGCGCATCTTGGATTCGGACAATATAGTCGATTCTTTGTTGAGAATTCTCGACGTTTGATCAGAAAGGTAGTATATGTCCTGGCTTCAACAAAGAACGGCAAATCTGGTACGTGGAATTCTTGTCTGCAGCATTTGGGCGGAAACAGTGTTTCGTCGCGACTTGCAAGGCCGATAAGCTGGGTCAGGCACTCTTTATCGTAAAAGTGGCCACATGGCGCTTTGTACATGTCTTCCGAGGTAGACGCATCTCCACAACTGACACAGTCCGATCTGTTTGCAGCTCAGCCTCACGCCTAATCGGTCGAGTAACAAGGCAATTATGACTACCTACCGACTTTTACGGATTCCAGGCGTCATTGTAATACGCGGAGTACCTTGTCGGACGCTAGAATAACGTGGAAAAGGTCTATGGACCTCTGATCGCGCTTCAGAGTTCTCAGGAGGCTCGGGCCCGGTGTGCGTTGGGAAGACAGACACCTAGGGATCACAATGCAAAATGAACAGCCCTCCGACTGGCCATCAAAGTAGATAACTTACCCAGAGAGTCTTGATCTGTGCCAATAACGACTGCCAGACTGTAGGTTGTGAGGTCGGACGGGTGGAGACGGGACGGGACGGCTGATCAGGTAGATTTGCTACAATTTGGTCCAATCGGGTTGTTCGATAAGGTTGGGGCGAGCGCGATGTTGCTCGTACATCTCGAGTAGCTGAGGTATCTGCCTGCCCTCCTCGCTGCTGCTGCTGTGACGTGTGCTGCGGGAAGCGCGCATTCGCTGCAATTGATCTCTGCATGCTGCGTGCAGCTTTGGCATCTGTTGCATTTTGTCTGAGTTGCCAAAGATGACAGGCAAGATCGTCCTGTGCAACGTCGCTGTCCGATGGCAGTGTGTCTCTCCCTTTGCCCTTGCCTTCGCTCTTGCGTTCTGCACGAAGTTCCTCGAGATCTTGCAGCTGGACCGTCGTTATTGCTATCGTCAGGTCATCCAGGTCCTCCGAGCTGTCGCTCATGACCGTGGCGGAAGCGAAAGGAGTGGTAGTAGGTTATAGGATGTTGTAAAGGTAGAAACCGGAGAGATGTGATGAGGAAACGGCCATGTCAAGTCAGCATCGCAATCCGCGTTAGTCCCTCAGTCTGACAAGTATAGCTCTTAAAGACCGGAGCGGCGCTTCTTCACGGTGCTAAGAGGATCCAGCAAGGAGGGTATACATCGTCTCTGCTGAGCCATCGTGACGGATATCGAACGCTCTGAACTTGTGAAAATGTGGTGCAGAGCTCCTGCGACAGCGACTGCGACTGCATTGGTACAGCGTTTCTTGATATTGGAGACAGTACCAACAGGCATACGCTATCGTTTCGTATCATATGCAAGTAGGGGAAAGATGCTTTTGTTTACGAGGAATTTGTCGTCTTTAGCGCGCCTCTGATCCCTGACGGTCAAAACAAAGTCAACTTTGCTGCTTCCATTCCATCAAGTCTCACCTACCTTCATGATTCTGCCATAGGTGACACTTCATCCTCGAAGATGTCAGCGAAGAGCAGCCAGCCTGGGACGAGAACGGCGAGTCCGACGACATCGCGTCGAGAATCAGCGTTGGAGCTTGAGCAGACGACGAGGCTGTTGAATGGAGAGACCGTCCAGAAAGTACCAGCAGCAGGGAACACCGATTTTCGAGCTGTCATCTACGACGCCAATGGACACGCTCGAAGACCGTCCGAGGTCGACATCAGCGAAACAATCAAGCAGAATGCCGCGGGACCACTGCCAGCTTGGGCTCTGATTGGCGTCTGGATCGCCCTCAGTACAGCTGTATGCAGTATACACTGAACTTCGTTCGGTATCGCGCACGTTTGGCTGACTGCAGGCCAATCAATCGCAGGTCATCTTTCAGAACGCAAGAATCCTAAAAGATCTGGATTTTCCCTTCCCGATAACGCTCACAACGATGTAGGGGATACCAACGGCGTTATATCAGTGGTATCTGATTACTTTGTCACGCCAGACACCTGATCTTCCAAACCATCTTTACGCGCCTGCTCGCCAAGTATACAAGCCTCATACCAACAGCCAAGAGCAAGAACGTACTCCCAACAGCTTCACCTAACCTTGCAGCTGCTGCTCAAATGGAAAGCCCGTTGGATAGACCATCTCAAAGAAGCGAATACTTGGCGTCAGGCGATCACGACAGGGAGGTGACCGACTATCGCAATCCACTATACTGGAAGACGTATGTCGATCTATCTCTTTGATGTTTATTCTCCATGATCTGATTACTGCTCTAGCATCGTTCCGATAGGCGTGCTTTTCTCCCTGAGCCTCGTCTTATCGAATTGTAAGCGACTTATACTGTAGGCCAGCCAGGCGCATGTTGAGCCACCTTCAAAGATGTCTATATGTTCCTTTCTATCTCCGTAAGTCGCGCTACTTGTCAAGCAGAACTCGCAATGCTGACATCCTTTCCAGTTCATCCAGTAAGTCTTTAGCAGATTACAACTGGGGACATGGCTTATACATCCTGATCTAACCTCAAGAATGATCAAGGTAGCCTCTCACATTTCTCATTGTAGCCACTCCAGCTAATGAATCCCGTTCAAGGCGGCATCTCCAGTCGCAGTCCTTGTAGCATCTTTCATCTTTGGTCTACGATCTCCCACCATCAAGCTGATAGCTATCATCTGCTCGATATCTTTCGGTGTTGGGATAGCCAGTTATGGGGAAGCGGACTTCAACCTATATGTAGGTGTTCTCCTTTGAGATTCGTGGAATAAAAGCTGACATAAGGCATGCAGGGCTTTGTGATACAAGTATGTCTGGTGTTCTCCTTCCATTACACTTGACTGATGGTCGGTCCATAGTGCACGGCCATCGCTATCGAAGCATCTCGTCTCGCTTTGATCGAGATTGTCTTATCGGGCGTCGGCTTGAGCCCCTTGCAGTAAGTTTACAGTGAGTATACCACGCTCAAGTAATGCTCAGCCTTCAACTTTCAGATCGCTGCATGCCTTTGCACCCGTATGTTTGGGCTTCTTAATACTCATGGTTATCCCCATCGAGGGATACGAGCCAATCAGACGACTCGGCAACCTAGGACTACCACTTATACTCATGAAGTATGTCTCTGTTAATGTTATCTTCCGAAAGAGTGCTAACATCATGGTCTGCTAGCGCTTCTTTGACGTGTGCACTAAATCTAAGCGCCATCTACCTTATTGGCATTTCTAGTAGTAAGCTCCCGTTATTTTGTGCAGCGGATACACTGACTAATAGTGGTCTACAGTCGTCCTATCTCTGAGCAAAGTCATCAAAGACATTCTCATCATATTCGCGAGTGCCATTGCGCTAGGCAGCCCTATCACGCCTATACAGTGGCTGGGATAGTGAGTTGCTCCACCATTCTCGTGTTTGTAAAGCTGAAATTGCATGACAGCGGCATTGCTCTGGTCGGCTTGTACCTTTACAAGACGTACGCATGAATTACAGAGTAGAGGCTCGTACTATAGAGGATTTAGTTTGTGTGGCATAGCACATGGTAACGACTTCACGTATAGAGATTTGTCATAATCGACATTTCGGTCCAGCTTCGCGAGCTAGGACTGCCCGTCCAACCCGACTTGCGCTCTGCTTGCCAAGCCGCTCAGAAATCCACTGCCCCGTTTCAGCTATAGGTGTGAGTTGCTGCATGATGGACAGCCTGCGATCTGTTTCGCTGTCCAGATTGAACAGCAGGCCTGTATCGTATCCTTCCATCTCGAGAGCATAGATTAGGTCTTCGGTAGCTACGTTGCCCGATGCTCCAGGTGCGAATGGACATCCGCCTAGTCCTGCTATGGACGAGTCGAATGTGGACACGCCTAGCTTTGCCAGATGCAGTATGTTTGCTATTGCTGTTCCGTACGTGTCATGACAGTGTCTATCTAGATGTTCAGCTCAGCTCTAGAATAGTCCGGAAGACACTAGCTCACGCTGCTAATGCTGAAAACGGGATGTCGCGCGCTACAGTGTTGAATACGTCTTCCAACACACTCGGAGTCCCAACGCCAATAGTGTCGGCTACGCTGATTTCGTGACAGCCCATGTCCCAGAGACTCTTCGACACCTAGGATACAAGATCGTCAATCGTGAGCAGCGGGACCCATATGCTCTTAATTGCTCACAGAGCGGACTTGCTGCGACTCCACTGAACCCTCGAAAGGACACTGCGTACATACTTCAGCTTGAGGGGGCGAAGTCGTATCTCGTGACTTACGCCAGCTGCACATGATACATAGCCCCGAACTCTGTATCCTTCTGAGATAGCCTTCTGCGCAACCAGACCAAGGCGGTCAAGCGCTTCTGCGACCGTTGCATTGAGGTTCGCTTGGCTGAAGCTTTCTGTCGCAGCTGCGAATATAGACACCTCTGGCGGCTGACTGGTCCCTCCATCCTGTTCTGCCTGCCTCGTGGTCTCAAAGAAAGCGTCGAGTCCACGCTTGTTGGGCACAAGGAGTTGGAGAGTTGCGGAAGCAGAAGCAGCTCTGACAGCTGGATGCAGGAAGACACCGCTTGTATCGGCCATCTGCTTGACTGTGGGAGACACGAAGCTTCCAGCTTCGATGGTTGTGAAGCCATGCCTTGCGAGTCTGGCTATCAGAAGGGCTTTGGCATCTAGACTCAGAGGTACTTGTTCATTCTGTAAGCCGTCTCTGGGAGATACTTCGACGATCCGGATCGCTCGAGCCGAAGATTGGGTAGAATGAGCACGGAGGGAGCTGGTGAGAGAAAGTAGAAGGAGAGATGATCGTATACGAGGAATGGACTGCATCATCGCGATTGAGCTTGTAGCATTGCTATGTCCAGGGAGCGACAGCCGGCAGAGAAGTCGGCTTTGGAAATCAGGATGTATGGATTGGAAGTCAGGGCCTCGTAATGCAGAAGATTAGCAGAGAATAGCCTCAAAGTCGAAGCTCAGCCTTCAGTATTTGAGGGTTTGCCAAGGGACCAAGGTACGGGTTGCATAAAAAGGCCTTGACTTCGTCCATTCACTACGACACGCCGATTCTGCTGGTTGTTGTGCGATGGCCTTTGCGCAGGCTGCGCAGAAGAACTGCAACTGGCAGAGCGACGTCGCCGTTCCCGACGCGCCTACAGACAGCATCAGTGCGATATCCTTTTCGCCAGTTTCAAATCATCTGGCCGCCAGCAGCTGGGACAATTCAGTACGGATCTATCAGGTCGGAAACAGGGCCAGCGAGGGCGCCCAGCGTGTTGGCGAATTCAAGCATGATGCTCCCGTCCTGGATGTATGCTGGAGCCATGATGCAAGCAAGATATTCAGCGCCGGCGTCGACAATTCTGCAAAAGCGTACGACGTCTCGACGGGCCAGGCAAGCACTGTAGCTATGCATGGTGCTCCTATCAAGGCTGTCAGATGGACCGAAATGCATAATGGTCTGCTCGTCACGGCTGGCTGGGATAATGCTCTGCAGGTCCGCAACTCTGCATAGCTATCAGAAACTACTCAAGCTAATGTTTGTGTAAATCACGGTTGCAGTACTGGGATTTGCGGACGCAGAATCCTGTAGCATCCCTAAATCTCGAAGACAAGTGCTGCTCGATGGATCTTCGAGGGAATCTCCTCGTCGCAGCTACTTTCCAAAGACTCAAAGTAGTGGATCTGAACAACCCAGGTGCTTTCGTGGAAGCGCCCACAAAGAAAGCAGACAAAGCATTACCGCCAGGACAGCGGCGAGAGTACGAGAACCAGCTTAAGATGCAAATACGTTGCGTGGCAGTCATGCCAGACGCGAAAGGGTTTGCCTATAGCGGAGTAGATGGAAGGGTGGCAGTAACGTAAGTGGGCAGCTAGCAGGACTCGGTATTTGCAAACTTGACTAATGATTGAATTCTCAGATGGGTGCCTGCGCCGCCAGCGGGAGTGGGCGACGACTATACTTTCCGGTGCCATCGAGTCGGCAAGGACCTTACAGACAGGGCAGACAAGCATGCCCTAAACCCTGTGCCTCACGTTTTCTCCGTAAACTCTGTCGCTTTCCATCCTGTGTACAAGCGGACGTGTGTGAGCTCTGGAGGAGATGGTTGCTTTACAATATGGGAGCTGGAGCAGAAGAAGAAAATACATGGTAAGTTGCCAACGCTGGGTAGCTAGCGATTTTGACCATTGAAGCTCTTCACTTCGGTAGATCACGACCTGAAGCAAGCAATAAATGGCTTCCAAAACTATGAGCGCTTCTACCAAGGAGACTATGCTGTTCCTCCGGCACCACCGATAACAGCAACAGCTTTCAACAACATGAACGGAGGCAATATCTTCGCGTATGCTCAAAGCTACGACTGGGCGCACGGCTTCAAAGGGAATATACAAGGGTATCCGAACAGAATTATGCTACATGAGCTGAGTCCGGAAGAGGTGCAAAGCAAGAAATAGAAAATTTCGTCTAGAATCGTTAGGAAGGGAGTCAGTCTACAGAGGCTACCGGGTCGCTCTTGTCAGTCAGTCAAAGCAGTAGTATTGTTGTTTCAGAGAGAAGCAGGAAGGTCAACCCGACAGCTATCACGCTTTCATGCGCATTACCTCGTCTGCCATAGTAGTCAGCACCCTTATCTTCTAGCTGGATACTGAAGAAGAACCCCAAAGAGAGTACCGTCCGATATCCGCACCACACAGGCAGTGCATGTCGTTATAAGAGCCGCACTGCTTGAAGGACGCCCAAACTGCTGTGCATTGCCGGACATTTTCTCCCGAAGGCGTACTGGTTTACACATGCCTTTTCGAAAACTTGACCTTAGTCTCTTTCCCTTGTATATCAATCTGCTACACCTCTTTCTACCTCCTTTTTGTTCAGCTCATACGCTGACCTTTCATAGTGTCTCCCCCTTCATCGTCTTTACGAAGACTTCGTACGCAGCTGCTGGTCTGTAAGCTGGCACCTCCTGCAAGAAACGGTGTTAGCTGTGTGTTCCGACATTCCCGCTAATACGAACGTACGTGTCCAGCCTCATAAACCTTCAACCATGTCATATTGCCTACAGTTTTGGCCTCGCCAAATGCTGTTCCATTGCTATCGTACTTCACTTCGCGATAAGACTGGTTGGCAAAAACGGTTGCTCCAAGCCAGCCTGGATCTTCTAGACACTTTTCGTTGCCGAAGCTGGTATCGGCCAGTCAGCATGTACGGTCCCTCATCTTATGCCGGAGACTTACTAGTTGCAGTTGAAGTCCAGCATTCTAGAACAACAGAAGTTAGCTATGTGCAGACTTAGCACGTCCAGCGGCTGCAGCCTACCCATTCCAAATGAGAGCTAGGTAGATAACGTACGTCAGCACGTAAGCACAGTAGATCCAGAAGCATTGGCTTACTTCTGACTTTGCCCTCGTTCAAGATACGCTGTAGTTCTGGCAGAGTGGTTCTGGCATCGTCTCCGGTTGCTCCGAAGCCAGCATAAGGTGCGTCTGCACATTCGCTATACATTGATTTGGCTCCAATCTTGGCGAGGACTTCGGTGTTATTCAAGTATATCAGGTAAGCTTCCGAAGGGAAAGGTGTGTTCTCAGGATCTTTGATGTCGTAGCTTGACAGATCGCCAATCACGTTTGCGAATTGTGTTTCGTAGCAGAAATTATCTGCGTCTGAACAGACTGTATCATCTCCTGTGGCATAGCATTGGATCTGCTGATCGTAGCATCCACCAGGCATTGAAAAGTCGTCTTTCGCTTGCCCATAGACCGTATTGTTGACAATGGAACCGTATGGATCTGTAGTACTCGTTAGCCGAATGTACAGCAAATAATTTAGATTATTCACTATATTTCGCGTATTCTGCATACTGTCCATTCTGGATAAGAGGCTGTAGGCTACCAGGTCAGTATCCTTCGACGATGGCAGGCTCGTGTTTACATACGTCGTACCAGCCCTATGATATGACAGCTTTGGGTCAGCCTGGAAGGACGGTCTGCAAAAGGCACACTTACGTTGTTGATGCCTAGCACGCTCATCTCAAGCTTTTCTCCGGTTATTGTACCATTGTCAATCAGCTTGTTCTGGTCTTCGAAATATGTAACGCTAAATGCGACAGGTAAGCCTCCTCATTGCATTGACAGCAACGGTGCACTCCATACAATTCAGGTCCGTAGTGGCCGCCGTATGATTCAGTCCACAAGGCCATCTGTCTTGAAGTATAATTTTCGAAATGGCCATTCTCGAAAAGCGTTCTAAAAGACAAATTTATCGGCGTTTGATGACAAGAAATAGAGGCCTGGCACGTACTGCATAAGTCCCCAAACAGGAGGAGCGGCAGTGACTGTCGAGTTGACCGTATCATCTCCGAAACTGAAGCCGGTTCCGATGGGCTGATCGACGTAGATCATGTTCGAGTAGTTGTTCCAAGAGTACTCGTTGAGGTAAGTACTGTTTCCATCGTCGGTAACGAAACAAGGGCCATGCTCCTGGAAAAGCCCGATCATCGAGCTACATCTGAATGCACAAGAGTTGGGTCAGGTCATATCAATATACAGTACACGGGTCAGCACTTACCCTGGACCGCCATTGAACCAGACTGTGAAGGGAGCTTCTTCCGGCTGATAACATATGCTTTTTCAGTATACGATGGCGAGGACTTCAGGCTTGATTGACATACGTTATGCCTGGCGGCGAAGAACCAGAACCAGAAGTGCTGTGTGTCATTGGCCTGGTTGACGTATCCGCTATATTGGGTGACTCCAGGTGTCGTTTCGCATATCCCGCTGTTTTCGACCAAGGTCACATAGCCTTCTGCGTTGCTGGCCGCAAGTTGCTGCACAGGTGGTAGACCAAGCTGTCGTTCTTTTATGAAGGATGTAGGTGCTGCGCTAACAGCGGAGATGGCCAAAAAGCCGGTAGCGAGAAGGGAGAGCATCTCTAACTATCAGCCAACGACTTATGGGAAGGAAGGAAGGGATGAGGTAGAGAAGAAAGAGAGGAAAGCTATCCATTTATCGAAGAAAGCTTGAAGAAGTTTCCGGCGATAAAGAGCTAGCTGGTCCCGACACACATGGTCTTCACGATAGATTAGCCCTATAATTAGCGTGACAGCTGTCGAATCCGGGAAGGAAGACATTCAGAAGTCATTAGATGGTGTAACAATGCTGCTAGAACTGCGGTCTTGCCGACACCAGCGTTCTTGCTTCGTTTAGCTCGACCTCTTTACGCGGGTTTTTGTGCGATTCTGACTGCCTGGATGCGATCCAGCTTCGTTTGCTCGAATGAAGCATATTGTCAAGAATGCACAACGAGCCTTGCAGGGCTGCTAGCGATATCGCCGTTATTTGGCGAAGAGTGCGGTTCTGGTGAGGGCAAGGTACGCAAGCGAACGAAGCCGAGAGCTACACCATGCAAATAGTGATTGATTTGCATCACGGCGAGGAATACTGCAATCTGCTGTGCTGGATGATACTGTTTTACACTCATAATCTCCTCTAACAAGATGCCTCCCCTGCTCGAGTATTCAGAATGAGACTGGAAAGTAGCGTAGCTTCAGCGCTGGCGCATACGAACCTTCACAGTAATCATCACTCACGCAACAATAAGGCCGTACAGCCCGATGACTTCGGCGAAAATAAGCATAAGAACCATAGCCACGAATACACGATTTTGCTGCATGTATGCTCGAGCGCACTGATGTGGGACATAAGTCAGATCTTATAAACCAAATGTATGTGCAGAGCTATCACGTACCGCATCGCCTATCAGCCCGATGGCATGACCTGCTGCCAGACCAGTCAGACCACAACACAAGCCTGCTGCCAAGTGGATGAATCCGCTGTAAATAGCGTATATTAGAACAGTTCCCAAATCTTCCTGGCGCTGAGACGTACGCATAAAGTGAATATGGTTCGTCGGGTTGTACTGTTATATTTGTCAGATTAGCAAGCCCGCCTGTTGTCCATATGACACCTGCACTTACATCCTCCGACAATGAGAACGCTGACGACCAGACCGTAGACTGCGATGATACCAGCCATACTGTGGAAGAGGACGAGGGTTCAGGGCAATGAGCCTTGGCCAGAAAGCTTGGTATGCTCACACGACAGGGATAAGGGACTGCGAAGGATGTTATGGACCATTAGAAAGGTAGTAGCTAGCTGCGATGCGATGTGAGCCAACGCACCTTCATGATGAGCTCCGGCCTCATCGTTCCCATTCCAGAGATACCAATGCCTGCTTTCGCTGTGCCATATGCTGCTCCGACAGCTGTGGTAAATATATAGATCTTGCAGTCAGTCTTCAAGGTCTTTGTCGAGCTTGCTGAGACTGGTCATTTGCGTCGACCTTGACCGCTACGTACTGCTGAAGATCATCTGAACAGTGAGCAGTCGCACAGCAAGGCTCAAAGTATCAGCATATGTGTCCATACGTTGTGGAGCTGCCTGCTCACCGACGAAGCGACGCCAGCAAATCCAAAGAATGGCGCATACGCTGTCGAAGGGCACGCAAATCAGCGCTTTTTGCTTCGATGAAGGTGACGCCTAATTGCATCGAGGTTGTCTGTAGCGTACGTGGACACAGTTCAGAAGTCATTGTGGAACGCTTTGGCGAGTTGAAAGAATGTCGAAAAGGTCGGGAAAGGGCAAAGGTACGACTGACGATTTGTGCCTACTTACAACTCTGTCAGGTGATTGAGCTCATGTAGGTACACAAGTAAATACGGTACTACTAGACTTTCTCGGAAGCTCGATAGAAGACTTTGGCGACCACCAGCTCTGGACCTTCCGCCTCGTTGCGACGAGCGTAACTGTTCAAGCGCTTGGGACCTTGCCAGTGGCTCCATCGAGTCTGAGCTTCTACTGCCGTGAGAATACGTGATGTATCGCTTTTGGGGAAGCGCCATTTCTGAGCATGTGCTATGATGGCCTTCAACTCGCTTTCCTGGGCTGTAGTAGCCTCCAACTCCAACTCGAGCGACTCCAGATGTGGGAACTTTCCTATCATTTGTCCCCAGGAACCGTTCTCGAAGGCTATGGTTTCTCCTGATAGCATTTTGGACCAATTGGCTTGCATTTTGGCTACAGATATTATGCCATTGACTCCGGGGTCTATAGCAAGCTTTGCATCGGAAAACCAGCTGCGACAACCCGATCGAGAATGTCAGCATCCATGTCCGCCCTGGCAGGTCTAGCCACGGGAACGCACCCCCACCAGCCACACCGTCTCAGGGTAATTTTTAAGTCTCTAGTGTTGATGTGGTATGGAAGATACTCTTGTTGGTATTTTAGCCATTGCTCGAGCCCTTGTTGAGTGGTTGTCAGCTCGCGATGGCAAGAAGCGATGCGCCTCAGATTCTTCTCACAGAACTGATCAGCGATGACATGTAGCCGACTTGCATGCAGTGACAGCGCGCGTGCAGCTCTCATAATAACCATAGAGCGAAACTTAAGCTTGTAGACCGTGGATCGATCAGGAACAATTGCGTCCAACACAATGTCGTCGTCGTCGTAGGCGCGCCTAGGACTTGAGTCACACTGCCATATTACAATTGTGTTGACTGAGGCCGGAAGATGTCTACTCTCGTTGTATACGGCCCGGCATGTTTGGAGGATGCTCGTGTCGATATTAAGATAGTGTGTCAAATCAGGAGGACGGTACCATGGCACATCTGTAGGATATGGATTGTCAAGATTCTTGTATGCCAATACGCAGTAAGTCCAGATCAGAGTCCGTATATCGAGAGGTAATTTGGAAAAGAGGGGCGATTGGGTTTGATGATGCGCATCCTGCTTATGCTCGCCAATGGAAGCTCTGTCAATGCAGGTAAGCATAGGCGGGCAGTCTGTCAGCTCCGATCTCGACATGAGGACAGGTTGATGCGAAGGCAAGATGCATGAACAGTAAATTTCTGGCAGTTGTATCTTTCTATACAGCTCTTATGAAGTCACAGAACATCATCGTACATAGTGGAGGGACTTAGAAAGGACTACGTCGTTACTTGGTAAAACACCTTAGCTACTACCAGCTCTGGCCCGTTTGGCTCCCCCTCTCTAGCAAGCGTATCCAGACACTTGGGACCTCGCCAGTAATGCCAATCAGGTTGCCTGGCTGCCTTCAGGCTACATGACCCACCAACTAGAGGGAAACTCCAATTCTGTGCTTGCGCTATGATAGCTTTTAACTCGCCTTCTTTCTCTTTGGACGTTTCGAACTCCAGGGTGAACGTCTTGAGATGTCGGAACTTGCGTATCATGTGCGCCCAGGAATCGTCTGGAATTGCGACGGGTTGTCCTTGTTCTGCTCGACGCCAGACTTCAAGCATCTCAGATGCTGAACTCCCGGCTGCGCATCTAGGGTCCAATACCAGTGGGCTATCAAGTTCCCATCTAGAGAACCGTTATATTATCAGTCTGACTCCGTTCTGACAAGAGCCTTGCGTACCGCAGCCAATCTCCACGTCTTAGAGTTATCGTCAAGTGTTCAATGTTTGCATAGCGGGGCAGATATTCGTCTTCGTTGGATGTCCACCATTCCAGCCCTTCATTGCACAACTTCGACGTGAGCTCTCTATGCGCGATCAAGCAGTCCTCGTGCAATCAGCATGACTTACGGAGTTGTTGCGCGAATATATGCATGTGACGAATGAGGTGTGATGTAGCACCTCTCATGGTCGAGTTGTGTATAGCGCTCAGATTGATTCCTGGCTTAGCATGCGAGGAAGGCTTCCTCCGGTTGCGTCGATACAGCATGGGAGGTCTCCTCTGGTAGGACTGCCACAAAACGAGTGTATTGACAGAAGCTGGGAGGTCTTTGCTTTCCTCATAAACAGCCCGACACGTTCGAAGTAGGTTTGTGTGAAGAATCAGATGATGCGTAAAGTCGGGAGGACGGCAGTAGTGAGTGTTTGGAGGGTATGGATGGTCAAGGTCATTGTATTCGAGGACGCAGTATTTCCAGATTACGATTCGTACTTCCGGAGGCAGTTTCGCAAAGAGCGGTGATTGCAGCTGAGGATGGATACCCTCTTTCATCTGGCCAACAGAGGCCACATCTACGCAGGTGGGCGTAGGTAAGCTTTTCAGCAGCTCTGATCGCGACAATATGGACAGGCGTGGTGCGAAGGCAAGGTGCACGAACAATAGCCTTTGGTACCCGACCAACCTCATGGTATCTTGGAAGGTTTACCTGCTTCACACTGGATGCTTGGAGTACAAGTACCGTATCTTCGTTCACACGTAACCCCTCCTCCCATATGCGATCTGGACGGCTTCTCCACTCCCTGTCTCTGTTCGTTGAGCGGATTGTATGCACCTGACAAGGTCTCGTCTGAGGATCGGAGCCTATTGAGCTGACTGAGATGTTACCGAGTCTGTCTGACTTAGCTGATGCGGATGTATGCTGATTCTTCGCTAAACATGTCGGGCTGGCTAATAGATAAGGCACGCAGCCGGGTATAATAACACTCCCAATGTCCTTCGGTTCACGGTAAAGATCTGTTTTTTTGGAAGGCTCCGAGACAAAGGGTTTTGTGGGTCACTTCCCTGCAGGAAAGCTCTGGGTCGCCTGGATCCCGCTCTCATTTGGCACACCGCACAGCACATAAGATTCTGCATCCGAACAGCAGGTCTCTTCTCTCTCGCTTACCACTCGACAGTGCTCCCCGATCCCAGTTGCCGAACGTTCTACTGTTTACATAAGCACACCCCTCACGATGAAGCTCGTTTCTTTGATATCCACGGCCCTTCTCGTCACATCCACGCTGGTCTTAGCCGAGCGACCCGAAGGCGGTTCTAAAGACATTCCAAGCACATGCAGTGCTACCGTTCAAGAAGCTCCCCCTTGCCCTGATGATGATGCATACCACGAGTACGTCCTTCTCATTCGTGTGAAAAGGCTATTCCTCTTGCTAACTCAAGTCATCAACCAGGTTCTGTACAGGAAACCGCCCAGGTGAGACAAACATGCCGGGTGCTAGTCCCAAAGAGGTGTTAGAATACTGACGCGTGGTCTGCTTATAATACTTCCTAGATCATGCTTTCGTGTGCGCAACTCCAAGGGAGAAATCGGGCTGGTTTCACTGCATGGTACGCAACTCAGCAGGAGGCAATCTCAGAAAGATCCCTCAGATTTATTTGCTGATCATGGCCGCTTTGCTTACTGGACATACAGGGTTGCCAGGGCGGCTTAACGGGTATCGGACAGGCCGGTGCATCCAAAGAGGTCTCCTGCCAAGCCTGACCTTCAGCAAGGTTACTGTACTCATGTTTTGGCAGAGATACCCTACCTCTCACCCTGGAAGGCACGACAATCATGTGAGGGAGAGCTGGACGCTTTATTCTCTCGTTCTTCCCTCTTTCTTCTTCCCTCTGATCGCTTGATCATTCACCATACAATATACGATGTTCTTTCCGTCAGGCGCTGATCTGATCTCTGTTCCTACGCTCTCTGGGTATCTATGACACCGTTCCTGATAGTGCAAAAGGTTCCTGATCTGCTGAGCTTTCCGCCCACGAAAGCCTTCTCCCTGCGTTTCTCTGTCATATAGTATCCGCAATCATGCCAACTCGCTTCCTATACGCTATTCAGCGGACCTGCTTCCTAAGACGCCGATGTAGAAGGGTAAACCCGACCGGCATCGCTGAGCCTGGATAGCAGGAGGAGGAGGCATTGTAGGTACAAATTATGCGTTGAGACAGTGACTTTGCTAAGGCAAAGGCGAACATAGGGGATCGGAAAGAAGGCAAGGCGTACGCGAATGATGAGCTCAGCACCTGTAGCATTTACCTCGTGTATACATCTTCGAGGAAAAAGCCATGCGTTGGGCGTCTGTTTGAATATTTCGTGATTACTTATACAGATAGGCCGCCCTCCTACACCAACTTATCGTCACCGCTAGCTCCGACACAAAAAATGATAGACTGGGATTTAGAACCAATGCGATCTGCGTTGATACTCATGTCGGGGCTATACAGCCGAAACGAGTGAAGAAATTAGACTAGAGCAGAGATGATAAGGAGCGGGAGGGTGAAAGATGTGAGAATATAGAAATAGAGGAGAAAAAGGAATATGGTAAACTTTGGAATGAGACACTGATTTGATACATATATACATTCGAGAAAACAGTTCCTTCGGGTGTTTGAGATTTGCGAGAGACCCTAAAATACGGACATGCGCCGGAACGAGCAATAGAGAGAGCACTTATGTTGATAAATGAGGAATGAGGAATGAGAGCTAGTGCTTCGGGTTACAGAGGGTTTACTATGAAAGCATTCCCCGCCTGCTGAGCGCTTGCGTGCAGTAAATGCTCATGCCGATTCTTCGCGTTTCGTGATTGACGTCGAGGCCATCCAGTTCCGACTTTGCCCACTAATCTGCCCGCTCATCTAATCCAACGTAATCCTCATATCCTCCGCAGGAATAGGCGTAAAGTTCCTGACGTCGATACCGCGTTCCAAGAGGGCTGCTTCAGCATGTTGAGGGACCAACTTTGACATAAGATCCGGTCGGACTGAAAGTTCTTCTGCTGTAAAGTCGAAGAGGGCTGGAAGGTCTTTGCCGCTTTGCATCTTTGCGTCTGGCAGGCGGAGTTCGTCGAAGAGCTGCCAAACACACGAGGCAAATATTCAGCATGTGAAACGGTGAGAGAAGAAGTGTAGAGTGCGGCTTACAGGATGGCACATAGCTTCTACAGCCGTCAATCTCGCGCTAGGTGTATATTCCAACAATTTCGAGATGAGCGAAATAGCATCCGGTGCAGTTCTAGCTCTAAAGACTTTGTTGAAAGGATGAGGTTTGATCTGTGGGAATTTATGTTCCATGTAATTGGGATTCATCGTCTTGATTTGCTCGCGAGTGGGCGTGCCGAGAACTTTGATGATTTCGACCAGCTGATCTATGCCTGACTCGCCGGGGAAGAGAGGCTGCCCAAGCATGAGTTCCGCCATTACACAGCCGGTTGACCAGATGTCTGCGTAAAGCGCAGCACCAATGAAGTCAGCTTTTCGCGAACATGAAAGAAAAGCAGAGAAGGGTAGACGCACCAATGTTCGTAGTGTAGTTTGTAGCCCCAAAGATGAGTTCTGGTGCTCTGTAGTATCTCGAACAGATATACGAGACATTCGGTTCTCCGGCAACTAGAATCTTCGCAGACCCGAAGTCGCAAAGCTTGAGAATGCCGGTGTGTGGGTTGAGAAGTAGATTCTGAGGTTTGATATCTCTGTGGCAGATGCCGAGACAGTGGATGTAGGCGAGAGAACGGAGGAGTTGGTACCTGCGATGAAAAGACGAAATGCAGTCAGTGAGCCGCGGACGAGACATAGGTGATGCAGTTAGTATATGAGAAGACGCACATGTAGAGCTTGATGTAGCTCATTGGCATAGTCTGTTTGAGTTTGGCATAATGGCGGGATGCGCGGTAGACTGTTTCTGGGACGAATTCGAGGACGAGATTGAGGTAGACTTCATCCTTCTTTGCCTGTTTACACGAACAAGAGAATGAGAGAAAGTCAGCATGTTGTTCCCTTTGTCCCTTCGAATGCGTTGGCGGAGATGGTCTGGACTCCAGCCTTGTTTGGCAGATTTGGCGTAAGAGTTGGAAGATGCGCATAGTCGCATCTGCGTAACACAGAGCATGTATACTGTCTTTTTTCCCTCCGCTTGTAGCCTGCGACCATATGATGATGTCGTTTGTGGAGAATGGAGATTGGCCAGACCCAGGCCTGGCCTTAGCTTGCCCAAACCTACCTTTTCGCCGTTTGAGTAGAAGAATGCGTGTAGATTGACGACGTTTGGGTGTGCTACCAGTCTCATAATCTGTAGCTCTCGGTTCTGCGAATAGCATTAGTCTGAGGTCGTCGAATCTGGACTGGCCGCGCTCACCTTGAAGCGCTTGTCCTGGAGGACCTTCTTTATAGCAATCTGGTCGTCTGTACCCGGAGCAGCACCTTGTACGAGTTTTGCTTGAAATACGACGCCGAAACTGCCATTTCCTATGACCTTGCAGTTTGTGTAGGCAAACTCGCGCTGGTCTCCCGACTTGCCGTCTGAGGCTACGACTTTGACGACCTTTGAAGGATCATCTAGGCCGCCTGGCCAAGTCATACAGAGTCAGTATATGAAGGTATATCAGTATGTATCGATACTACCCACTCATCTTGATCTGCGACATCAAGTCGTCGACCTCCTCTGAACGATCCTGGTCTCCCCCTTCGTCGCTCTGGCTCTGGCTGTAGCTGTCCGTGTCCGCCGTGGCTGCTGATGCTGCTGCTGACGCTACTGATGAACCCTCGTCGTTCTCGCTGACTGCGCCTGCGTCGTTGTCGTTGTTGTCGCTGGCGGTTTCGCGGTCGGCAGCTGGCCAAAGAGCGTCCCCCAAAACAAGAACAAGGTAGGTCGACATCAGCATTACAGGCCCTTCAATGGAAGTGTTTTGCTGTTTACTACTCACTCTCAATTTCCCTGATGTATGTCCCCCTCCTCGTTGTGTTATGCGCTGTCTCGCGGTGTCCGACCTTGTTGACTGCTGCCTGATGCTGAAGGTTAACCTTTCCCTTTGAAGTGTTCAAGCTGGCTTTAGTAGTCGATGTAGACAACTCTTGAAAGTGTTGAAATCGAGTGTTGTCGCTGTATAGACCAATTCAACACTCTGGTTAACCAACCCTCAAAGGGTCCCCGCTTGAAGCTGTCCCTCAGCTGACCTACCTGCTGGCGTGCCTGCGTCGTCGCAGGAATGAGCAGCAAAGTCCAGCAGATCGTTGGATTGCATGAAGCATAATGTATTGCACAGCAGAAGTGCTACATGTAAATGTATGTCTTAAGCTTGTTAGTCGCTTATCTAATTAGCTACAGTGTGACATTCTATTCATCATCCTCTTCTTCCGCTTCGTCTTCGCACTTCTCCGCTGCAGTAGGTTTCTTTGCTTGTTTTGAAGACTTGCTTAGTCGTGGGCCAACGCAAAGCTGATCGTTGGAGAGGCCAGCTTTGACGCGTAGAGGTATCTCACTCTTGAGAGGTCGTGCAATCTTAGAGGCAGGAGCTGCATCGTTGGAGTCTCCTTCGTGTAGAAGGTTGATCTCGTGGTCAAGATGCCAATGTGGAAGCAGTACCTTCAAATTTCCTCTGTATGACCTTGTCAGTTTCATCCGATACACGATCCAAAAGGGCCTGTATAAACTCACTCAACACTACAGCCGGGAATGCCGCAAGTGAAGCTGCTGTTCCAATCCAACCCGATATTCAGTCCACGCTTGCCGGCTTTTGACGTGCTTGCTTTGCCGTTCGCGTTCTTCTTGGCGTAGTAATGGGTAAGGTGATGACTTTCGTAGTCTCTGCTAGTCACGCTGGCAAACGAAATTAGCCTCGATATCAAAGTATATCTACTATGCATCCACTCACAAAGGCAGTTTTGGCTGCGATAGTATACCGGCCTCCAGTTCTTCCATCGCCATCTCCATACAGGGTCCACAGACACTTCTGAACTTCTCTCGCTTTGTACGGACAGAAGGGAAATAAAATGTAGCGCGTGGAGAAGTGCGCGGATTGGTCAGTTTGCCATGAGCTGCATCGATATCATCGTCTTCTTCGTCAATGTCATTTTCCTCTGCAACTTCTGAAGCTTTGTTCTTTCCCTTGTTATTCTGTTTCTGCTGTTTCTGCTCGATGAGCTTGACGCGCTCCGCAACCATGACTTGCCAATCTTCAATGCAGCATTTGAGATGAGAGATTGTAGCAGCTTCATTTGAGATCGACAAGAGAGCTGAGCAATTGGGACAGCGAACGTGCGTTGTCTTGGTCTGAGCATTTTCATGAATGTAAGTATGCTTGCCTAAGGCGCTAAAGACAAACAAGTTCGCTGATATTAGCACATTTCTTGCACAGTTGGGAAGACATCGCTCACGTTGCCCAGTCTTTGTCGGCCTGATCGCCATTATCCGCAACACAGGATGCGCATTGTCCGTTGTTTGCAAAGACTTCGGTCGATTGTCGATAAAGCCACATCTGCACTGCTGCTAGCATGCCTTTGCCTGGAACGGCATTCATGGCGTGCATCTTGACAGGATTGACGGTCTGAACTTCAAGAAGAAGTTCGAGAGCCATAAAATCGACGGTCGAATTGCTTGTCGAAGATGTACCGGTCTGCTGTGGGTATCGGATTAGATCTACTTGTGAAATCTTAATGCAAATTCTCTCACCTCTATAGTCTGCCCTACAACCTGCTCCCAATTGTCAAAGAGAAGGGTGTCGGATTGGGCTGAAGCTGGCTCAATCAATTTGTGAATACCGCTATAGTCGGCAGGTACTGATTCTACCGGAACTTGCGGCTTAGGCATTGGAGGAAGTTTCGATAAGTCGAAGGAAGGAATGTGTGAGGTGCTCGCGATGCTGCTACCTTCACTGGCCGAGGATATAGATGAAGAGAAAGAAGTGGTGTAAGATGCCTCCGGGGAGCTAGACCGTTCACGGCCAAACTTGTCGATGTCGGCCTGTAGAAAGCACGCTCGATCCACAAAGTCTTGCACATCGGGATTGTCGTCTTTATCGAGAGCCTTCTCAATAGATCCATATCGCTTGACGAGACTATCTCTCATTGCTAGGAGGGTGCTGTGCGCGGAGTGTAGACGCTTGTAATCCGAAGATGCCTCTACTGCCGATATATTCCAACCGACACTCCTTCTGGCATCGCTAGTCGTGTCCGCCTGCCCTTGCAAGCCGAAGCGATCTCTTGTCGTATCACCGCCTCGAAGATCTGCTTGATAAGACCTGTCGATGCTGTGGCTGCCCGACTTGTGTCCCATCAGGTAGCGAACCAGTTCCTGACAAGGCACAGAAGAAGGCGAGAAAGAGGTAAGAAAGAGGTAGGAAAGAGCGGAGAAAGAGTTGAGAAAGAGTCGGAAAAGAGCGGAGCAGAGAAGGTAGAGAGAGTACTCTTAGTGTACGACCGAGCCGTCACAGACTGATCTGGACCTACTCGATCCAATACTTTGCTCATCTGTGCAGCAAACTCTCTTCGGAAACAGTATAAACGGAAATCTGATAAACAATTCTTCAGTCTGGTGTGTATGAATGGGGGAAAAGACTAACCTTCCCAGCCCAACCACTTGCCCATCTTACTAGTATTACCCCTTCCCCACCAAGTAGTTGCAGGCTTGCTGTAATCCACAGTATTACGCGTCTTCTTGCCTGTCCCTTTCGCTCTCGCTTTCGCTTTCGCTTTGGCTTTTCCCTTTCCTTTCGACTTGCTCGCCGCTGGATCTGAATCACCAGCTTCGCCGTCATCATCTTCTGCTAGCTCGCCCTCGGCTTTGGCTGGGTCATCCTGAAGACCGGGATAAAGTCCTTCGCCTGCAACGAAAGCGGGCCACTTCTTCTTGTCGGCTACATATTCGATAGTAAGGGGGCTGTTTGGAGTGTAGGCGATGGGCGGATTTTCGAGAAAGGACGTAAAGTCGACTGATTTGCCTGGAGGCTTAAAGAGTCCTCGCTGAACTCCAATGGCTATCCAGGTAACAATCGGATCCAGATGTAGCATGCTGTTGGGTAGAGTCGTAGAAGATACTACAAGGCTGCAAAGCGCAATTAGCGCGATCATCGAATCTGCCTGCATGCTACGCCTACTTGTCCGTCTTGTTCTCCCTCAGCCCTTTGAGCCATCGTATCGTCAAAACCATGCGAAAGCAAGGTTCTCCTTCGGAAGATAAGCCTTCATAGGTCAGTTCAATGTCCTGTCAATACAGTCAGCTTTACGTCCAAGATGCACCAATGGAACACCTTACTTCGACCAGGAGGCACTCGTGAGCGTGTTCTGTGCCTGCCAGATCTGGATTGAGCTGCAGACAGCCTGGTCGTAGTCCAAAGGTATAGCAGATTTGGCAGAGGAAAAGATACTGCAAAGCCTGTGGGAGCATACTCAGCGCCAGAATATTAGTGGGACTGGCAGAATCGCAGACATACCAATGCTGTACGTCCGCTAAAGTATCCTCCTAGCCTATCGGTAAGGTCGAATAGCAATTCTTCGAAGTCTAGGAGGCTGATAGTCTTCTTTGGTCTTCTAATGTTGGGAGCTATTGGGCTATTTCCTCGCGAGACGTTATATAGAAACTGATGAACTATAACATTAGCGTCTTGAAACATATGCGAAACAAAAAGAGCAACTGACGGTTTCCAGCTTTTCGCATTCTTCCTCGCTGTACTTCTTCCCGCATCGAGATTTAAGCTGGAAATCGCGTATGTTCAGTCAGTAACAGTAGATCTACTACTTTGCTACAGAAACTCACATATCTGACCAGGTCAACAGAACGATGTCGCAAGGACCTGTTTGTCATGGTATTGACACCCAACTTGTTCTTAACCCGGCCTTTGGAATGTTTGGCATAGGTGGTGAGGAATAAGATGATTGTCTCCATCTTAGGAAGAGGTTTGGAGTGATGGAGCATTGTCTCGACTTCTGCCATTCGTTCATCTTTGGGGCGTGATTTGCCCAGTGTACAGGCCAGAAAAGTCTTGAAATGCTCGGCGAGAGCGTCAACGCGCTTCTGAGTTGATATAGCCAGAATCTTGCTCTCTGTATCCTGTTCTTTGCGTTGGAGGGCAGCATTGTACGCGTCGGCGTCTCCGAATTCTGCGTCGAAATCTGCCTCGAGGTTGCGAGCAGCCGCAGGTGTGGCCTTCTTCTTCTTAGCGACAGGTTTTGCAGTAGTAGATCCGCCTGCCTCAGTCTCTTCATCTTCAGCAGATCTGCGGCGCTTCGTAGGTTTTGGCATTGTTTACGCGTGCGGCCGTTCACGTGCTGGAATACTGTTTGTTGTTGTTTACTCTTGCATTACTGCCTCTTTAGACTACGGAGTTAGTGGGAGGACAAAGAGGACTTCGCGTAAAGTGCTTTGTTTCCATCATATCGCGACTCCCCCTCCCCCTCTCTCTCTTTCCCCCTATCCCAGCAATGACGGGAGACGGAATGAGCAGCAAATGATGACAGAAGCTAGAATACTACTGATACTACAGCTTGTAGGCAAGAAGAAGCTACATCTACTTTCTTCTCACTGCTTTCCCCTGCTCAAGCTTCTGTCATTTCGTCAATTTCCAGTTTGCGATCAGAGACATCATTTACGCATGAAGATCAGACATGGGGAAAGTTGTAATACAAGGCAGAACTACTGCAACATCAATACTGCACTTATCTTACTGTCTTCAATTCCTATGCTTTGGCAGCCAGCCAGCTGTGGAGGTCAGGCATTCCCCCGCATCATCCGGGGCCAGCAAAGATCACAGTCTGTGCACGCTCTTACTCCTACTCCTACTCTTACTACTACCGGAACTTCCCGCATCCCCGTTTCTACTCTTGACGCCCTCGCCCAAGCCGGCTTGAGCAAGTTTCCCCCTCATCTCGCGAAGCACACTTTCCTCAAAATCATCTTGCTTGATACCCTGCTTCCTCGCGCTATCTCTGTCTTTATGATGTCTGCCACGCTCGTCCTCTCGAGAACGGGCATCAGAAGAGCCGGAAGACGAAGATGGTGGAAGAGCCACATCTTCAGGCGTGTAGCGGACGGCATGTTGGGCTTTTGCAGGTTTTCCTGCATGATCCTGCGATGGAGAATGCAGCTCCCGTCGGAGACGAGAAGCCGTGACAGGCGTTCTCACCGCATCTGAGTAATGCAAAGCTTGCAGATCCGGTCTACGCATCGCCAAGCTAGGCGAAGCTTGATGTACATCTCGCGGTATCCGACGAACAGGAGTTGACGTAAGTGGACTCGTATCTCTGGGCGATGCTTCTTGGAGACGTAAAGCGTGCGTAAGTCGAGCTTGACTGGAAGGAGAGGGCAGCTGTCTTGCAATGCTCGGCGAAGCGAAAGCCCGAAAGCGGCTGCGCAGGAGAAACAGACTTAGCGCGTCCTTCATACGTAACGAAGCGAGTCTGACTGACTTTGCAGCCCTTCTCGAAACGCGCGTCCGTCTGGCTTCTTCCCAGACAGAGAAAGTAACGCCTGGACACACGAACACGCAATACAATGACACGTCAGCCTCTCTACAAGCAATTCGACTACTGAAGCGGAACGTACGCAATAAACGCTGCTGATTAAAGCTGTCTGCTCGATTAAGATCCGCTTTTTCAGGCAAACGCGATCGCCAGGCCACGAAGAAGGTACGTCGCAGTCGGTTGGCATCGAAGCGAATGGCCGGTAGCGTCTGTATTCGTGTCGAGGTGAGCTGGTCAGCTTAAAGAATCGGGCTCCAGAAATTCGTCTTACAAGAGTGCGAGACTGCCAGGTTGCGAGGGAGCTTCTCAAGAGCTGATGCTGACGGTAGCCTATGACTTGGTGCTCCTGTTCATCCCCAATTAGTCTATTTCGCATTGCCTAAGAAGGTCTCTGTGGCGTACCTCTTCGATAAGCTGGCTTTCTCTAGTTCTGTCGTACCATCGTGAGAAACAGTCTTCCAGCAGAGCCTCCCTCTTCTCGATCTTCCAACCTTCGTACCTCTCCTTAAGTACCTTCTTCTTCCTAGCTGACGAGCTCCATCTTCTGAAATATCGCTTGACCAACTCTTCTTCTTTCACATCTCTGAAGCTCTCCACAAGACTTTGGTCTTCAGCATATGTGTGAAGCTTGGTATGCCATTTGGAAAAAGCTAGTTTTGTGAGGTGAAGTCCGCGTGATGCTTCTGCTTCTATTTCTTGGGAGCGTTGAGCGATCACACGGTCTGTCCAGAGCTTGAGTGTATTTGTTACGATGCGCTGGGCATACCCGTGTCAGTCGGCGGACTAGAGCATATGTGTATTACGCTCACCTGGTCAATCGCGGCTCTCACGCCCTTGAACATGATAGTGTGCGCTCTATTCTCTCTCGTACGAGTAAGCCAGTCTGTGCAAACGATATTCAAGGTTAGGTATGCCCCCGAGGATAGCAGCTAAAATTGCGCACCGCGGAAGAACTCTCCAAGAATGTCCGTCTGTTTCGATTTCTCCCATTGTATAGCTTTCTTTATCCTGGTCCCAATCGCCCATACCCGGATAGCTCTTCTTTGCAAGAAGAATTGCTGCGCGACTTTGGCTTTTCTGGCATCTAGTCTCCTTGCTGCAAGCGCTTCTTTCCATGTGTTCAACATACGCTGTTGTATCAGACGAGAAGATAAGGAAGAGGAGATACGGAGGGCCGTTGAGTGAGTAGAGGTAGATATGTTCCAGCGGGTAAAGGCAGTAGATAGGCAGCGCGAATTGCTTGCTTGTATGAAAGCTTCAGCTTGCGCTGTACTGTAGCGTCAGTAATACACCTCGCAACTGTTTGATCCACTTATACATACCATGAAGATTTATCGTGACATGCGCCTTCCTGTCTTTCCACTTGTGCAGGACTGCTTGCATAAGTCTGCGCTGTCTTGCTTGCTGGAACAAACGCCCATGTTCAGTCGTACGCCAGACGGAGAAGAAGTGCTCCAAGGTATCTATATCTTTGGCTCGAGCTAGAGCGTTCGATCTGGCGGTGAGGAGTTGAACTTTTCGAAGACGGTCTTGCCATTTCTGTAATGCACTCGAGAGACTTCTCTGAACGTAGAAGACTTCAGCGGCTCTGTTGTCCTCGCTACGCACCGATACAGTCAGCTATGCGTAGCAATGTTAGCAGATCCATCTTGACTTACGCCTGCTCCCTCCATAAATGCAAAGCATCACTGGCCAGCTGATTGTTCCGATGCCTCTGCACTACTTCCTCTCTCGCCAAGAGGCTAGCTTTCTCTCTCCAGAGGAACAGCATGTCCTGCAATCTTGTATTTTCCCGATGCGCGTGTAAGTACTCTGCTTCCTGCTCTCTTTCGGCTAGAGTAGCAGCTCTCTCAAGCCACTTGCCTAAGCCTAGCTTGAGCAAAGTATTCCTTCTGAATCTATCGCATCGCGAAACCAAAGAGGCCTGCCGCCATTTCTTCAGCACGAACTCCATGATTAGGCGATTCCTGCGTTCCGTAAGTAACTTGTAAGCGTTTGCGATTTGTATCTCTCTTCCTCTCTTGCGCTTCTTGTCGGCTTTGGCTTTCCAACTGTTCAAGCATCTTCTGACCAGACCGGATTGATAGGCTTTGCCAGCTGATGATTCTAGCTGAAGATGGTCTTCCAGACGATCTGCCCAGAAGCTAAGGCAGCGTCTCTTAAGGAGGGAATCGCGAGCGAGTGCGGTATGCTTGTCGACCCGTTGTAGAATAGCCATTCTGTCTCTCCATGCATCAAAGACCCTTCCCAAGGTCACGACCCTGTCAAAACGCAATGCTTGCGCATGCATAAAGTCCTTCGTATCGCTTGAAAGCTTGTACGGACTCTCGTCTGCCATTGCCGTTTCCGCGAAATGCACAACTGGCAGCGGTCGCGCCAGCAGCTTTGCATTATCTTCCTTATAATCATCACACGGTATAGGTGCAGCATTTCGGATCTTCTTGTACGGCGATGCTGTCTTCTGCAATTGCTCGAGCGCTTCACGCGTTAATCGTGCTTGTTGTTTTTCCTGCATTTTCGGTTTTGGCGTCGCATAGCTTTGCGGTATATCATACTTGCTGTGAACCTGTATCTGATGGTGTTCTCCGTCGTTTGGTTGCGCGTTTCCTGCCTGCTGGGCCTTCTTTACGTTTTCCCATTTCGAGCGCCAATCTCTGCCTCTTTCCATGCCCAGTCTGAGCAGCAAGCCGTAGACTTCTGTGTCAGCTTCGCCGTCCTTTCCAATTTCCTTGAAGACATGGTGGTAGCTCGAAAGTACAGGCTTCCAGTCGCTGCGCTGTTCCGGGACCCGCTCGATGATGGCCGAAAGAAGTGCTACCGTTTCGCTGGGAAGGATAGGAAACACAGAAGAGGCATACGATGTTGACGAAGGCGTGATGCTGTTGCGCGAGATGTCGGCCATGTCATGATGGTATAAGCGACCGGTTGGAGTGCCGCGAACAGATATCATAGACTTGCATTGCATCAGATGCACAACATCATGGAGGAAGCTAAGCATAGTCTAGTCTAGTCCTCCGAATCGTCATCAGATAGCTCGAAAGGCTGATCTGTAGTTCCCTTCCCGTAGGTGCCCTGACTCGAAGCGTTGACTGCTTTATCATTTACTGTAGCCTGACCCGAACTGCTATACTTCGCTGGCTTTTGTATCAGGGTCGCCGAGACATTCTCAGCTTCCCCACTGCTACTGCTACTGCTACTGCGACTCTCCGCCTCGTCCTCTTCATCGGAACTTTCATGTATGATCGGGGGCTTGGGAACGACTACCTTGGAGTTGGTATTCTCGTCGTTAATCGTACGTGTATTGAAAGGAGTGGCACTTCTGGTATCATATTTTACGCGCTTTCGGGCTGGTGCCTCTGCTACTTCGGCCTTCTCCTCCTCCGACTCGTCAGTCGTATCCTCAGACAGGTCGATCACTCGTATTGGTGTACGTAGAGCAGCTGAAAGGAAGTCTTAGCATATTTACGAGCGACAAAGACGCTTGACAGACCTTGACTTTCAGCTGTTGCAGGGCCTTTGACAGCGATGAAAATGACATCGTCATCGCTGTCACTCTCAGACTCGTCATACTCGTCTTTCCCGTCTTCATAGTCCGCCTTTTCGATTGTACGCTTCTTTCCGGTGGTCCCCGCAGGTTGTTTTGAAAGGTAGGATCTTGTCTCGTAGGTTCGTGCTAGCCGATAAGTGAGAGTCTCAGTGACGAGTCTGAGTTATGATAATGAATTGCTCGCTTACGAGGTGTAGGTATCCATTTGGGAGGATTGAGATCAGACGGCTGAAATGTCCACGCTCTTTGTGTCAAACGCATGATTCGCACATGGTCGGCAATTGACTTACATCGCCTGACTTCTCATAAGCCAATCTTCTTCGCTTTTTCTTCTCTCGCATCCTCTCGTTTTTCAGTCTTTTTTTCGATGCCTTGTTGCCGACTTGCGGTTCTGAAGAAGTAGATTGCCCAACTTTACCCAGCTGGAGAGCTATCTGTTGTTCATGCGGTAGATTGCGTTTTTGCGCTCTCTTACTGATCCACGTTGAAAGCGTAGGAAACGCGTTCTGCAGCAGATCCACCACATATTTGAATATCGAGGCGAAAGGTTGGGGCTGTTCCTCCTCCTCTCCTTCTCCACGGCTTCTCCTTTTGCCTGCTGCTTTTGCTGATATGGACGTTCCAGACTGTGCATTTCCATCGTCCGGGAAGAGCGTATTTGTCAGATTGCATCCTAAAGTGCTCGACAAGCCCAAGATAGCTGGGGGGCATACAGTCAGCACAAGTTGTCTCTTGTGCGCGTATGTTGTGTTGCCCTACCGGTTCGTTCTAGCTCTGAGTACCACAGCACGCCAAAATACGCTTCAAACGCGTCTGCGACCGTCTTCTGCGATGGCCGAACGCCGTTACCCATCAAGATACGATCACCAAAGCCATACTCGTAGCCAAAGGCGGCAAACATAGCGTTGGTCGTAAAAAGCTGGTTTAGTTTCTAGGGTTTTGAAGATTGAAATTAGCACAGATGTAAGTCAGTCGCTTCAGAAAAGCGGTCGCACAGATAGAGTCCCGCACGTTGCTTTCGGATACAGCAGCTTGAGAGCGGTTATAAAGATGGTCGATAAAATGCGGTCGCCTATGAACTCATACGGTTCGTAACTTCTGAACTCGACCTCAGACCGCAAGTTTTTGGTAATGCCTGGCTGTCGTTTCCCCAGCTGAGACGCAGCAAAGGTGGGATGCAGGAAAGGCCGCTGAGCATGCTTGTCCGGCAATTGTGGTAGGGGAGGCAGCTTGCTCGCGTCAAAGTCGATACTCGAGTCGGCTCCAGGGACGCGTTTGCGCTTCATGGAACGTAGTAGCTGCAGATGATCATCAGTTTGCAAAGATTCGGGAAAGCTGTTTGACCATGATTGTCCAGATGACAAAGGTGCCGCCGCGATAGGGTCACATGCAAATATATGCGACCTTGTTTACAAAGTATCGGTATTACGGATAATCTAAAGTATCTATAAGGAAAGCTACCTAAACTACCACTTCTGCTCTGGATTCGCCTTGAAAGCCTCGTACAACGCCCGATTGAAAAAGCTAATCTCCGTCTCGTTTTCTGCAAGCGAGGTATGTTCAGCATGTTGAGCCATACCCATCTCGATATATAGCCTACCAATGCCCAGTGATGCCAACGTCGCCTCGGGATTGTCCAGAATCCAGTCATCGTTATCGAGGTTGATGATTAGGTTGGTAGTCTGCGCGAGCCTGTTAGCCGCATGCCTGCATCTACTGGGATCATGTTTGCAGTTCTACCTTTGCTCCATGAGCCTTTGTGTAAAGCTTCAATGTGTCTGTTGATGCGCCCAGTCAGACACGCTGGAGAGGTGAACACAACAAATAAGCTTACCTAGCTTGGCGATCCTGTAGACCTTGTAAGCAGAGTTCTTCTTGATCTCTATACAGTAATCGTCAGCTTGTCATTCCTAACTACGTTCACGAGGTCTCTTACCTGCTTCAACCTCTGTCTTCAAGCCTGCTACCGTAGTTCTGCAGGTTCCAGGCTCAGTTGGGATACATACGGCGCACAGCATACTTACGATGTGAGGTCAACATGCGGCAGGACCATGTTCTTCATTGTTCGATATTCGAAAGACCTGTTCAGGACCGTAAGTCACAATCAAGCAAATCAAGGGAGGTAATGGGATAAGGAGCACTTTATCAGTCTGATAGTCAGTACGGAATCTTCCAGAGGCCTCAGGGTATTCGTCGGCGGCTCATGTTCGATTTTGTGATGGTCATAAAACGGTGTTTGCTCGTCTCCATCGGCGGCCACAGCTTGTGCGCCATTGGTTTGCGTGCTATTGTCGCTCATTCATAAGGTAGGGAGTAACCAGACTTTCGAAGAATTGGTGCTAGGAAACCCTGCGAATTCGCGAAAGGCCAAGCTCATTCTTCTGACAACTCGATTTGGCCTTTTCCGCAAGCAGACGCCTCAAGATTATACTTGAGCATACTACGAAAGCTCTCATGGATGTGCGAACATGACTTCTGCTGCTGCGACTACGGCTTCAACACCCGCGACCTGTTTTCACATATCTGAAGCGACCCCTGGCGTTTTCCAGAACAGCAATCGAGTTCTGAGCGTTCAGAGCACGTCTGATGACACTCTCCTAGACGCGCGGCGGAAAGAAAGCGAGTCTTGTAGCGATAGGACACCTCATTCCCCGAGATGCCTACTTGGACAATCTACCACGTCAGTTTGTGCTGGCAATAAGACAGCATCGCCAAGTAAACAAGCTCAAAAGAGCTTTGGGACATGGTTAAGTCCCAAGAAAGGCAGACGCAGTGGAGTACACAACCGGTCACTACCCCTGCCGGATCTTGCAGATGAAGGCACAGATGCTTCATCATCAGGCTTGGAAGAAGGATTTTCTTTAGTCCCTCCTTCATTCCGGAACGCCCGCAAGATCTCGAATGCATCATCTCTGGAATCGGCGACCGAAGCCAGCAGCAGCTTGCCTAGTCCTCTACTTCCGGCCTTCGTATCCTCTCCTGCTTCACTGCTTCAGAATAAATCTGCTGCACGACACAAAAAGCAATCGGTAGAAGAAGAGGGTCTTCCAGACTGTTCGGAAGGACAAGGCCAATATAAAGCTGCGGCGCCTGCACCATCTTCGGCGCATTTGGGCGGCCTATTCGGCCCTGTCAGTGACTCGCAATTAGATACGTCACAATTATGTCGTGACAGGGATCAGACGACTGCAGCAAGGCTGGAGCTTCAGCGTTCTGTCAGGAAATTAGATAGTGCCTTGGCGAAGCTCAGGCGGTGTCAGTCTGCCCTAGTCGCAACCTCAGTAGGCGATGTGGCCGTGGATGAAAGTCTTCAAGATCTCACGGCAACAGGCACGCCTGTATCTCCTGATGGTAACATCCGCTACGAGCAAGGCCACCTTTCTCCACCGGGCAATCGCACGCCAACCCGTTCAAGACTCTTTCGCAGCTTGGGCCGTACACCTACTCCATCCTCAAGGCGTGGATCTCCTCATCTAGCTTCGCCTGGCACTCCGGAATCTCCTTCGAATTTCCGGTCATGGTCTTCAGCCTTACACGCTATTTTGTCCCCCTCACCCACTCTACCTCGAATGTTCAGCTCGCCCTCTCCACGTACAGATAGCCCATCATCCGTGGTAGAACAGCTTGAGTCGGCTCAATTGGGCATCGATAACCTCGTAAATCAAGTCAGGCGAGCCCAGGCCGACCTTTTGGGTGCAATCGATCAGGTGTATGACCGCTCGACAATCCCGCTTGGCCCTGTTTCTGGCCCTCGAGAGTGAGTCCAAATTACACTGCCAATATGGCCGCTCGTACTTACGCTACTCTGGCAGGCCTGTACTGTTCTTGGCTCAGGCTATTGTCACAGGTCTCGAGCTTCCTGCTGCAGGTGCTGCCGCGGCCAAGTTCGAAGCCCTCAAGCATGCTGCAGATGCCGTACTATCAGCTTTCGCAGGTATCTTGGAAAAACAAAGGCCGCTTGCTTGCAAGCTGCCGGATGCGGGCATGTCGCACGCGCACATCCTCCTTCATTCTTTTGGCGACAAACTCGATGTCACGACTACCTACGATGTTTTCGCATCAGATGGCGACACAGGATCTTCTGATGGTGAGGTGAAACAGCATGCCCAAATCTTTCTGGACGCCTATGGAAGCTTGGCGGGCGAGTTGTAAGCGGTCGCTTCCTCTTACACGTCCATGCCCACAGATGCTGAATTGGTCCCACGTCTTCAGACGCAACTATCACAGTGCTGCCCGTCAGGAACGGCGGCAACATCGTATTGACAGACGTACCGCTCGGCTACATAAGGCAGGCGCTGTATACGGGAAGCAGGTGTCCGGGAAGCAGCACGACGAAGCTACAATAGCTGAAGCACCGGATCAAGCTCACAGCAACCTGAATATTGCACTGCTTTCGTCGCAGGAGCTTTTCGAACATACTCTAAATCGAGCCTTGCGGGAGAATTTGTATACAGCGGAAGAGGTAGAAGCATATGAGCCGAGAGTTATTCTCACCCTACCTAGATTGGCGATCGCCTTTGGAGTGCGAGAGTCCTCCTTCCCGACCTTGCAGCCCGAACAGCCGGATCTTGTCAGAGCTGGATCTTCACAAGTCCTCCTGGAGGTCTTCCTACCTAGGATGTGCCGTGCTCTACCGATCGCAGCTGCTCACAGGATAAAGGCCATGTCAGCCGCAGACTTCGAACGAATGGTACATAGGTTGTGCATTGCTGACGGACATCGTCCGGAAGCAATTACTGGCGATGAGGAGCCCCTTGTACAGATGGACGATATTTTCAGGGCAGTATCGACGCTAGCCGATAGCAGCGGTGTTTCGAATAAGGGGCGGCACACCAAGATCATGCGAAAAGTTCTCAGATCTTATCTGGCTATATCCGAAGGGCGAAAAGAAGACGATGACGAAGACGAATATACTATTGCTCGAGCATTCTTGGCAGTCGCAGGGTTGGGGTAATCATACGTGGGTGCATCAACATATGTTTGCCTGTCTTGTTGTTGTTTGTTGGGCGACTTTCGCATAACACCGACTCTGGAAGCATTTGTACATACTCATCAATGGACCATTCATTGTGTTGTAGCTGGCCTCTATGCAACTGTTGAAATACGTACTACAGTAAGGGAATACACAAAACTTCGGATTGCTATTACCGTGTCAGAAATCGACATGTTGCTATACATGTGGTTTGTCTTGCCCATTATTGGTATTGCTTGCTGCTGAAGGCTTCGGAAGAGGGTGCTTTGCCCAGTCCCATCGATATGGCCGCCCTGCTTCTGTAAAGGCTTTTAGGCTAGATGAGGGTTAGTCAGCTCAGCAGGTCGCGAAAAAACGGTGTTGTGATGGGACTAACATTTTGCGCTTGACCATAGGCATCCAATGATCCATTTTCAGCCAGTGGAAGGCGACTATGTTTTCGTCGATTTGAAGCTGATTCCAGTCTCCCATCTTCCAGCCATGATCGACCCATTGCACAGGTTCGCTCTTAGGATCTAGCATTTGTATGATGCGTCCCATGCGCGCATCTTCAATTCCGACTGACCATTCCGAAGTGACATTTGATGAGCCTATCCACGAAGCGAGAGGCCATGACATTCCGTAGCAAAGGCCACGCATATACTTCCCAAACATGCCTAATGTAATTCGCGGTCAGATCTACTTTCAGCAAGCAAGCAATTGCGTAGGTAGGCGCACCTTCGTTGGCACCTTGCGTGGTGCCCCAATAGATCGCCTTGGAGCAGTCCAGGCTTGAAAGATTATTGATGACATTAGGCATCACTAAGAACGTGTCATCGTCCATTTTCAGGACTTTTCTAAGCATTAGTGCTAGTATCGCTGTTTCCGATTGGCAAAACCGCTTACCAAATTGCGGCTTAGGATCTGGCAGACCTTTCGCGAGCCACTTGAAGTACTCGACGGTTTTGCCTTCATCGATGTTATCCTTGGTGACGTCCTCCAGGATCGCTATATCTTTGTAGAAAGCGCTGCAATGCTTTTGTCAGCATGTAGGCCCGGCATGCACATATTGCACTGACTTTTCGTGGTCGAGCAGGTACCGCCAATCGTCATCTGGAGGCCGCCCAAGTATGAATTTGTAGTGTATCCGATAGCCCTCTGGGTGTAGATCTGGCTCGAAGAGTCTGCGTATGATCTGTCTGCGCCCGACTGCGCCTGCATGTGTAAAGATCCCAATGCTGCAAAGAGTAAGGCATTAGCTCAGCGCAGGCTTTATATGGCCCTCTTGCATACAAGACGAGAGGACCGCTCTTGTCGCATGACCTCTGAGACGGTGGAGCGTTGGCTAATAGGTCATAGGATGGTTCGTTCCAATTTGCGATAAACTCCCAGTAGTTTGGCGGTTTCGTGTACTCTGGCTCCTGCCTTCTTCTTGGGTCTCCGTTTGGCAGGACTTGGAAAGTCCGCGAGTCTATGTGAGGGCCAACATGCAGACTAGGATCCAGTGCACCGAGTACAAGCAGAACAAGCCAGAAAAGAATGAAGACGGTCGAGCTGCCTGCTAAAGCTCGCAGATACGGATGCCGGCGCAAGACTCGCTGGAGGTAGCCTGAGGGATAGCGCGGGAGCAGACGAGACGTTGAGAATCCAGTCGTAGCCGACGCTGATGCCGGCGAAGGTAGCGAGCTGGGCGAAGGTTGTTGATCTTCCGCGAGGTCACGCCAGTTTCCGCTGCCTTCTTGCCCGTTTGCAGCACGCCGTGCTCGCGCAGAGGGAGGCATTGCAAGGATCTTTGGGAAGATCTTCTGTCACCGATGCATCGTGATCGTAACAAATGTGCAGATTTGGAGCAAAGAAGACGAAGAAGCCGAATCGTTCTGTTGATATATCACTGCTTGGAAGGATGCCTTTACTATTTGCTATGCTACAAAGCTGCGCTACTTCGGGTATGAAACGAATGGTGACTTGCTATCAAATGCGAACGGTATGTAGTCATCAAGGAAGATGTGCCACGTCTGGCGGATGTGGCTACCCTAGACTGCAACAGCTGGACTGGGGAGCTCGACAGCACCTTGGAGTGTCGGCGGAACGATATCGTTCATAGCTTCGCGAAGCTCCGATCTCCAGCTTCTTGCCAGGCGGTTGTCTGCGCCTGCCTGTTCAAGTAGGCCTAGCAGATATTGTGTGTGCCCGTACTCATGCCTGCGTACATCTCTGAGCTCCTCTTCGGTACGTGGCTCTGCACGACCATTCCACAATTCCGGTGATTCTTTTTCAGGCTGGCGATGCGTTATAGTGTAGGATGAGTCTGGCCTTTCCGGAGCCTGTATGTCCAGAATGTGCACATCGACATTCGGCGAAGGTTCACCAAAAAGCGTATAACCAGCTAGCTCATTCAGGTTATCGATCCGCTGCAGCAGCGTTGCTAAACGTTCGGGATTGAGCCAGGATCTTGCTGAAGATGTCCTGAAAGCTTCACCGAAGTCTGCAGCACGCAGGACTGCCCGTACCGTGATGGCATGTGTTCGCGCACAGGGCTCTATGCCAAGCGTCGGGAAGAGTTGCAGGACGATAGTGGCTCCAGCGAAGTCTCGCACGTCAACGAATGCTTTCAGTGCGTCGTTGAGTAGTTGGGTGCTAGGACGGACATGGGACGAAAGAGAAGAGAGAAGGTCGAATAACAGAGGACGTGGACTGGCTAGTAGGTCGCTTGGCGGCGGCGGTATACTGCCAACACGCGCCAAATGAGTTGGAAGCGGAGAGGGATCGCTGGCCTTACGTTGGCGTCGCTCCCTGTACGCACGAAAAGCGTAAAGAAAAGTCGTAGAATCGGGTCTCAGATCCTGGTTTGCTTCGGTCGAGGCTTCATCCCGAACAGCCGGCTCCACAGGCTTGCGACGAAGGCATTCATAGAGCCCGAGAACAGATGCAGTCATCCCCTTCTCTCCCCGACTAAGTTCATAGTGCATCAAGCCATTCACGAGCCGCACATTGGTAGCTACCCGCTCAGCAGCCATAAATTGGATAAAAGCGAGAGCTGTCTTGCCGCCCAAGCGGGTATTCTCCGAGTAGACCTTGAGAAGAGCAATATAAGGACCTGGATCTGGCGTCTCGCAGGGGCGTACGAGATGTGCAGCTCTGATAAAATCGAGAGAAGACCCAGGGATGGATGCCGACGCTGGCAGAGAAGAGAGCAGATGGCCAACTTTGCGCTTTTGCCGTTGACGAGCATTCTGCTTCTTGTACGCCTTGATTTGCTGCTGCAGAGCTTCCATGTGACCGTAAGGATGGGCCGGGCTTCTTCGCCAGGCATCAAACCACTTCTGGGCTGCATTGACGTCTCCCATAGATCCAGCTGCAGCGATCATTGTCTCCCATGCTCGCGCACTAGGTTGAATATCGCGTCCGTCTTCAGACAAGGCCTGTCGGAAACGCTCGAAGATAGCTTCGACTGCTTCCACATTTCCATCTTCCGCATACATCTGCATCACTGTGATGAGTGCACCCTCGTCTCTGATCCAAGGGACCTGTGCATCTTTTGCTAAATCATAGAGAGCTCCAGCTGAGATGGGCGTTATCCGATGAAGCTTCTTCCACATATCGAAAGGAGCGCTGTAGCCATTCTTGAGGAGCATTCGGAATGCTTGCAACATGTAGTCTTTTCTGTCTCGAACAGTACTGCGTCCGAAAAGCTTAACGCAGTCTTCCAGCGCATTTGGGTCGGCCGTTCGCAGGTTCTCCTTGAAAAGTTTCAAGGCTTCCGATGGCTGTTGCGCGAGCAGGAGGCCTTTAATCTGTGCTTTAAGTCGTAGTTTCAGGCTGGCGTTGGCGGTTGCATCTTTGCGAAGCGCAGAAGTAGCGAGGCCTCGCAGCCATAGGCGACGCATCCCGCAAAAATCAAGCCTGTTCGCAAGACTTCGTGAGCAATAGGTATCGCTTTCGCTAGGAGCTGCCTACCAGCAAGCGTCAAATCGAGTTGTGTTTCTGGTGGAATCGGGATGATGCAGACGATTCGAAGAGAAAATGAGATACTATACTACTAACACAGTCCTGATCTAATCCTTACAGAAAAAAGAAAGTGCTTCATGGAAATGCATGTACTATGAGCTGATCTGTGGGAACGGTCTAGCGCTTCTGACTGGACAAATCACCTTGTCGCGTATCATCGTAATCAAAGACGCCGACGATAGAGTCTATAGGTGAACGATAATCTGCAAGCGTGGTTCGAGATTAGCTGGTATGCTTGCAGGGTCGCTTCGATCGAAACTTACGCTTGTCGTGCTTGTCGCCTTGGAGGGACATTTGCGAGAGTGGAATGAATCCCTTCTCTGCTAGTCGAGAGGCAGAGATGAGACCTCCTTCCTGCTTTGTGAGGTTCCCAGAGGTACTAGAAGGTAGACTTGGACTAGGAGGCAGAACTCTCAGGTCTGGCGATCGTAGATATGATGGAAAGCTGGGCGGAGTGTCAGGGAAAGCTGCGAGCATGGTTGCGCCCAGAGCAAAGACTGCCTCGCTATCGGTTGTCATAGTTCGGGAACGTCTGTCATGCAGAAAGTCTGGCTGTGGTGTAGGAGGTAGCTGACCACCGTACGCTGTTGACGTCCTTGATCGTAAGGAGCGTGCACCTTGAACTTGACTGACGGAAGAAGCTCTTTGTCGCTGCTTGTTGGGCTGTGCTTCTCTACCGATGCGGTTTAGAGAAATGGCTCTGGCCAGTCTAGCATCTTCTTCGAGCGAGAATGGGTGCTCTGACATGCCATTCAGAGTTTCGAGGTCGGCATTCGTGGTTGTGGTCGTGAGAATGCTGGCTCTTCGAGACCTATCCAAACTCTCCTCACTGAACGAAAATCTGTTATCCTTCCTGGCTGATGCCACTACACTCTTTCTCTTGTCTGAGAGCGAAGGCGAGCTGGTTGACTTGGGTATGTTCCCACTCCTGGACTCTGCAAGGTAGGCATTGACGGAGGCGAGCGTGGAAAAGTTGGGACTGGTGGAGGATGCCGTGAGTTTGGGTTGAAGGGTTGTCATATCGCCTATATCACCAGCAGTAGAGTGGATACTCATGACATTGCTGACAAGGGCGGAACCCACCCCAACGCCAGCGCCAGGGCGTGTTATCCGATAGCTCGAACGAGCGCCAGACTTGCCTTCGTCCCGCTTGGGCACGTCTGGTATATGCAAAGCGCGGTTGGGAGCTCGATTGCCTAAGATCGGCAGCAATGACTGCGCGACTACTTCGGTCTTATGGGAGGGGTTTGCAGCGGGCTTTGAGCTGGAGTCGGCGGTTGATGCTGGAGCACGACCATCATAGTCAAATGCCTCAAGGGCACTCTCAAGATCCTGCATGCTAGCAGATATGGACCGTGTCGGCATGCCTAGCTCAAGCGTAGGAGGTAGTTCAGGGGTCCGAGTTATTCCATGCGGGTTATCCCTAATGAACCCATCAAAATTAGACAAGTACAGAAGTTGACGAAGCGGTACTGACTTTAGTGCACTTGGTCCCGAGGCGCTCCCTTGCCCGGCATGTATGGCCAAGCCAAGCGGGCGCGTACTGTCATTGTGCGCAGATCGTATGTAGAGGGGCTGTACGGGAACGGGCTCGCTTTGGCTGTAGAGATTGCCGTAGCTTTCGGCGAAGCCCTAAGCGAATTAATAAAAGAAGATCTGCTCAGCTGCAGTACCGAAACTGGCAGATATCTTGAAATTACACTTACGACGATGGTGTCTTTCTTCACATTCCTGGGCAGCGAAGGCTTTCGTGTCACCGGGTCGACAGCATGCATATCGCTGAAAGGTGAATTTTCGGGTCGAGAAATAGGTTGGAAGGTGGCCTGAAGCACGGGCGGACTGTCGAAAGCCATCGAAGACGTCAAAGCTATCAAGTTACGCTGGTAGGTGCTCATCCCAGCTTCGGAAGCCTTGCTAGCGTGCTTTGGCGTCATAGTTGGTGGATTGTGCTGGATCGACTTGACCGGCGAAGAATCGAATAGATTCTCCTGATGAGGGCGAGGTGGTCGTGTAGGGATATAATCCGGATGGGAGGGAGTGAGGGGCGGCTTCTCCGACTCGCTGAACTGGGCAGAGCTTGGTAGAACCGGTGTATGAGTAGCTGCAGCTTCGGCTTTCTCCGCCTTCAGCTGGGAGGATTTCTCGACCTTGTTAAACGAGGTAAAAGAAGATGACGTCGACATGCTATCCTTCTCGTTGACTGAGGACGTTTCTTCAGCCTTGCTAGTCCCGGATAGGCGCATCTCTCTGCTTCCGGCGAGCTTCGCTGACCCGCTTCCATCTCCGAAGACATCCCCACCATAACCTGTTTTCGTCTGCACTACTGAAACCCGCCTTCTTCGGTACCACATAATCCCCGCGGTAACGAGCAGAGCTAGAACGAGTGCAGTAGCACCAGCTATAATACCCGTAAGAGCTCCCTTGGACATAGATGGAGTGCTACCTTGCGGGACTGCCATGATAGCCGATGTCTGCGCGGCCTCTTCCACCAGAAACGACGTTGAGGAGATGCTGTTTGCTGTGAAAGGTATGCCTGCACTGGCATACAGGAATGCCGATGTCGCACTTGCTGTGACACTAGCTTTACGTCTGCGAGTGGAAGTCGTTTTTGGACCGCGAGACGAAAATTTGCTATTGACACCTGCAGCATCGTTATCGTCGTCGTCGCTGTCGTCGTCGGAAGCTTTCGTCGACTTTGAGCGTTGCTTGATAGTCATAGAAGGGAAATCTGCATCGTCTTCCGTTACCATACGAGAGCTCTCCCTCAAGCGATGCCGAGTGATGCGCTGCATTCCTTGCGATGCTTTTCGGTGGATTCTGGAATGCTAAAGTCGAGGGCCCAGATCGGAGGGTTGATATTGCAGCAAGATGCGAGTCTTATAGCCTGATCGGGCGAAGGAGCAGGGAAGATCAGACTCAAGGGTGAAGTCAGCAGATCATCGAAGAAGGGAAGTGAGAGGCGTGCAAGCGTGCTCAAGAACGTCGCTACTGCTTGCTCGCATTCTTCGCGCAATCACGCGAAATCTCCCAGTCCAAGCTCGAGTATGCGAGCTGGTCGGGTACTGAATCACTCTTGCCATCGGAATGTCAGCGTGATAGAGCGTTCATGAAGACGCAATAGCTAAGGTTGCATTGGTAGCTAAAAGCCGCGAGCGCATCTTGCAGCTTGCGCCGGCAGCCAGATCATCTGTATTAAAGGTCGCATTTCGTCTTCTGCGCATCGCACCGGAACCCGAGCATTCGCAGCATCTGTATGTATGTAGGTCATAACAGGCTGGACAGCTAAGACAGTGATTCGTTCAGGTAGCTGGTTGGGCAGAATCAAAGCGTAGTGACGAGCCAATCGAAATGCGAGCCATGATGTCGAGAGCTTGTCGGTGTACGTCCATTGTCTTTCGGTACATTACAGCGATGTATTTGCACTACACGCTACCCAGATTAGCCTGAATCTCGTCCCATGATGTACAGGATAGGATGGGTACTACAAAGAATGATGAACAGCCTGCGAGAACGAACGAAAAAACATACTGAACGACTTTCGTGTACAGCTGCGTACGCGGCCCGACCTTTCATGCCCATCCCTTGCCTTCTCCAGCTCTGTACGTACAGAGGTGCCTGCACCGTGAGTTGAATGAATCCATCCAATCTTGAACCCTGCTACATGAAACAGTTCCCTACTCTCATTTCCTTCCGTACACACTTCTCGTATCTTGCGTGTTTGCTATTGCTTATTGCGTTCGTTTAGTATACATACATCCTGATATTAGTGGAGACATTCGAGTATTGAAAGATAGTTTATTTCGTATGTGACTTTCCAGGCCCACAAGGTATAATGACGGTTGCCTATGTAATTTGTTGTGTATAGCTTATCACCAGCCGCTTTAGAACGATGCATTTCAGCTTTCGCATTTTCAGACGTGCAAATTCGCCTTACACATGGTGAAAACCTGGAGAATAGTATTCCTGCTGTTGTTGCTGCTGCGCGGGCGGATCGCTATTGGATCGATAGTTACCCATAGATGGTCTGCCCGCTTGCTGTGTTGTAGTCTGCTCGTTGAACCTCGACGAACCTCGCAAGACCTGAGGCCGGTGCGAGGGCTCCGAGCCTGATTGCCCTGGAAGAGTGCTGCTGGGTGGCTTGCTTAGTAGCCTGTTGCTGGCAGCCGGAACGGCATTACCACTTCCTATCGCACCCTTCAAACGTTGACGACTTTGTCTTTCCAGTATCATGTTGATGCGAAGAGACTCTGTCAACTCGGTAGCCAGCATGTTCCTTCTCGTTGTGCGGGGTGAAAATGCAGCCAGAGGAGCTGGTTGGAACTGAACAGTATCCTCGACAACGCTAGTCGTTGATGCAGCTGCTTTTTGAACATTGTTCGGAGCGCGCTTGTGCATCAGATTTGCCAGCTTAACGTGTTGAGAAGGAGTGAATTCTCCTTTGCCATCATTGTCCTGTTCATCCTCGTCTTCGTCACTGCTCTCCAGCTCCACACCGCTAGGCTTGCCTCCCAGCCGCAGCCTGGAAAGCTGATTGCCTGAAGCAGTAGGCTTGAGATTAGGCCTGTTCATTGCCGACAAGACAGCTGTCGACTTTGAAGCATGCATGCCTGTGACTGTGAGTTCCGAGATTTGTGCATTGGCTTTATCTAGTCCTTGCAGATCACCCGAAGGTCTGGCTCTAGCTAGTTCGACTGCCGACTTGTTATTGCGAAGATGAGTAGGAAGGTTTGCATGACCTCGAGGGTAGTCTTCTGGACGTAGCATCTGACTGAGCAGACCACCACTAACGTTGACTTGCGAAGGTACGCGTTTCGCGAAGAGATCACGCTGTCTCTCATCCTCCCGTTTTGCTGCAGCTAGTTTCGGGTCTTCGGACGATTCGCTGATGTCGCTTGACCAATCAGACTCGTCCTCATCATCATCTTCTTCGTCCTCGCTGTGCTCGGTTGGTTCCAGTATTCTCGGTTGTGCAGGTTGTGGAACTTCCTGCTGTTGGTGTCGCGAGGGACCTGCTTGACTGTCCTGCGGGACTACTTTTGGAGACATTGGCGAAGGTCTGTTGACTCTCCTTGTGCGATCTTGTGATCTTCCAAAGCTTTCATCGTCCGAGTCGGTTGTGGGACTAGAGAGGAAGAACATGTTGTTCTTCTTCCTTTGCGCAGCTGTGGTCGTTGGTGCAGTTGCAACAGCTTCTGCCGTATTCCGTGAGACCGTGCCAGCTGTTGCTGTGACAGACGGACGTGTCACAGCCGCCGACGGCTGATTAGCATCACCCGGCTCTTTCGGCTGGAGTGCTGCAGTAGACGCCTCAGGAACCTCGGAGATGATAGGAGGAGAAGCAGGTCTGCGTGTGGACGACAGTCTGCCGTATCTTGCATCAGAAGGCGAAGGATAAGGCTGTCGTGGGAGGACAACCGAAGCTGGGATCTGAACGACGGGTGAAGCTGGAGATGAAGGCGGAGGTTGAGGTACAGCATTTGCTGCAGCTTGCATGGAGGCGGCCGTGATTGGCACATTCTCCGGCTGATGCGTCTGTGCAGCCTTTCCACTATGATTGGACGTCTGTACCGACGCGCTTGAAGCCGAGCGTCTGATATCAAGGGGTTTAGCAGCAGAAGTGCTTGCTCCAGCATAATCCTTCGACTTGACATCCGGCACCTTCGCCGTTCTAGCAGTATCGGCAGCGGTACTCTTCGTGGGTTGCGATTCTCCAGGAACAGTAGATCGGCTGGCTAAAGAGCCACTGCTACTTGTCCTACGGTGCTTTGACAGCTTGGAGCTACTAGAAGTCCTGAACACCTTAGTCGCCAAGCGGCTGCTGGACCCGCCCTTCTTCTTTAGACCGCCTTTCTTGGGTGCGCTTGTCTCCTCTCGTGGATTGGTAGAGCCTGACGACGAGATGGAGGAAGGACCATCTTCGTTTGTCGGACTTTCCAAGATTCTGACTGATTTTGCACTCTGCGTACGCTGCACGCCTAGTCGTTGTTGAAGGCGATTCGATGAAGCCACCCTGTCTATGCCACCTCGGTTGATCTGCTGGGAAGAGCTTGTTCGAGACACTTGGGAAGCTTTGCGACTCTCGCCACCTTCGATCGGAGGTGATGCTATAGAATCAGCTGGAGGTGATATGATAGTTTGAGGTGCGGAGGCGGGATTTGGTCCTTCTTTGTCAGCAAGCAGACTCGTCCGTGTCTTTGGCGAGAACACAGGATCGACGGCAAGGTCTGACCTTGCCGCAGAGGTCGAGGAAGAAATGAAAGACCTTTCGGACTTGATAGAAGGAGCTCGGTTTGATGAGTTGGTAGAAAGAGCTGAAGATGGTCGTTTCAAGATGCTTTGCGTAGGCGATACGATGGGCCTTGCTGAAGGGCCAGCCCCTGCAGCTTCCGGCGGGGCAGATGGCGCTTGCATACTGGTCGAAGAAGCTAGAGGTGAAGAAGATGAAGATGGATGAGGTGTTGTTGATGTACGGTGGCTGTCGAGAGGGTTGCTCGGTGGGACGGCAGTCGCCCGAGGCGTAGATTGTGATGATTCCGTGATGGCTGTAAGTCTGGGTGAGATAGGTAAGGTAGGTGCAGTAGTAGTCTTGGGAGATATTGTTGCAGAATGCGTTGTCGCAGAATTCGACGATACCTTGCGAGCGATGTTGGTAGAAGAGAAGGCTTTCGCTATACAGCTTGAAGTTGGCGAGGGGGCCGACTTGAAGTCTATAGGCAAGACTTCTGCTATGATAGACTTGAGAGAGACGGGAGTAAGAGAAGAGCGAGTGCGAAATCGAGTGCCATATTTTGCATCGGAAGTACACGTGGATGCACGATGCTGACGTTTGTTTGTTCCCGTTGTCGTCGAAGATGCGGAGCCACCCTTGCTGTTGCTTGTAGATTGAGATGAAGATGAAGTGGTCGCGAAGGCCTTGCGGTCGTTTGTCGCTGGTGCCGAAGACCTCCTTGGATTTGGGGTGAATCTATGAGGGGATCCAGCTGAGGCCGTAACTGCCTTTGGTCGCGACTGATCAGCTGCACTCCCTGAAGTCCGCATCTCATCTGATATACTGCTCCGGGTCGTCCGACTCGGCGATCTCGCATCTTTAGGTTGGGGGCCCAAGAAGGTGTCAGACGACCGTTGATCGGGTTGGATAACGTCAAACGACGAGCCAGATGGCGCTTGAGTTGCGGAATCTTCACTGTCATGAACGTTTGTGTTGATAGTGGCTGGTGCTGTCGCTGTGCGAGGTCTTTGAGTAAGTAGCTGGGCAACCGGTTCTTCATCGACTTCTTCGACATCGCTGAGGTCGCTGAGAGCGCTTCCATCTGCGGTTTCTGTCTCGCTGTCGCTTTCGCTGAAGGCTGGCGATCGTCTACTGCAGTTCGGAGAACGTGTTATTGTCAGCTCGCTGTCACAGGGGCTGCTGCCAGAGGATGCAGGACCAACCCGGCGCCGACTCGAAGGTCCTCATACCATAGTCTCCAGCTCAAGTTCTCCAACCTTTGACCGTCTGCTATGCTCTCTCTGCATTTGCTGAAGACTGTATACCCGGAAAATCAGCACCAAGATGCGGGGGGAAAAGCAGCGCAGGCCCGCCAAAAGGGTTGTTACCTCACCTGTCCACATGTAGGATAAGCCCTGAGGCCCTCCGGTGCTGATTGCTGCTATCTTGTCGACATCGAGCTTGAGGACCGGCGTGGTTGGATAGGCCTTTGATCCGTCCATCGTCTGTCTTCACAATGCGAATCCGCTGGAACACTGCAAGTTCATTTGCGAGTTGTTGGAAGGAGGATACTGTATTCTTGCAGGGTTTGGTACCGTATGGGAGCGGGCTCAAAGGCCAGTCACCTGATCCTTTTGCTTCGAGATAGCCGGAGTTGGCAGCCTTGAAAGCAAAGCAAAGCCTATTTGTACCGCTATTTGAACAGTAAGATGTAGATATCAAGCTTGTTTCTTGAGAGATTTCAAACCAGAAAATGCCAGACCTACTACTTCGGCGCAATTGGACGAGACGAGAGCCTGACAGGACACGCAAAGGGTACGACGACAAGATCGAAAGGTTCCTGCCCCGCCGTTCGTCCGGAGCTCCCAACGACGACCACACGTTGCACTCTGTTTGTCTGTTCAACATGACCCTCTTCGATCGACCCGTTTAGCCCGTCGAGTGGAGGATTTGCAAGCATGACAAATCTCGCCCAACAAGAACGAATGGCCATAAGATCAGATAAGCTAGCAGATCTCATTCTTTCACGAGGTTCATGATGTTACATTGCGAGTTTCACGAAAAGGTCCAAGCTGGTGATGCGACGCGCCTCTGTTTACAACTAGATCTCTCGAGTACCTGGCACTCGAAGTATAGTGTGAGTGGAGGCTATCTTCTAGAGAGGATGTGTTTTGCCCTAGTAAGCTTACTGTGACCGTCTTGTTCGCGTTGGAGGCCCAAACCATGCCGGACGATCTGGTTAGACGATTGCTTCTAGCTTAGTAGAGAGGACCGTTTTGTTGCCAAGCTGTATCGTGGGAACGAATCGTCAGGTTCCTTATTGGAGAATACCTGCTCGCTGCGCGAATTGCTGCATGAACTGCTAACGTATGACGCGGTTTAAGGATGCTTGGTCCCTTTGCCTCCGTCTCGCAGCCTTGCGTTCGTAGTGCTCCAATTGACGTTTCTGTTCGTCTCGATAGTATTCCATCATATCGTACTGTGCCTTCTGAGAGGCTGGCTCGACCAGATCTGCAATATGACACGGCCGACCAAGCTTTGCAAGGCGAGCCCGCTCGATTCGCTTAACAGCAGCCTTACGACGTTCCTCCATTTGACGAGCCTTCTCTTGTTGCACGAATGGCTGAACCAGGTCTGCAACATGACAGGGTCTGCCTAGCTTTCGACATCGGGCTCGCTCGATTCGCTTGACACAATTTTTGTACGGGCCTTCTATATATTCTGGCGTATAAGCAGGTGCCAGTTCTTCTTGATTTTCTTCGTCGTCATACCATTCAGGAGGCGGCTCATCCCATGTAGCAGACATTCGCCTTCGGTAGCGAGCTTCATCTGTGTAGGGTCCACAGCGAGGCGGTTTGGGTGTCACATTCTCCCATATCAGCGACGAGAGAGGGTAGATTTCAGCCAGCCAGCCAGGATCTTTATGATCGTATCTTTCGACATATGCTACACACCACTCCCCGTTCCGCAGGAGGTCTAGAGTCCAGTCGCCTCGCGAGAGTTGCCTGGTCGTCCCAGGGAAGACCAATCGCACATGCCAACGTTCATTGGACTCCAGCTTGTTGACAGCTGGATCTGCCGTGGGTGATGCGTATAAGTAAAAAAGACCTCCTTTGGCATAAATACGCTTATCGTCGCGTGCCAGCTGTTCGTAAAGCTGTTCGTGGATCTGTCTGTGCCCTACCTTCTTACCGTGCCGGTCTCGATAGGTCTCGTAGAAGGCTGGACGCGGCATGGTCTTACGAATGTGCTCAATCCGTTGTTGCTGTTAGGTGGATAATGAAGCCGCTGCATCAGCGTGCTAATTTGATTGGCAATTTTCGAGATACTAAACAGCTTACCTTCTCCAATTCTACTTGCTGTACAAGTCGCTCTGCCGCATATGTCTGCATTTCCTTCAGGAAGATTCCTATATCAGTCTGTAGAACGGCATAGTCTTGCTGCACACGACTCATTTTCCCATACCAAGTTTGCGTCTGAGGGTTCTTGCGTCCGACGCACCACTGAGCAGCCAGCTTAGCGGTGTCCCCATTCTCGTTGAGCGCCTGCTTGGACAGACTCGCAACCTTGCTTGCGTCAAAGCGCATAGCTAGCTTATCGATCTTCTGGGTGAGAGTATCTTCCTTATCTACTACCGCCTGTGCTTGCCAAGTCCCATAATCGCTGCGTATAGTTGCTAGAGATGCCTTCAAACGTGTTACGCGCTTGACTAGTAGACCCGCCTGGCTGTCGTGTTCCGCATCCTTGCTTGAGCTCCTAGACCAGAAGCTATGCTTCTCCTTAGACGCTGCGTAAACATCCTGGTCGTTGAGCAGGTATTTCGAAGGCGCTTGGGTGCCTTCTGGGTTTGCCAGAGAAGCAGTGCTGCTACGACGGGAAGGTGTCGATCGTACTTGACAAACAGACGTTCTGCTGGATCGTCTGGACGGAGCTGCATTGTAGCAGTTCAGTCTAGTGTTCAGCCTGCACATCCTTTCGAACGCACCTGCAAGACCACCTCGATTCTGCGCAAATCTGCTGGTACTCCCTGGCATCGTCATTGTCGTTGCAGCCATCAGATACCGTTACTCTTAAGCAGTTATGTTGGTCCGATTGCAAGAACTGCATGGTTCGTATCGATCCGTTTGCAGAGGCAGGCTAAGTTCAAAGGTGTGCCGCTCCTATGATTGTTCGTGTCAATTTTTGCTGCAGCCTTTCATACCCTTTGGAGGCCTACCATCATGTCCACCTGTATGCGCGTCTTAGTAGTTCTTTTTCGAATTCGATTGTTGCCCATGTCTTCCCAGAAAGCTGCCCGCAGGCGGGCTGGGTAGAGACTGCTATACAGCATGTGTTCGGAAAGCCAGTAGGAGAGCACAGTCACAGCAATCACCGGCTTTGTAGGTGGAAGCGAGGAATCTGGCGAAACTTCTGGATCGTGTTGGATTATTGTCGTTTGGCCATGAACCTCCTAACTCACGGTCCATCGGGGCCGTTCCGGAGATTCGCGTGTCTTCGCTATTCATCGAAGAGTCTCCTTGCTTGGTGAAGAAGGAAGTCTTTTGCTACGAGTTTCGTAGGGGTACCGTATGGGAGGACACTGGCAGAAGTGATACAGGCGTGAGCTGTAGGGGAGGTTCGGTATCTGAGGTTGTATTCTATTGAGATGTCAGTCTGTCCGCGTAGGACGATGTGGCTTTCGCCAGACAAGACTTGCTTGTCAAACAGGGCAGGAGCTTTGGTACGATGTTGAGAGAAGCCTGAACGCTAGCCAGTGCCTTGTGCTTCCACAAACCTGATCTATACGAGTTCGCGGAAGTTGACACTTTTCTGGAATCTCTTGCAAACTAGCTTGGGCTTTTGGGGGTTCCTGCGACATGTCGGGTCCTGCGAAAAGCGGTAAACAAGGCGTTTCGCGAAAGCGACAGAACGGGGCATCTGGCTTGAGTAATATGGATGAAGAGAAAACCCAAAGTGATGGCTCGACTTTGCGAACCAATGGAAGTAAAACCACCGCTGCCTGCGAAGCGTCATCCAGTCAAGAAGGAATAGGGGAAAGACTCGCAAAACGTCCAAGAAGCAATCGCACAGTCACCGTGGACTATGAGGATGTATCTTCGTCTTCTGAGATGTCAGACAACGACGAAGAGGCTGCTGAAGAGCAGAATGAAGAGGAAGAGGAGGTCGAAGAGCCTGACGATTTTGAAGACGATGAGGGCAGTGTCGTGACTGCAAAAGATGATCAAGAGGTACGCAACCACGCACTGTATGATATGATCATACACTTACGCTCTCTCGGACAGCCTGAGGTGAAACCGATGACCATCGTTACCAGGCGGACTTCGAGCCGGCTGCAGAAAGAGGCTGCCTCGCTCAAGATCGGGTCAGAAGCACCCTCGACAGCGCCCTCGTCGTTGAGGATGGAGAAGAAGCTTGACAGCGAAAGGAAACGACGAGCCAATAACGAGGAGGGTCTTCAGCAACTCCGCCAGACCCTGCCTAAGCAGTATGCGCGTCTGACGAAAGCCGACCTTGTAAGTTTTCCTTGTTGATACATATTCCAAAATGTATACAGAGCGGAGATCGCATGTCTGACTGTTTTGTTTGGCTACTCCAGCTTGTCACGGCAGCTGAGCGCCTAAAGGAGCATGAGAATCTTGTCAAATCGAAAGATGCAGAGATTGCGAGACTCTCAGCTCAGGCTGCAGAGCTGAATGTGCAATTAGGAGAGCTGCCATACTGGAAGAATCGGGCTCGGTATTTCGAGGGGGAATTGATGGCATTTATTGCTGCTGAAGCTGCGAAACAGCGACATCAGCCTATACCTCATCACCCTCAGCCACACCACTATCAGCATCCACATCCACATCAGCCTCATTACCAGCATCGTCAAGCGGGGCCGCCTTATCCGTACTATCCCCATAATTATGGCTCTTCAGGCCAGCCTATGCCGCCTTTCCTTCCACCAGCTCAAGAGCATAGCCGTGGTACTGCGTCTTCCACGTCTTCCCGGCCAGCTATGCCTCCTACGCCAGACAGCAGCGGGATGCCCATCCGAATCAAGCATGAGGAGGATTTCTAGCGAGTTTGCTTTAGATCGCGCATCATAAACCTTTAATTGTGATCAGTAGCAGTACTTTCTTGATTATCTTCTTGTTGTAGTTCCTAGCGAACTCTTTGTTTGGTCATAAAACGCTCTAAGCTCCGGCTCTTCGAGCTGTCAGACTCTTGCGAACATGTCGACAGGCTGAAAACTCGCGAGAAAATGCCACGAACGTCGCGGACGTCGCAGGCAGCTGCACTTTTGGCGCAACAACAGCAAGAAAGTAGTAGCAATGGTGTCGCTGTCGCTGCAGAAGCCTCCTCCAATTCGATGTGGACAAATCGATCTCGTTCGCGGGTTACCAGGACTGCCGGGAACAACGCCAGCAACAGCAACACAGCGAGCACATCGAGCGTGTCATTCACATCTCCCCCTGCCAGTTCACGCGAAGAACTGAGCGAAGCTGAAAGCTACGCGACCAGAGCTGGGCTCAGTGGAGTTGCGGACGACGATGAAGAAGCTGAAGGACAGCAAACACCCTCAAGATCCTATACCAATGCATCGAATTTGATAGGCGACTCGGACAACGGCGACAACAACTACAATTCGGCCCATCTCGAAGTCGACTCGCTAGCAGATGCTGATCCAGCTGAAGTAGAGGCCAGAGTGATGGAAAACCTTGAGTGGGATGATATTGGGCAGGATAAAGAGCTACCCGTCATCGACCTGGAGCGGTGGAAGACTATCGGACCTGCGCATCAGCAAGCTGGGACCACCGAGAATGGTGAGCTGGAACGCTATCTAGACGCGGCTTAGTTATTGAATGAACCCTCATAGACGAGGTGAAAGCCATTCAAGCATCGCTGCTCGAGGCCGTCCAGGAGCTGGAAGCGTCAGACTGGATGTATCCCCAGCCTGCACCTTTCTTACCCGACTCTGCGCGCGTCAGTAAATCTGCAACAGGTGCTCCAGATGCCTTCAGAGTACTCTACAAAGACGCCGATGCATGGGCAGATCTGGCCTTCAATCCTCTATCCACGCTCACTCCGCTCGCGCCTTCTCTATCTGGTACTTTCCCATCTTCTGATCGTGTACGGGCAGCAGTAGAGAACACACTGCTTCCAGATGTCTCCTTTCTGGACGCTCAGCAGATGCGATATGGAGATGAAGGGCAAGCTAGCTTCGCAAGAAACAGCAATTTCCCATGGGCAGCTCCACTCATGGCAAGTACAAGCGCCAGTGGCAGTGGGCTGGCCAGCACACGGTCATCACTAGCTAGAGAAGTAGGGACGATCGCATTATAACCTGTCTATAATGAAAGCTGCAGAAAATCTAGAATTCTAGTATACATATCGGGATTATTTCGAAGAAGTTGTAGAGAATCGCTCATTTCATACCCATACCTTGTAGTCGGACAGTAACTGCATTTCTGTGTGCCTGTAATCCTTCCAGCTCCGCTAGCTGTTCCACCACGGGTCCCAAATCCTTCAAGCCATCCGGCGTCAATTCTTGACTTGTAATATGCTTGCAGAAGCTGAGTGTTGATACTCCAGAGTACTGTCTCGCGTAACCTGCCGTGGGCAGAGTATGGTTCGTGCCAGAGGCATAGTCTCCACAGCTCTCTGGGCTGTATGCTCCAACAAAGACGGACCCTGCATTCCTGACGTCCTTGAGCGAGTCTCTTGCATTCTCCAGGTGCAGAATAAGGTGTTCAGGAGCATAATCATTGCTAAAGTCCATAGCCTGCTCTAAATCGCTGCATTGAACGATGAGCGACTTCGAGATGGCTATCCTTGCAATTTCTACTCGGGGCAACGCGTAAGCTTGATCGTTGATCTCTTGTTCGATGGCCGCCATGTGGGAGTCCGAGATGTCAACTGCCAGCAGCACGACTTGGGAGTCTGGACCGTGCTCAGCTTGAGAAAGCAGATCGGCTGCGACATATGCAGGGTTTGAGCTGGCATCCGCGATAACCTGATACCGAGAGCATCAGCTACTGCCTATGCGAAGGCTGCAAACCCTGTGTCCGACTTACCAGAACCTCGCTCGGCCCTGCAGGCATATCGATAGCCACTCCAGCCAGAGAATCCATCGACACTGCCATCTTAGCGGCCGTGACCCATTGATTGCCCGGTCCAAAGACTTTATCTACTTTTCCTACCGTCTCGGTTCCGTATGCCATAGCAGCAACAGCTTGCGCACCTCCCGCTTTGACAATCTGTTTCACACCGCACTTGTTCGCAATATACACGATTTCAGGCCGGATATTCCCATCGGGACCAGGTGGAGATGCCAATGAGATGAATTTGCAGCCTGCTATCAATGCTGGCACACCTAGCATTAGTGCTGTACTGGGCAAGACGGCAGTCCCGCCTGGTACGTATAATCCCACGCGGTCGATGGGACGGATGAAGCGTGTACAGACTACGCCAGGCATGGTCTCGATGACCATAGGTGTACGTTCTTTATCCATTTGAGCATCGTGGAAAGCGTAGATATTTGCAAAAGCTCGATCGATGTTCTTCTTGGTAATGTCGTCGATGGCCATCAAGCTTTGGTCGAAAGGAGCAGTGAGAGCGTGAGGGTATGAAGAGTCGTCCATCTGATTGCAGCGATCAAAGTTCTTGATGTAGCCACGGAGAGCAGAATCACCTTCGCTGCGAATAGCGTTGATGATAGGCTGTACGCGTCCGATCATGTCTGCAGAAGAGGCCAAGGGTCGCTGTAGTAACGCATCTCGCCCTTTCTTGTCCACGCCAGCTAAGGAGTATTTCAGAGGGACGATCTTTTCTTTGCTAGATGTGCCATTAACGTGAGTAGATTCTGGTTTAGCAACCTCTTTTGCAGGTAAGGGTTTAGTTGTAGCTTGAATACCATTGATCATGGCTTGTTGCCTGTCTCCATCGGCTTGCGGTGCTGTTCCATTCGGTTTCGACGATGAAGACGCAGCAGCTTCTTCCGCTACGAACGCAGCTTTCGCATGACCTGGTCTCCGTGTGACTTTTCCCGCCCTCTTATCCAAGACATTCGATACGTCCTTCAACGACACGCCATTATTCAAGCATTTCACTAATGCGAAGTAGAGTAGATCGGCCGCTTCAGAAGCTATATCCTCTTTGCTTTGAGCCCGGCAGAGTTCATCGGCCTCCTCGCGAATCTTGGCGTTGAGCATCGCCGGATCTTTGAGTAGGCGTGCAGTGTAGGAGCCGCTGGGCGCTGAAGCTATGCGTGATTGAATGGTCTCTTCAAGGTGAGGTAGTCCAGATGCCGGACCGAAGCAGGAAGAAGACCGCAAGGTACTACAGATGTAATGGCGAAAATCAGCAAGGGGTTTCTAGAAGCATTACCGTTAGTACGTACTGGCAGAACCCGGTACCCTGTTTCTGCTCGACTTCAAACTGAATAGCATCACCATCGCAGTCGACTCGTATCCTTGAAACTCTCTGAGTAGCTCCGCTCGTCTCTCCCTTCTTCCACAAGCCGTTCCTACTCCTCGAGTAATACGTCGCATCTCCCGTCTGCACAGACATTGCCAACGAGGCTGAAGAGGAGTACACCAGTCCAAGAGAATCGCCAGACTGTGATGCGACAACTGTAGTGTACAGGCCGTCTGTCCGATCGGTCTTGAGGGAGGAAGTGAAGAGGTCAGCTATTGCTGAGAAGTTGAGGGAAGATACGGATAGGCATGGCAGGGCTTTTGCGTCGAGTTTAGATAGAGTGATGGCTTCTTCGGCGCTTGAAGATGCAGGTCTGAAGAAAAGGAATTTGGTATCTCTGCTGGACTTTCCGCCGAGAGCTTGTCTGAAGCTAGCTAGGAGTTGCTGTGCTTCCGCGCCTGGTAGATCCACTACCACTCCAGCTATGCTGTTCAGGATATCACTATCTGGAAGGCTTGTTGATGTTGATGCATCGATTTCAAGAAGTAGCCGTTCTGCAGGCAATTCTTTGACGAAACTTGGATCTTTTGTGACGATTCTTGATGCGCCATCATCGAGATACTTGACAGCTTGTTCCACAGTCGCTGATGCATCTAGCTGGACCCAGTACTCGCAGGAATCCCGCGTTTGGCCGAGTGACTCGATAGCTTTGCTTTGAACGAGGATAGGCGCAATTCTAGCAATGCTTGCGAGCAACCCAGCGTCAAGAGCGTCTGCAGTGTCGTCGCAGCTGGCGATGAATGGCGGATGTGCGAAAATCGCAGGCATTCTTGAACAATTTGGTTGATTCAGATCAGAGAGACAGAGACAAGAGAGATGTGTTCAGATTACGATGCATGGGCGTTTGAAGGGGTCTAAAGAGACTGTAAAGAGCTCGTACATGAAGCTAACAAGCTCGGTCTACAAAGCTTTGAAATGCTTTCAACACTTTCAAGCTTGTTCTCTCTTTCGCCATTTACTGATGACCTGCTGATGCTCGCACACCGGCGCCGTCTGCGCGTCCATGCCATCCATCTGTCCCTACTATGCTGCATCCTCCTGCTCGTTCTGATCTTTGATACGAAATCAAACCGAAAGAAAGCCAGCTGGGAGGCAGACACTACCTATACATCTGCTGCGGAAAGCCAGAACAAAGAACGCGAACGAAGTCCTCTCTCTATACTGTCCCAGACATTGGATAGGCTCGATAATACAACGGTATTGCCGTATGCAGAAGCTCTCAAGTACAACGAACAGACATGTGCCGGAAGAGGGATCCAAAGCAATTCAGATCAAGTCAAGGGAGAGGTAGCTTTCTGGCGGAGTCTTACTCCAGAGTTGATACAAGAGAAGCGGCATGCTCTCGTTCAAGGCGTGAAAGCAGCTTTTGGACTGCCTGAAGCTCTGCGCGCAGAGGATTCGCATACCATGTATCCTAACATGTGGGGCAAAGGAAGAGGGATAGTATATACTGGCGGCAATGCGGTGTGTCTCACGTCTTCCATTGTGATTGTCTGTCCTGATCGCAGCTGATCCATCTGTCACGCTTTTGAAGGACACAATGCAACGGTTGCACACTTCACTTCGCATATTACGCAATAGACACAAGTGCAAACTTCCAGTGGAAGTATTCTGTTTCCCCGAAGAGATGGAAAGCTCGCAAGGCTTGCGGCAGGAGATCGAAGCATTAGGAGGCGTGACTTTCAAGGAGGTGGGCCACACTACACGCCATCGACTTGAGCTTCTCAACTGATATACATCTAATTTTCACGCTCAGCTGCACTCTAGTCCTAAGCTGAAGACATGGAAGGTGAGACAGCAGCACGCGGCCTTGCATAGCTGAGCTTCCTGACACGACAAACCTTTCTGCATGCAGAACTTCCAAATAGTGAGCTTCAATACCTGTGGTCGAATCGCAGCGCGAAGCTGATCAACACCCTTCCAACCCTCTTCTTCCAGAAAGGCGAAGCTGTAGTCGAATCATCGTATGTTCATTATGTCTTCCATATCAAGAATGTAAAGCTGAAAGGAACTCTGCCTGTAACATAGCTTCGCAGAGGTCCTGTACCTCGACTCCGACAATATTCTTCTGGCGGATCCTACCTACCTATTCGACCATCCTGTCTACAAAGAGCACGGAGCTGTCTTCTGGCCCGACATCACGAAAGACGTGTGTCCACATCAATCTACAGTATCTAGTCCCTGCCTTCTAACCGGATTTTCGCAGGGTCCTGCCAATCCGATCTGGCGTATTCTAGGCCAGCAATGTCGTCGTAACGACTGGCAAATAGACTCTGGACAGATGTTGATTGATAAAGGCGCTCAGCAAGGCTTGAATTTAGCGGCGCTTGTAGTGGCATCTATGATGCAGAAAGACCATGAATTCTGGTTCAAGATCTCGGGAGGAGTGCGTTACATATTCAACCAGTTGTCTACAGCGTGGCATGACGCTGATTGTATCGCTCTCCTACAGGACAAGGACACTTTCGTAAGCATAGACAAGCTTCTGATTAAGCGCGTACTAATGCCAAGTATCGTTGCCATGATACAGCGATATGGCTTCTATGCACTTGATCTGCCGTGGACACCTGCTCCCCATTGGCTGTCCTCCTATGGGTAAGCAACTACCCGTAGCTGTACAAACCCGCTGTTTCGTAAGCTAACACATATGCTATAGAAACATGCACAACTATGAGAAAGACGGCCATCGCTTCTGCGGCTTGGCCATGTTCCAGTATGGTCTGTCGCCTGCAGACTGGAAGCATTTCCCGCAAGCTACGCCATCTCCCGATTTCAAGAGCACGCACGCACCACCTCTGTTCGCACATGCGAACCTATTGAAACACTCAAGCGGCTATCTACCTGGACAAACCTTCACGACTGTCAAGCGCTTCAAATATGACAATGTCTCGGAAGACATGGATAGACCTCGTACGAACGTCTATCACTCGTGGCAGGGAATGTGTGTGGATCTATGGGATGCTTTCGATGATATCAATCCTCGAGAACACGTTGAGACTGATGCGGAAGGCAAAGAGATCAAGCCTTCATTCGAGAATGGGGATGTCATCACGGAGGACAGCAATGTGGCTTTCGGAGGCGCTTTGGAAGGGTTTGAGAGCATGTGAGTTGGAGATGACAAACAGTCTCAGCGCAAATTTGCTGACAGCCTAACGTTTTTTGACAGGTTCTATGCTGAAGGAGGCAAAGCTGGCGGCTTTTAGGGCCGTCGTATATACTTGAGCATATATGTTGCATAGGGAATAGCAAGGACAATTTTGTTGTAGCCAACTCTTCGCAAGTCTGTACATATTCCAAAGCTGCACGAATACACGCCCATCGCGCATGCACGTCTTGAAACTCGCAGCTCTTCGCTTTCAAATACTTATTTACATGCTTTCGTAGCAATCCTGATACTGTGCGCTTGCTGCTAACCCATCACGTCGACACGGCCCGGATAAAGGGCGGCGACGTCACTTTGGGCGTGCCTGAACAGGGATTGTCCACGTCGTTGTCACTGCTCTGGCTTCTCTTTCTCTCTTTCGCAAATTTCCAGAAAAGTCTTGAAATCCCATTTCAACACTTCTCTTATACACAAAGACATTACAAGATGCAACGCGCTCCTATGATGGCTTTCAGACCAGCTCTCCGCTCAGCCGGCGTTAGAAGGCAGTTCGCAACAAAGCCCATCAAGCGCAGCTACCAGACTGCTGTGCGACCTATTCTGCTCGAATCAAGAGATCTGTACTGATGCAAATGTACAGGCAAATGGCCAACCTGCTGCCGGAAGCTCTCATGTCGTCTCGGGCTTGGCCGGTGGAGGTGTCGTTCTTCTTGGAGGCAAGTAGCATAAGCTGTTCTCAATGAAGCCTTATCTAATGTGGATCAATAGTTTATGGCTACTACCACTTCTCTGGCGCAAAGACAGCAGTCAACTCGGTTCGCCAGATGACGCAGACTGCTCAGGACCTAAAGGATAAAGCTGTCAATGCTACACCTTCGCCCAAAGCTATGCTTGGCTTCATCAGAAGCGCTGCTCTCTCATATGGATGTACGTTGAGCTGCTCTTGGAATGAACAATTATGCTGAACTTGCTGTTTAAAAGCTGCTTTCCCTGGTGCTGCGTACATCGTCAACCAGACAGTAGGTAGAATATATCAGGTTCCTTGAAATGGTCACTGAGCTTTTCATTATTTCAGTTCGACCAAATCGACCAAATTGCCGAGAAGAACGGCCCTGAAGTCGAGAAGATCGTCAAGTATGCTGGAAACGAACCTTTTATGTCGAGTACTAGCTGAATATAGGTTCCTAGGGAGGTCTATGCCGACATTCAGAAGGCCGTCCAATCAGGCGGTGACAACGTTACAGACAAGGTCCTTGCAGCCATTCAAGAGGCTTCCAACAAGGTCCAGAAGCTTTCCAGTCAACTCTCTGGTTCCGTACTACAGCCGTATCTCGAGAAGAATCCCCAACTCAAGTCTGCCATCAACGATTCCCTTACCCAGCTGAATGAGTTCAGCGATAAATATGGTCCTGAAGCCAAGAAGATTGCCGAGGACACCATTAACGAGATCAAGAAGATCGCAGATAAGGGCTTGAATGGAGAATCAATCATGAAAGCTTCTTCATTAGCGAAAGAAAAACTTAAGCAGATTCAAGATTTGGGAGCAAAAGCTGGAAGTGAAGCATATTCGAAGGCGGCAGAAGGTGCTAAACCATACCTTGATAAGGCCCCGGATGTTAAGAAATACTTGGAAGACTCCATTGGAAGCTTGAAGGAATACGTAGGAGATGATGGTGTTAAGCTCATCAATGATACGTATGCAGACCTCGAGAAGGCTGGAAAGAAGGGTGACAGTGAGTTGGTCCGGTTTGATTTGGGTGACGCCTGCTTATAATCGTACGCTCGCTCGCTTGCAGCCAAAGCCCTAGCCAACATCGTCAAGGAGCGCATTGAGCAGCTCCAGAAGCTTGCTAAAGAGAAGGGACCAGAGATCGCTAATAAAGCGACTTCCTCGATTCCAGGAATGGACAAGGTCAGTCTATCTACCTAGACCCTTCTCAGGCACCGCATTTCTGACTTGTAATTGCTTTTCTTCAGCTCTTCGAGGCAGTACCGAATTTGAAAGACATCCACCACCTACGAGAAATGGCGCAAGAGAAGGGAGGTGATTTCGAGAAGCTCTTGAACAAGACATATGATGAGATTAAAGAAATCCTCGAGAAGCGAGCGAAAGAAGCTAAGGATCTAGGAGGTGAAGCTGCTTCTGATGCAAAGAGCAAGGTTGGCAAGTAAGAGGGAAATTAGCATGACAAATGTAACAATTAGAGAGAAAAGGCACAAGAAATGCAAAGCGTCGATAAACGGTGGCGCATATTAGCAACTCGTCTGTGTCGCGCTGATGACAGTTAGCGGAGCAATGCGACAGAACGCTAACGAATGAGAGAAGAAGCCGAAGTACATTGCACATTTTGGCTTTTGCAGACAAAAAAGAAAGAAAGGTTTATCGCAAAGGCTGACGATGATACAACCGATAGCGACGACCAGACGAACACGAGAGAGATCATAAACTCATGAACGGGAGAAGGGAGCGGGTGAGCAGACCCTTCGATGATGAAGAGAAGCAGGATCACACGAGGTGAAACTGCAAGATGAAAGAGGGTTGAGGTGGATAGTAGAAGAGTAATGCAGATGTCCAATAATGTAGCGAACGATGCATTTACTCCTTTGCCTCCTCCTTCTCGACCTCGAGGATGGCGCTTCTCTTCTCTGCGATCCTGTCTGCACGACGAGCACGAGCAGCCTGGTTCTTTGCACGACGAGCCTCCATCTGGTCGGTGAGTGTCTTTGCACGGGTCTTCTCAGCCTTGGCCTGGCAGTCACAAAAGCGTTTGATTAGCGGGGTGCCGTTGAATAGTCAAGGACGGATTATGCTAACCTTGTGGATGTAATCCATGAGAACACGCTTGTTCTTGAATACGTTACCCTTGCTCTTCATGTACAAGTCGTGGTAGCTGTGAAAATGGTGACAAATCGGAGATGAGCGATCGCTAGCGCCATTATGAAAGTCCGACGCACAGATGGTTGTCGATCTTTCCTTGCTCTCTGTACTTCCTCAACAGTCTCCTGAGTACTCTCTGTCTTCGCATCCATAGCACCTTTGTGGGCATTCTCGCCTCTGATGTACCCTTTCTTTTACCGGTACCAGTGTGTCGTCCGTTCGCCTTTGCGGCTTGCATGTCGCGCGTGCGGGCTCTCGAGTGTACTACTTCAGGCTTGAGGACGATGATGTTGTCGCTGAAGAGCTTCTTGCTGTAATTCCCATTGGACAATGTCAGCTGGCCAGTCTGGATTTTGCGGGCATCGCAGGCCTCACATGTTGCGTCGAGAGTTGGCATTGGCGATAACGCTCAGGCTGGAGGAAAGCAGCAGGATTAGTATGCAATCATGAACACTCCTTATAAGGTCTCCTCACTGGTTTGGGTCGAGGAATACACGACGCTTGCCGCCTCCCGAGACGGCGGCTGCCAGGCGCTAAAAGCACACGAACGACGACGACAATCAGCATCGTTGCTACTTGCTGCTTTCGCTTTTCCTTCCAAGATCCAAGCCAGCTGCCATCCAGCGCCATCCTATCTCTGACATCGACGCTGGGATCCTGCTTCGAGCGTGCGTGCTGGCTGGCTGGCTTGACTATCGCTACTGTTTCCTGTATCCTCACCTTTTGCTGTCTGAGATTCATCGTCGTCGCTGTCTTGCTGAGATGTCGATGCTCTGGTCGGAGGCAGTCAAGCTCGACTTCTCCCTCTCTTGTCCCTCAAGGGAAGATTCTGGTTTTTTCCAACTTTGGCGGCAAAAAAGCAAAAAGGAGGGTCCAAGTCAGAAGCAAGCAAACACGATACTGACTCGCAGTGTTGGATATACTACAGTCATGCTGCCACAATGCCTACATCAAATCTGGTCTGCCATGCTGAAATCCTGACTCGGCCCCAGGTGCTGGAGATTCCTGCAAGCTGAACAATTTCTTGTTGCTATTGAGCGTTATGGTATCTGCTTGCAAGTCAGACTGTCTCCTGTCCATCTTCTTCTGCTCTCGCTCTCTTTTCGTTCTTAGGGATGTCCCGACTTCCGCGGTTTTCTTCCGAAAAATGCGTTGCATCGACCGTTTCCTAGATGAGATGATACACCTTCCTCACTTCAGCCCTACACCCTGTCACCCTTTCAACGATACATCTGACATCGCCATCACATCACACAGCCCTTGCAAGGCCCCCTCTTCTGCTCTTCTGCCTCTTGCTGGCTGGCTCCTTAGCTTATTTCATAACAACCACAAACGCAACATCTGCAGTCTGCTTTAAGACACGGCTGCCGCTAACAACGTAAGCAATCACATCTGCTTCTAGTGTTTCCGCTTGCTGTCTGACAAGGTCGCTCGCTTGAAAGCTCAAGCCTACAACACTTCGTTGTTATGCCGACATATGCACCTTCCGCCGCTTTCGCCAACTCAGCGGCCACGCAGCGAGGGTATCACGCCCTCGTCCCCAAGAAGACATGCAATCTGACGAATCAGGTATCGGGACGCGGACGCAGCTCTGTCGGCGAACTTTGCGGTCGTGAGCTTCAACTTATGTACGACGTCCACAATCCGGCTATCATCATGTGGAGATGTACTTACAACCGAAGACACCACCGTGACTACCTGGACTTTTGCGAGGAGGAGGATGACAAACACGCATTTGTCAAATGCTGGGTTTGCTACGCAGCCATCGAACCTACTCATATGCATTGGCTACCTACCGACAGCTATACAAATGTTGCACGATTTGCGAGTACGAGTACGCCCTTCCTGGAGGCATTGAATTCGTACGCTGGGGCGCCTAGAGAACTAATCAACTTCCACTATGGTTCTTGATCCTAGTCATTTCTCCTTCCTTCCTCCTGCTCGCTTGTAATCAAGGGTGTCTCTTATCCAACCTACCGAAGTAGACTCGCCTCGCTCGTGAGACAGACTCATCTCGACTGCTCAAGCTAACGTTCCTTCTTCTAGTGCTAGCAAGCCTGGTGAATCACCGTCTACATACGAATGCCTGTTACAACATGTCATGGATGTCTCCGGGCGATACCTTCACATCCTGCATTCGCGCACTTTCACATGCGATAAATATGGCTCCGAACAAGCGCCGTACCCCAACAATCGCCATACTGTACAACATCGACGCGAAGTATGAGTGCGCCCTGCTCTGCAGCCGCCAGCTAATGATATTATGCCCTCGCAGCATGTCGGGGGTCGGAACAGGTTGGATAGCCAAGTAAGTCAGTAGCGCTTTGGGTCAAGACACGACGAAATACCGATTGCCATTCTTGCGAATCTCGCTATACAGGTCATGCTGCCAGTTGGATCTGCTGCTCTGACCTGTCCCTGGGAAACGCTCCTCTGCCGCTCGAAAACTCCTCGTTTCGAAGCAATTTATGCAGATGAATTATCGTACCTCAAGTTTTCTCATGCTCGACTCATACTATACCTCAACGTCTGCCTTCGAAAGCCGTGCTGGACGCTGCTCGCCGGCTGTTGCATTAATACAAATTCAAAGCAGCCTGATCCTCCAGCTCAGGTCTGTTAAGAGATCCCTTTCCCGCTTTCGTTTCCATTCAACTGCAAGCTGCCCTTATCACCTTTCCCACCCTTTCACATAGCCCACTGTTCACACCTTGCTGGCAATCCCTGTAGTGGAGGCTCAGGCGTTGCACTCACTGAAAGTGAATCCGAAGTGATGCTGTTGCACCCAGCGCAGTAGGATCGTCGTGGAGGGCAAGAGCAAGTCCCTTTGACCTCCTCCCCTTCACAGGCCTGGGAGGGCGGTGCCTCTGTGGGAGCTTTAAAACTCAGTCGGGAGCTGCTCTCTCCTCTGCTCCTCTCTCGTGACTGACCGGACGACCGCCAACGACTTACAAGACCCGCTACCGATACGCAAAAGACACATAAAACGTAAGAGGCCTACACCTCGCTGTCATAAAGGTCGGGCTAAGGTCGGGCCGCTAACGGCGGTTCCGACAGATGAGCGGCTCTAATTCTGCTACTACTGCAAGAGCCCTGCAACAGTCAGCTGCTCGTCGCAGAGGATACACTGGCTATGTGCCATTTGTCCAGCACACGCATGAAACGCGCCGTGGCGATCTGTGTGCAACAGACATGAAGCTCCACAACCTAAGACTAAAGTGGAAGTGCACATATAGCGAGTCGCAGCATACACAATACGACACACACTACTTCTGCAGTCCCAATCTAGCCAAGCATCCCTGCGTGAGGGTGGTTAGAGAAGAACTCGGTACCGAAAATTCTGGTGCATATCCAGTCTATCGAAGCGCCCGGAAATGTTGCACGGTGTGCAACTACGAGCTCACTGAATCGCCTCGTCAATGAAATGGGGGGTGGGCATATGCAGACGAAGCACAATGGCCTCGAAGTTCATTTGAGTACTGTTGACAAGTATGAGCGTGGTTTCCGTCGATGTTCGCGCTCTCTTGCTGTCCTTGTCTTGTTTCTGCCTATACCGTTCGCAAAGTCAAGAATTTTAGCTCGGATTTCCTTACCGGCGAAACATATCTTTCGAAGTCAGAATGGGATGACCGCTAACCTTGTCTTGGAGCTACGTCGGTGTGTTGCCTGGTGCTGGTGCAGATCGGTCTGCTTCGAATTCTCGGAACAGGCCACAGTGGTAGCTCGCCCGTTGGCATAATCCATTTAGATCGTCGCACACCATCGCAACCACAACTTCACGTCCAGGAGGCGGTGACCAAATTCTGAATGGGAATGAGCCGCGTAAAGTGTTTGAGACGATAAACAAGAGGGTACCGGCCGGACGTTGTTTACGACGCGTGCGATGTATTCTCTTGCTCTCCTGTGTAATGTAATTCGAATTTCGCCTGTCAAAGTGAAGCTTTCAGCCGTTCCGCGCAACTTCAGCTTCAGCTTCATTTTCCGACACATAATGCCTCGGTATCACGACCCTGCTGAAGGGACATCGTAGAAGAGGAATATCGTGCAGAGGGTATCGCATCCAACTTGCTTCTTCTCGGAGATTTCGAGCCGGAAGGGATGAGCGACAGCAACCAGTATGAGCAGATCCACAACATGGCGGGCATAGGCTTGAAGGCCTCTGGCAGTCCAAATGCGAATGAAAAGGTCGACGTGAACGCAGAGAGTAGCATCCCCAGTCCGAAAAGGCGGATCAAGACCGCGGCAGCGTCGATGAGTACGATGAGTGCTACAGCACATCTAGCACCCAGTAAAGCGACAACATCATTGATACCGAAAGCATCGCATACAAGTAGCGATTCGAGCGCTCCCAACGTGGAAAAATCAACTCCACTTGACTTCTCAGACATCCGCACCTCAGCTCCCTCTCGTCTTCCTCCGCGTACAACAGCTAGACTGTTCGGATTGGAACACTGTCCTATATTCTACCCTTCTGTCGACGAGTTTGCACGTCCCCTTGAGTATATCGACAGAGTCGCCAAAGACTCCAAAAACCGGGGCTTTGGCATATGTAAGATAATACCGCCAGAGGGATGGCAGCCGCCATTCGCTCATGATACAGAGGTAAGTTAGAGCCTGCCTGAGCTTGGAATCTTACTGAAAGTTCTTCGGGCAGACCTTTCGATTCACTACCCGCTTACAACGCCTCAATTCCATGGAGGCTACCGCACGAGCCAATCTCAACCTCTTGGAGCAGCTGTATCTTTTCCATAAGCAGCAGAAAAAGTCCAAAATCTCCATTCCAATCATAGGCGGTAAGCCTGTCGATTTATGGCGATTGCGGAAGGAAGTGACTGCACTGGGTGGTGTTGAGGCTGTAAGGCTACTTCATCCGTATCCCTGGTCTGTTCACGCCCTGAAACCGCTTCCATAGGTGTCTTACATGCGAAAATGGAAGGACATTGCACATTTGATGCGGTTTGACCTGAGGAGCGATCCATCAATACCCGATCAAATCAAGTACGCCTACTTGAACATCATTCAACCTTTCGAGGATTACAAAAGTCGAGTCATGGCAACCTCGAGTCCGCATGGAACTCCTTCCTCCACTTCGACAGGCATGAGAAGTACTCCCCAAAGTCGACTTGACCCGAAAGACGCGAGTGCGGGGCCGTCGAGTGCATCTCCTGCTACACTCCACAAAGTCCTGGTAGCATCAGAAAAGCTGAACGCTGCACTCAATGCCTCCCCTGCTCCAAATAATGGTTCTCCTGCTAGTAAGCATTGATTGTTGAATACATGCATCCAATAGATTGATGTGGAACATGGCAAATAGCGCCTCTAAATGAGACGCTAGACCAGAGTATCGCCTCTGCTCCGGTCCCGAAACCTGGAGACGTGAGCACATTTGGACGCGTTGCTTGACGAGACTTGCTGACGCTTTTCACCCAGGTATGCGAGATATGCAATGGTGATCACGATGAGGTAAGCCCGCTAGCAAGCTTATATCGGATGAGGCAATAGTTAACTCTGGTGCTTAGGACTCCATCCTTCTTTGCGACGACTGCGATCGGGTAAGCCTGCAAGTCTACCTGTTCTGTAAGAACGCGCTGAAAGTCTACCAAGGGTTATCATCTGGCATGTTTCGAACCGCCATTGGATACTGTTCCCAAGGGCGATTGGATATGCGATACCTGCATTGTGTCAACAGGTGCAGATTATGGATTTGAAGAGGGCAACGAACACACTTTCGGTAGTTTCCACAAAATGGCCAAGGCATTCCGTGAGGACTGGCTCGAACGACATCCTTTACCTGAGAGGGAAGTCCCCTTTGCGGAATGGAGAGGGCAAGGAGAGGATTGGGTAAAAGAGCTTGCGATCGAAGAACATCTGGAGCGAGAATTCTGGAGACTTATCGAGAAGCCTACAGAAGATATCGAGGTAGAGTACGGAGCAGACTTGCATACTTCCACCTGTGGAAGGTAAGCAAAGTCGACGAGCATACTTTCAGCCTACTCTGTAATTGACATTGCTCTCTGCCTCCAGCGCCATACCTTCGCTTGCCAAGTTCCCGGACAACCCTTATGCTCGGGATGGTTGGAACCTTAATAATCTGTAGGACTCGCGCGACTTTCCACTTCCAGCTCTTCCGGCTAAACCAGACTACAGTCCCATCATCCGCGGTTCGCTCTTGCGATACGTCAAATCTGACATTTGCGGTATGACGGTACCTTGGGTAAGAGGGTTGCTATATATCGAGGGACAGAAAGACTGACATAATACTCAGGGGTACGTTGGCATGCTCTTTTCGACATTTGCTTGGCACAAGGAAGACCATTACACATACTCGTAAGCTAAAATACGATATAGACCGGCATTTTGTTGAGCACTATTACTTTCAGCGTCAATTATCATCACTGGGGCGGCACCAAGACGTGGTATGGAGTACCTGGCGAAGACGATCAGAAACTGGAAGACGCCATGAAGGCCGCTGCTCCAGAGCTGTTTCAACAGCAGCCTGATCTGATGTTCCAGCTTGTCACTTTGATGAGCCCCAGTCGTCTGAAGAAGGCAGGTGTGCGAGTCAGCGTGTGTGATCAAAGACCGAACGAGTTCGTCATTACATTCCCCAGAGCATATCATGCCGGCTTCAAGTAAGCGATCCTTGCACAAGCAGCAGAGAATTCCTCTAATTATACCGCAATTCTGCAGTCACGACATGAACTACAACGAAGCCGTCAACTTCTGCCTTCCCGACTGGCTACAAGAGGACCTGAACTGCGTCAAGAGGTATCGCGAAATGAGCAAACCACCAGTCTTCTCACACGATGAGCTCTTGATGACGATCTTCCTGACCGAGAAAAGCCAAAGCACGGCTATCTGGCTTTTGCCTCTTTTCGAAGAGATGGTCACGAGAGAGCTGTCCGACAGGAGACATGCTCGCAAAAGTATACAACGCTTGGAAGAGATAGTGGAAGAGAGGTCACAAGCGGATGGACCTTGTCAATGCAAGGTCGACAACTCGTATTGCTACTTATCTCAGATCACAACAAGATCTTCGACTGTCGTCACCTGCGCGGAACACTATGAGGCGTTTGGGGATGTCGAGATACTGCTCGTCACGAGACAGACGGACTCTGAACTGCTGGAAATGCTCAGTACACTTCAAAGGCGAGCAGGGGTAACAGCATTTGTCGAAATTCGCAACAATGACACTAGTCACAAGGTGAGTCACTGCAGTCATACTACCGAGATCATTGGCCGCCAGGTTTTGACACTTCTTTGGCGTACATAGCGTTCAGTATCGGATGGACTCATGAGTCCCGAAAAGCGCATCAAGCTTACCTTTGCAAGAGCCGAGCAGGCTGTTCCGTCACTAGCTGCCAGCGCGACTGCTTCGACTCCTCTCCTGGCTTGAATAATCAGCTGCTTCACTGCTTCAAGCTCATTGACATTTACTCAATTTGCATGCATGTTCCCTCCGATTTTATCAGTGCATCAGACACCTCAAAATGATATCGCGTCGGAGTGCTCTCCACCCCAAGACAAAATTCTGGACGTGTCTGCGGCTTCAATAAACCAACCAACCAATGTAATTCTCCAGCATCAATTAGCATCACTCGAGACTCCGGTCATGTGGGAACAGTTGGCAGCATCGCCTGTACTTTTCTCCTCCCGTACATTGTTAGCCTTTCTCAATCTAATGTAGATCTTCTGAGAGCTTCATTCGTACATCTGCTACTTTTACTTCCTTACCATTTTACATGTTGTTACAGAATCTGCTATGCTTTGCTACCTTACCGGTACCACAATAGAATGCATACATCTAGCGATTGCGATTGCGCTCGCGAGAAAGCGGAACAGGTCACGATATTTTATCTGATCACAATTCCATCAATCGTAACGCCGTCTCTTCTCTCGCTCCCTGTTCCCAAGTGATGGGTCCTCGTTTTCCCTCTTCACATTCGGCGAGCCATTCGTACCATTCGGTTCTGCAGTTCCTGATATTGCTGAAATACCAGCGTATGCAGGGTTGTCTGCGGGCACGGGAGGAGGCTTCATGCTTTCTGGTGCAGCTGCTAAGCGCACACTATCTGGCCCTCGCGAACGCCAGTCTTCGATAGTTTGCCTGAGCTGTAGATAACCGAGATGCATCTGAATTGACATGGCATCAGTAATACCGTTTGTAAAATATGGATAGAATCTGTTATGCCTACCTTTCCTCCGAAATGATCCGCAAGCCGTCTATCTGAATCGAGAATGGACAAGTAGGCACCACAGATGTCGCACACACGCAGTTTCTGATGGCCGGAAGCGCCAGAAGTATCGGTAAGCTGTTGCAGCTCTCTTTCTTTGTCTTGCTTCTCTGCTTTTAGGGCTTCTGCTTTTGCCAGTTCCGCCATAGATTCGTCAATCTGGCCAGATTCACCTAGGACAGACGATATTTAATGTCAGCAAGACAGCTGCCGGTCAATCACGCCAAGTCGAATAATACTGACCAAGCGACTCGACTGCTGCCATTGCAGACTGATATGCGCCTTCGACTTCTCCAATTTCTCGCATAAGGGCAGTCGTCTTGTTATTCTCTTCAGGCGTCTTCTCCAGTCTTCTCTGAGCAGCTCTTATTCTTCTATCGCACTCATCGACGAAAGCCATAATGTTTCTCTCGTACTCGCGCTTGAGGCTTTCAAGCTCTTTGACAGAGTATTCCGGTCGTGCATCTTTGCCAGCATCGCCATTTGCGCTCATGGAGCTCACTGCTGCTTTCACAGCTGATTCATAGTCGTCTTTGAGCTTCTGTGAATGCAGTTTGGGACATTGTCCAAGGTCCATTTTCTGTTGCAATAGAAGCTAGGTTTAGTCTCGGCCAATGTATCAAGGCAATGTAGGCTCGCCGTGTTGGTGAAGAGGTCGTGTGGACATGTCCCGCAGATGTGGTTCTTGCATACTTTGGCGTCTGTGAACTTTGTGTCTTCGGGAATGGTACCCATCGCTTCTGCGCCCATCCTGGCGAGCGTTGAAGTCAATACATCGTTAAAGGGACTGTTCAATTAGAGTCTTACAGGGTCTCCAGATCTGTTTAATCCCAGCATAAAGGGTCAGCTTTTGGCCGTACTTGCTCGCGGTCTTGTTCGCACTCTTTCTCTGCATTTCCGCAATGTACCCTGCATTTGAAGTGCTTAAGCTCGTTGCTTATACCATTTCACAGCTTTAACCTTACCCATCTTTGCAGACTTTCTTGACTTTGTCTTGAAATCAAGAGTGAAAGGGTTGCCTCTGCTCCAGAGCCCAGAAGCTGACCCAGATGACCGCGATATGAGCGCAATCCGTGAGAAGCAGCAAGAAGACAGCAAGAACCTACGACTTCTGATGCTGACGATGACCTCCACGATGTTCTGACAAGCCGGCGGAGGCTACTACACGACGCCTCCTGACGGGTATACCATCCCATCTTGGCCTGGCCTCTACCTTCCATGGCGTGAACCAAACTACCTCTACTATCCTAGCTGTACATCTTGCTGTTCATGACCGTGCGAACAAACCTGATGCGATCCGGCGTAATCTTACAGCAATCTGGCGGTATACAATCTACTGGACGCTCCTTCTGACTGGCTTGGCCTTCACGCTGTGTGGCTCATGGGCTTTCCTCATCTTTGCGCGGAAGAGTAAGAAGCATATCAGATTCGCAATCTGGCTGCCGGTCGGATATATCGCCCTGGGTGGAATCATCAGCTTTGTCACGGGGACTGTTATGGGTGGGTTTACGAGAGCCAGTCTTCATCGAGACACCTGCTGATGAGCTTTGTGACAGGCTTCGCGCTTGGTGAGCCTGCTGTCAACTTCCAGTCAACCCTCATTAAATGCGACCTGGCACTGTCTTTAGCCGCCTGCTATAATGCTGCATACTTGCGAATGTCTACATGGGTTCCTTTCCTTTGGGGGGCTGCTCAAACCCTAGGTAAGCCAAAGGTCATCGCTAGTTCAGCATTATCTCGGCCTGACGATCTGGAACAGTCGTGGTGATAGGGAGCTACTCCACCATTGCTTTCCTCTTGTAGCATACGCTTTCATTGTTGATGTATCAAGCCTTTTCGTTGGAATTAGTCGCTCTATTCACTGAAGAACTGATATGAAGGGGAAGAAAGTATTACTGCTGAACATCATGCGAGAGCTATGATACTAATCTGAGCACATAACGATGAAGATGGGAAACATACTATAGAGGCTTGCTAAGCGGTTGTAAGGTAACAAACAACATCTATGTAAAACATGGAACGACCACATAAATGAGCCGAAACGGGCTGCATGCATACTTGCAAAAGATATTGAACTACGAAAAAATAAAAAGTAAGAAAAAGCAAAGAACGACTATCGCCCTAATCCCCAAGGTCCGCTCAGAGGCGCTATTGGCGTATCAAACAAATCCATCTTCCCCGACGATGAAGCTGATCCTTTTCTAGAGTAGAATGGTAGAGCAGGTTCCGAGACTCTCCTGCTTTGCAGTAATGAAGTCGGAGGTGTAGCTAATTTGGCTGCTGCTGCTGTATTTTTAATGGGGATCTTGAAGTAGCCTTGATCTGCAGTTGGGGAGGGCTGAAAGGTATACTTTGAGAGTCCAGATACTGCTGTGTCATTAGGCATATCGAACCGAGATGCCTGTGTAGGCGTCTTGTTTCCTGCTCCTCCATCTGCCAGATCTATACCCGATTTCTCCTCACAGGGCGTTTCAGGTGTGATAACCAGTTTGATAGGCTGTACATCCTCATCCTCCTCATCGAATACCGCAAAATCACTTTCTGAAGCAGACGGCGAGCCCGAGATACTGAGCGCAGGCGAAGAGAGTGCACTGCCGCTGCCGCCCATTGTCGATGAGGAGTCGGGTGATTGTTCACGAAGATACTTGATTGTAGGGTTGACGTATTGACGAGACGTGTATGAGACGGAGTAGGAGGAGGAGGCTGTAGTAGGCGCTGTTGAAGGACTGGACTCGAACGACGAAGCGGAGGAAGAGAGCGGGATCTCCACTGAACTAGGTAGAGAGGAGCTGTCCTGACTGCTGCCAGGTCCACTGCTATGAGGTGATGGCGAGTAGTCATCAGAACCTCCTTCTCCTTCGGCAGCCTCCTCATACTCGATGCTGATATCGGAGAAATGCGAAGCTGTAGGTGAAGTAGGGCTAGTGACACTACCACTCTCGATGTTGCTGACTTTGGAGAAGGACGTGCTTTGAATGCTGTCTGTCAAAGGCTGATATGTCCCTAGTTCAATCTTGACTTCTCGCAGCTCTAGTATATCCCGCATCGAAAGCCTTTCAACGGGTGGTGGCCCTCGTCTTCAGACAGCATTGATCATGTCAGTCACTGTGACATATTTTAGCGAAGCAGTGAGGCACTTACCGCCCAGGGTAGTCTACTGCAGCAAAGACATCCACGACTGCCACCGATTCCGCAAAGGCAACCTTCTTGCTAGACCCAAAGGCGCTTCTACGGGCCCGACATAGAGCTCGACTAATGGTAACGATATCTATAGTCCGATGCAGAGGCGTGAAGAGCATCTCAAGGGGTTCCAGTGGGAATAGTGGAAGAAAGGGTGCCGAATAGCAGTCTGACGAAGAGGGTGTATCATTGTACATGTCCTCATCATCTTCTTCGTCCTGCTCTTGACTGTGATTCTGCGCAATATGCGCCTGCTTGTCGCTCAGTTGCTGTATAGCCTCTTCAAGCCGCTTTTCGATAGATCCGAGACTGGATGGCCCAGCTTGTTTCGCATACTCGTCTCTCGACTCTGTGAGTGAGCTCCTCCTCTTCTTCGTTGTCACAGATGTATCTTGGGGGCGATCAGAGGTCCGGTAGGGAGTAGCAGCAGCAGTGGCGGATGGAGCTGAAATCCGAGGGCTGGGCGACTTTGATGAAATCGCTGAATGTGGTGAGAATGTCGAAGCGCAAGGAGGAGGTAGGCATGAATCACTTGCTCTGCGTGCTATAGCTTGAGGAGGTAGAGGCAGGCTTGAACTGCTTGAACTGCTGAAAAAGGCATCTGATTTCGAGACGGATCCAGCGCGTCGATGAACGGGTGATTGTTGGAATGCATTGGATGGATTCAAAGTTGTTGCTGATGTTGATGATGGTCCTGCCATGTTGTTGCAACCTGTTTAAACCCTGCTGCTCTTGCGCTGCCCATGTATCGTTGCGCTCTTTGATGGTTGGCACGCTGCGTGAAAGGGCGCTTCAAACCACTAGCAAAGGGGCCCTTTACACCTTTAACAGCTTGAAGTGTGTGAAACTGAAAGTCTTGAATGTCCAGTCAAGCAGGTTGTAAGTTAAAAGTCTTCGACGGAGTGACCGCCAAGTCGAGGGCAAAGCCCGCTAAGTGCTCGATATCAAGGGAGTGTGGAGAGAGCTTAAGACAGCCTTGACGTAGGGTCTATAACACTGTTAACCAAGAGTGTTTAACAGCTATTAGACCCAGTACCGGTATTGAAAGTGTTGAAGCAGACTTGAAAAGCCTTGAAAATGGTGACGATCTCAAATACAAATCTCGACAGCTTTACTCACCCAAAGTCTTTAATCTCGCCCTTAAGCCTCGTTAAATAGACCTGTACATCGGAAGCCTACATCCTACATGTCCCATCAAGGCGCCGCTGGTTTCCTCAGCCACGAGATACTCGACCTGATCTTCCAGTTCGCGAGCCAACAGTCTGCCTCGAGAACCTACCATGATGCCCAGCAAGATCTCCTGTCGTTCTGCCTCGTCAACAAGCAATGGAGCAACGTAGCGAGGTGCTAATGCCGACTCTCCATGGTCTCGCGCTCGCTGACGTCGATTACTATTCATCAGACTCCATCTCGCTCGCTACATCCCCATCGCCTCGAGTGCGAAGGCGCAGTATATACTGTCACTATGCGCAATGGATAATACCTTTGGAAGTCGAGTCCAGTCACTGCTGCTCTCTTGGCCCGACCAAGGGAAATACATGACACGACGCAAGGCCATCATCACTGTTACCGATTTCCTCGACCTCCTTACCGCTTTCCCTGCTTTAAGACACTTGGAAATGGTCTGCCTACCCTTTCCGAGGCTGGACGATTTGCAGCACGGCACTTTAGCTAGTACAGGCGCACTTAGCAATCTGCGTTCTCTGCACTTCAAGAACGTAGTATCTACACAACGAAAAGAGGAATTCCAGACGATAGCCATCATTCTCAGCCTGTGTCCTCTTCTGCGGCATTTGGACCTCTATAATATTCCACTAGACATTCCTGCAACAGTCAGCTTGGAAGCACCTGCCTTCGCACTCCGGTCATTCAGCCTAAAACTGGATCGCGCAAGGATGATCAACATGCAGACTCTGTCTTGGATCTTGCAGAACACGGTCGAGCAGAAGTCATGTCGGAGACTAGTAACATACCTTGGCACCAAGATCAATGATCTCGGAGATTTCAATGATGATGTAAAGGAGGACATGGGCTTCAAGGGGCTAGGTGCGACGCTGGCGCCTCTAGCAGTCAATCTGGCGCATCTCGATCTGCAAGGCTTGCGGAAAGGCCAGACTAGCGAGATATTACAGCAGACAACATCCACGCTCAAAAGATTGGATCTCCACGGCACATTCGGGCTTTCTTCCGAACTATTAAGTGATCTCGCACATCCTTCCTCCTTATCCTCTTTATCTTTCCATAATCAAGCCCCAGTATATGGGGGCGCACCTATCTTATCTGCTGAAGAACATGTGGATATACCTATTTCTTCGACTTCGTTCATGCAGGAAGTCCAGATTGGTGGAAGGCTAGACAACCTCAAGAAAGTCACGTTTCCTAGTAATGCGAGGTTCCAGAAAAGAGGGAAATGGTTCAATAATTCTGTTGCTAAAGTATGCAGGAAAAGAGGAATATATGTCAATGAAGTACCGCATACCGTCGCAATGCTTTAGGTATCTTTACGGGCAAGGTTCTTACAATTGAAGGAGAGGAAGCACTGAACGTATGTACAACTATCCGCATCTGTATCGTTGCATCTAGCATCAGCATTTCCTGTAGCCTTAAATTAGATATGCATCTTGGTGGATGACAGATCTCCCTCTTCTCAATTCTGGAGCTGAACAGGAGCAGGCGATTATGGCATTTGCACACTCTTTCAACATCTGAAGCTTTCTGAAGAAGCGCAGACCTGGCAGCTTGCGCGCAGAACACCGACAAGAAACAGTCAAAAGCTCACAACGTGAAGACGTTTCTCGAAAGTCAAGGCGCAAAGCCAGAAAGTACTGCATTGGGCAGCATCCAAGTAGAACACCTACAAGCGAGAGCCGCGCTGTGAAAGCTGGCCCAGCCGTAATCTGGGCTTCGAGGATCATTCTGCAGACGCGAGATCAGCGTCATGGACGGTATTTCGCATCGCGGTCTATCAATCAAGCCCAATGGATCTTCATACATGCTAGGCCAAAGTTCTGCATCTGCCTATACAGGAAGCAGCATGACCAAGACCCGTGCTCTGTCTTATTATTTCCTAGCAAGCACTTTTCACGAGCTTCTTATATACAAGATCGCACAGAGAACAACTTGGTCAAATGCTCTGATACTTCTACCTATCGATGCGGGAATACATTTGGCGTGCTTTGCGATATTGGGATATCTGGCTGGCAAGAAGGGAATAAAGTTCTTGCAGCCATATGTGGGAAATCAAGATACGCTCAGACCGTCTCCGGCATGGAGAGATGCTGCTCCTTTGGCCATCTGTACCGTTCTTTCAACTGCGGCCTACTTCCTGCAAGCTGGCTATCTACAGATGGCCGTCACAGCCTCCGTTACCGTGAGGGCGCAATTCTGATATGACATAAACCTATGCTGATACATCGCTACTTTCATGTAGCCGTATATCGTGCCAACGGTCCTGCTAGCCTTGCCGATCGTCCATCTGCCACTCTTAGTGCCATCAAACAGCTTGTTGCTGGGTGCTGCGTATCTCATTCCCTTCACCTGTGCTCTCGGGCTCCTCAACTTCGACGTCGCCCCTTCAGGCGGTGTCTTCCTGGTCGTATACGTGTCTGCAGAGGCTTTCAAGCTTAGCCTCGACAAGCAATGGGTAGTCGCAAAGAACGGTTCTCCGACAAATACCATAGCGAGCTATACACCGGTAGGAAAATCCCTTATGCGTACGCGACCCTCGCTAATCGACCTGCCTTAGATAGTTCTGGCTATTGCGAGTCTGACGATCCTTCCCGTCTCGTTGCACTACGGCGCCGGCACTCACAAGCCCTATCTGTATCAGCTCTACATCCTCTTCTACTCTATGTCGTCCCTTGCGCACCAGTTCTTCCAGCTTCAGGCCATACAGCTTATGGAATCACCTGTATCGGTGGCTGTCTTAAGCGTTCCTCGAGGTTTACTCGCGACAATCTTGCATGGAGGAGTCGTTGGAGCAACAGGCTCGGGCGCGACTGGGCAAGTGTACCTCACTTTCGCTTGCGGAATGGCTGCTCTTGCGGTCGTTACGCCAGAGATACGAGACAAGCTACGATGGTCGAAAGTACCGGCATTATCAGGAGCCACTTCCTTCAACGGGCAGGCTGAGCGTTGGCAACCATCGCAGCGCTTATTGCGCGGAGCATCTATGCTGCCATTGGCAGTTTGGCTGTACCTCCAGGCATATTCTGCACCGATCAACATCGTTAGGATTACGGCCACATTACGCGCTCAAACACCGAGACTGAACACAGTAGACATCGTTGTGTCCTATTACGATGAACCGGTAGATCAGCTTTTCAACTTTACTCAGAATCTTCTTTACTACCCTTGGATTAGACACAGAGATCCTCGCTTCATTCTTTACGTCAAGAACGATGCAATAGATGCTGAAGCGTTGCGGAAGCAAGTAAAGTTCGATGAGGTATATAGGCTAGAGAACAAGGGTCGAGAAGCAGGCAGCTATCTACGGCATATTTTATCAAAATACAACGAGACGATCGATCCTTCGCTCAGCAAAGGATATAGAACAGGGCTAGCAGATCACACGCTCTTCTTCCAAGGCCACATGTCCTGGTTTTGGATAGCGCAGGAACGGCTATGGCTATTCCAAGACGATACGGGATATCTACATCTGGCTCCGTATATCAAAATGAACTGCGATGGTCGGGACTTGGAAGGAAATGGACATTTTGTGCGGTATCCGCAAATCTACTCCATCTTTCGTGAGAAGGTGGGTCTGACACGTATATGACGTGAACCTTGGTTGACACTTATCCGAAAAGTTCTGTCCGAACGGCTACCGCTTGTCAGCGTACGCGGGACAGTTCGTTATTTCGAAGAAGCGCATCCGTGAGTAAGGTCCGAATTCATTTGTGGCTTTGACTGAGCAAACTGTAGTGCAAAACTCGTATGCCAAGTATAAGATGCTTGATGAAACACTCGAGGTGCGATTTCGCTCTTGTCAAATCAGCTTCAAATCTGATGATTAGACTTCGCAGGCCGATCGCAGTCATTGGATCCATTCGGACTCCGAATGGGATAACTTCCACGGCGTGTAAGTCTGGCCTTGTACAGGCAGGCTACGGTTCTAAGTCTCATCGCCTCAGTCCTCTCGGTCCAGCGAATCCTTTTCTAGGGCATGCACTCGAGCGCTCTTGGCCAACCATCTTCGACTGCGATCGTGAAGAAGTCGCAGATATCTGCAGCGGTGAGAACTATCCTCCAGGTCAAGGCTGCCAATGCCTTGATAGCGGATGAGTAGAGCTGGCCAAGGCTTAGCATATTCAACAAGACCCCTTCTTCAACCTTACCGGAGAAAGCGCCCTGGGCGTATGTCAATCATACAAGTGCAGGCAGCTGTGATAAAGGACACAAAGAAGGAAACATCATCATCATACAGCTTGCGCTGTCCAGAGGCTGCAGAGGCAGATTAGAGTCGGCAAGCTCCGGCTCCCCAATTGGTATTAGGCCTAGATAGTCGCTTCTCTCAATAGCATTGCGCGCCCCTCAGGGTAGGTAGCACGTGTCGCTAAAGATGTACGTTAGCTTTCCACCGAAGAGCATCAATATGCAGCTATGAGCGGGAAAGGCGGGCCTAATGCTGGCTCAAGCAATAGAAATAGCAATGAAGACACGACCGACCTCGAGCTCGTAGACAGATTTCTTGCAGATGCAGAAGCTGGAACTTCGCAACAGTCGCAAGATACAGCACAAGATACAGTCGCAAGCAGCGCAGAAGGGTCCTATAATGCCTACAAAGTGACTACAAACGAGACTGCTTCACCAGCGAAAGCGCGAGCCGTCGCCTTGTTTTTGGTCATCAATTGTGCCTATGATCTTCTCCTCTACCACGTCAAAGTTGGCAACCCCAGCAGTCTTCTTCTCTTCTCATCTGGTCATGCTCTACTCCTCCTCATTGCAGTGGTCCTTGTCCGGCTGCTGGGCGCAAGAGGCCGCATGCAGACTCGGTCGGCGCAGCTGGGCAACAACTTCACTCTTTTACCATCTTCCGCCTGGCTCCAGTTCGCTCTATTGGCAATCTTTACTTTCGTATCCAACGTCATGTATATCTATCAAGCGTTTTGGACTGACACCTTCGTTGGACAAAGCATCTTGGTGGGTTGTACTGTCAAGTCGGAAGTTCAATGGAAGGACCTATATCTGAACATCGCTCCCTCTGCAGACATACATTGCGCCCGTCCTTCTGATTGCCTCCCAGAAGTTTGGCAAGGATCTCCCAAGCACCATAAGCCTGTCAGCAGCATGCTGTACGATACTTTTGCCCGCCATTCTCGCCATTTCACTGCTCGACATCACTACCATCTGGCTGGGAGCGCTCGTGGTGACCGTCTTGGCTTGCAGCGAGGCCCTGCGATGGGTATGGGCGAGGACATCTCTGCAAAATGGGATGACTGAGTTTGGAACAATAGCTGCATGTTCGCCAGTGAGTATCTTCAACACTACTATTCTTCAAATGTACCTCAACTTGATATCCAGATGCTTGCCGTACTGCATCTAACGACAGTGTTGCCTATAGCCGGCTTTGGCGGCGCATTCAAGTACTTGGATCGCTACAGTGCCGCTTATTTCGGTCTCTACATACTTCTGGCCACTGCGAGAGACTGGTCAGCCCTTCACGCTTTGCGAACACTACAATCGCTGCCATCTTTTGGCCTCCTTATCGTTGCGAAATGCTGTTGCATGCTTCTAATAGGATGGTCTTCATCGAGCTTGGAAGTTTTGGTGATCGCGCTTGTCACACTCGTCGTTATCGCAACAAGTCTCGAGGAGCAACGAGCTTTTAGGTTTCGCTTCTCCAGCAAGTATACACCGCTTGATAGCGGTACAGACTCTGAGGGCATCAATGTCTCTATGTCTAATAAGACATTCAAACATGCCTTGTATATTTCCTTCATCCCCCTTGTGGCATGGCTGGCTCGCAGTTCCCTTAGCTCGCGATCTCCTCCTTCGTGGATGCCACAGCAGCAAGTGTTAGCTGAAGGTAGAACGCTCGATGTAGTCATAAGTTATTACAACGAGCCCATGGAAGGCTTCCACAACCTGAAGAACGAGATTACATCTCGCCTACAAAATCGCAATGTGGATATAAACTGGATCTTATACCTCAAGAACAATGAAACAGACATCGACATTCTTCGAAGAGATACCGGCGTACAGAAGATCATCCGCTTACCGAACACTGGCAGAGAAGGCGGAACATATCTAAAGCACATCCTCCTGAATTATAATGCTACTGTCGATCCATCCACAATGACAGATGCCTACATGGGATTGGCCGATAAGACACTATTTGTACAGCCTGTCAGTCACGACATCCACAACAAAATTGAATGTGCCGACTGATGATTCAACTTGAAGCACTTGGCGTGGGACTGGATTGCACGCCAGAGGATAGACTCGTATCGGGACAACACTGGCTTCATGGCGCTTGTAAGTCCCAAACACGCGTATTCTAGAAAATGTGGTTGAACAGGCTATTAGGGCCCTTACATTTCGATGGACTGTGCTCACGATAACGCTGGAAACGGCATGTGTTCGGACCGAGAGAAGAAGTCCTTGAACTGACGGGACATTCGGCATGACAGGCGACTTCGACCGATATACACAGATATACGCGCTCTTCCGGGATACGGTGAGAATGGCCAATGGTGTTACTCCCATCTCAAGCTGACTCCCCGCTACAGTTCTGTCCGCCGACTCATCAGCTGGCGAGTTATGCTGCACAATTCTTCGTGTCAAGGAAACGTATACGTAAGTTGGCATACTAATCCTGCTTGATATGCGTACTGAAGCGTTCGCATAGTCGCCAATTCATATAGCAAATACCAAGGGTGGGACGACATATACGAGGTTAGTTCGCTGCAGAACGCTTGGCCACACTCGCTGAAACTACAGCAGGCACCCGAGGGTCACTGGATCTACGGCGAAGGAACATGGTGGAAGTATCACGGAGTAAGCTGCTCCTTGCGTTAGAGTCAAAGATTGCTATTCTAAGGATATTATTCTAGGAACCTGGTCCAACCAACCCATACCTCGGTGAGCTGCTGTCTAAATTGCAGTACCGAGCTTCTCTTACGCTCTTCCCCGAATCAACAGGCCATATGCTTGAGCGCTTCTGGACGGTCATGTTCGGTTGCGAGGACCCAGCTATAGCGGAGGCGTGTCAGGGACCTACAGAAGGCGATCCTGACAAATGCCAGTGCTTCGACTAGGCCAGAAGCGCGACTTCAACCTTGGCGAAAAGGGCAAGACCAGGCGACGTGCCAGCATTCGGCTGCCACATGTTCCACAACAAGATTGGTAGCACCCATCTATTGACGTGGACCTTCAATCAATCATACACACAACAAGCAAGTCGCAGCTCACGAAGCAATGCCTGATTGAACGCAAGCTGGCCGAGGTACAGATTCGCGGAGATACAGAGACATCAGCAAGGGAGCTTATAGATAGAATAGTAAGTAGACACTGAAACACGCACGGACATTTAGAGCTTAGAAGTCGAAGTACATTGCATACAGTAGTCATCTGTCTGGAGTGGTTCATAGAAGATATTGAGTAGCTGTGTAATGATGAATATATATACTCGACAAGGAGCCATCAAGCTCAACTCCCGGGTCTGGTTGTTTGCTGGACGCCTCGCTGTGCCTCCATCGTCATCTTTTGTCATAGCGCCTCTCCAAAGTCATCTGCGAAGTATCACGCATGTCGAGCAGAAAGCCAGTCAGTAGATCTCGAGCTACCAACAGCAACCTCCCAAGGTCCTTTGCAACAGTCGTATTGAACCCTCTCTGCGCCAGGTCTATCGGAAATGTGTCGTGATAGGGGACGGCGCGTGCGGAAAGACGTCGCTGTGAGCCTGCATCGTTTGCATATAGGTCATAGTCGTTACTGATGTGTGTCTCCTGCAGCCTGAACGTCTATGTTAGCGGTCGGTTTCCTGTAGGCCTTGGATGATCAACACCGCAAACAACTCGACCTTCTTTCTGACCTTTGCACTGCAAACAGTCGGCGTATGAACCTACGGTCTTTGAGAACCATACCGTGCGAACATACAACACTCAATCTTCCCGGTATCGACGCTGATCTACGGTGCTCACCTTGTGTCCTCCAGAAAGACGTAGTCGTGTGAGTAAAGCGGACAGGATCGGGAAGATCCAGCATGCGACAGCCTACTGACTCTTAATTCTTGGGCGATAGCGATGATCAGCTAGTCGAACTGGCGTTGTGGGATACGGCTGGACAAGGTGCGTCCGGTCTACACGTCCTCAGCAGCAAACTCAAGCTTAAGCATTTACAGAGGAATTTGATCGCTTACGGTCACTCTCATACACCGACACGCATGCAAGAGCCTTTTCTATGTTTCTTACGAAGTCTCCGCTAATGCTTGCAACAGGTTATACTCGTCTGCTTTTCCGTACGCGACTTTCTATACTCGTCTCCAACGATGCTGATTATCGCCTTTGCGTACTCGATCTAGGTGGATCAGCCGTAAGCCGGCATTTTACTACAGAGAACACGACTCGGCGACTAACAATGATACAGGGTGTCGCTGGACAATGTGGAAACGAAATGGCTAGAAGAAATGTGTGTTACATGCACTCGCGCTAGTCAAATTATCGTGGCTGATTGCTGTCTGCAGCCACGAGCAATGTCCGGGCGTCAAGCTCTGTCTAGTCGGTCAGTACAGGTCTGGAGTCCGTTTCAATCTGAGCTGATCACTGTTCCCACTCAGCGCTTAAATGCGATCTGCGTGAGGATAGCGAAACTGAGCGGAAATTACGGTCACGAGGTGAAAAGGCTGTCTCGTATGAGGAGGTAGGCTCCGGTCAAGGCGCAATGCGAGCTACCCTAACTGTCCTTGAATAGGGCCTCGCGGTCGCACGACGCATACGAGCGTCTCGGTACCTAGAGTGCAGCGCAAAGCATGGGAGAGGTGTGGTGGAAGTGTTTGCAGAGGCCGCGAAAGTATCGATACGGGCAGCGACTAAAGGACAGACGCGTAACAGTGCTGCCGATGAAGGACATGGGTCTAGCAAGCTCTTTGGCTGCTTTAGGTGGTGAAGCTTAGCGAGTTCTGGTTTGGGAGTGCATATATACCTCGGCAGTAATCAGTATAAAGTTGTTGTGACAGTCTCAACCTACAGATAGACAGAATCCTTATACACGTTAAGGAGGTACGAGTTCATCGGACTAGAAAGTATTCACGTAAGGCTCTGCTCTGTCCGGATTGCCAGCAGAATTTTCAGTCATGGGCAACAACAAGGTACATACGAAGGCGCAGATGCAAGGCAAGAAAGGCAATGGCAAGAACGACTTGCATCCAAAGTCTCGCCGGGTCAAGCAAGCTGTCCGGGTCGAGCTGCGAACGAAGAGAATTGGCGAGGTGCGTTTCATCGCCCAGAGCTGGAAAACTTCATGCTGATATGCTTGCGAACAGAACAAGAAAGAGCGGGATGCTGCAGAAGAAGAGAAAGGTGCTGCCTTGCGCGGAGTTTGGGTTGCAATTCTGTGCTGAAACGTCAAATTTCGGGCTAGCAAATCGCCTTCGCTACTTCATTGATACCATGGAACCTACACTTAGGAGTCTGGACATGAATGGGATGCACAAATTGGCCGTCAAGTTTTGCGAAAGACACAACGAAGGAATCGCGACCGAAGCTGCTCAGCGTAGGCCTGGCAGGACAATGAGCAAGCGACAAGAAGAGCTAGAGACAGCAAAGAAGCGCGATGAGCACGAGTATGCAAAGGAAGGGCTGCGTGAGTTGCGGTAGAACTAGCGAGAGAACTTAGGCTAATTCTGTTCATATCCAAGTCATGCCGGATCTGTCTGTAGAAGAAAGCGTAGCATCTGCACGATATTGGCATCAGAAGCTTGACGGGAAGGGTGGATACTTCAAGTGGGTTCTATCTGCCCTGGCCTATGTCGCGACCTTCTGACGCATCTCCTCTCTAGGCGTTTGCGACTTGTTCGGATATTCAAGGGCTCAGACGACCTGGTGCTTGTACAGGAAGGTGCTAAGCTTGGTACGAAAGCACTAGAAGCAGGCTTCGACCCAGACAGGGCGCCTAGCGATAACGGGATGGACGAAGAAGAGGCTGAGGAGTCGAGCTGAGGCGAGAAGTCCTGTTACGCAAGCTTGCAGAAGTCGTGCCCTGTTGTTGTTCTACCAGACTGTTCGCTTGCGAAAGTCACAAATCAAATGCAGATAATTTCACTATCTTATGGCATCCTACTGACTGTCTTCTGCTAACGTGTACTTGTATGGCTGCGCACGCCTCTTCTTCTTCTGGCGGATTTGCTGCACCTTCGTCGTCGTCGTCGCCTCAGTACGCTGCATATGGCAGCCAACCTACCGCGAATAATCATGCGCAACATCGGTCAGCCTCGACGGCCAGCGCTGGCGGAAGCGGCTCGCACAGCAGAAGAGTCACATCGCAGTCTTCGATAGCTTCAAGCAGCTATACCGCGTCAACTGGAAGAGGCAGCGTTGTCGGGAGCGGAAGCAGCAGCGCGGCAGCTCATATGGAATCGACTGTCACAAAGCTCCTGGTCGCGACGAAACAGCTGCTCGAAGGCTTGACTGACTGGTCGCAGAACAAGATCTCAGAGGAACAGGTCTCAGATATCTACGTGCGCTTGGGCAATTGCTTCAATGCCTGCGTCTCGGCCTTCTCAAAAGAAGGTATCAGCATGAAGTGGGCTAGGGCTGCAATCGCTAAGTATGAGACTAGTCTGAAAGTTATGAAACAGGGACCTCAAAGAGATACCGTCCATGCTGAGAGCGCGCCTCGAGGCTGCCATCAACGAAGAGGCGTCTCCAGCGACCTTGAACGAGCATCTCCCCAAGATACGCCCGATAATCCTAGACCTATTACGTGGACTACGAGAGAAACAGGACCAGCATCAAGCTATGGTGGCACACGCAGCAGAACGCGAGCGTGCGATTAGGTCCGACTCTATGGCTTATCCAGGTTCGCAAATGCAGGAACAGCCGAATGGAAGCGTTATACCGCGACAGTCTAGCATCTCAGGACCTTCCTCTGGTGCACAGCGGACCCGACAACCCTCTTTAGGTCAGAGCAAGTCACGGGAAGATATGTATGCTTCTTCAAATGGCAGGGCCAGTCCTGCACCTGGGTCGACATCAACATCGCGTCCATCGAGTCGTACAGCGAATCAACCTCAATCGCACTCGGACGATATGCTTTTGCACAGCGGCTATCAAGATGGCCACCCAGCAAGACGGCCTTCGCACGATGGTACTTCAGGAGGAAGTATAGGACGAAGGATATCAAATACTGCGAGACCAGGCTCTATCGTCAAATCAAGATCCTCCTCGTCGTTGCGACCGACGCGGACAGGCTCTGGCGATTCTGCATCGAATCCGACTCTTGTTGAAGCACCGTTACCGCCTTTACCACCTCATCTTCAAAATACGTCACGCCCTCCACTTCCTCTTCCCGGTCAGCAGCATCTTCATCCGCCAGATAATGCAAGTACGGCAACGCCTCCCTTACCTCGTATCACCACTTCTGCGCAAGCAGATGCAAGCGAACGTGCGTCCACTCCCTCTCCGACCTCCAACAAACCTTCAGCTTTCCATACTCCGCCCAGAAGTACGCTGCGACCCGTTGCACCCAATCACGCGCAGGCTCCTCCTCTCCCTCCTCTTCCTGACGCTGGGCCAGGCGATCCGTCTCTAGAAGCCTTGAAAAAGGCCGATCCACTATCAAGACGCGCAAGTAAACGATTCTCCCAGTATACATTTAACAAGATGTCTGCTAGCCAGTCCATGATCAGCTCCCCTTCCAGCAGCTTGGCTTCCGTGTTACCGAACAGAAGCTTAGGTATGGAACGAGATGATTCTGCAAGAGAGTTCATCAACAACAGCACGGGACGCCCTCCGATGTCGTCTAGTAAACATTCGGACTCAAGCCAGTCTTCGGCTTCTGCCTCATCCTCAGGCCAGCGCAAGCCGCGCAAGAACAAGAGCTCTACAAGCCCTCGTCCAAGTGAGGCAGACCTGCTGGAACCCGTACCTGCCCTGCCAGCATTCCCAGACGCGTTGCCCAAATTATCGTTCTCGCCAGACGGTACGTGGGGCCTTGGATTGACTCCCGGTGCGAGTGTAGCATCTTCGATACCTGCGGGCAAGGGAAAGAAGAGAGTCTCTGTTGTTACTGAAGAAACAGAAGACCAGCTGGGCGACAGCGATGCAAATAGCGGATCTGCAATGGAGACCGAGGAGGAGGACGAAGATGCTACTATACATCAAGCGCCGATAAATGGCGAAGTCAGCCCAAAGTCGCGGCCACAGGACTTAGAGAAGCTACGGCCGCCGAACACCTTCGCTCGCAAAGACTCCGCTACATCGATAGCGTCATCCACTTCCAATTATTCTACAGAGGACAATGATATGTCAGAAAACACACCTACGCTCCCATCCCTCCCCGTTATAGTCGAGACTCTACCATCCGCACCACTACCCCCTACGTTACCGGCGTCTCCGCCAGCTGTTCCTTCCACTATCTATCTTCAACTTGGTCGAGAAATGAAGAAAGCAAAACTCGATCAGAATGAGCCTATCACATTTGCCAGTTTGCGAATGCTCTTCACCGACAAATTCGCTTACAATCCTGGCCTTGCTGATTTCCCTGCCATCTACCTACGACATCCCAGTAGCGGAGTTCAGTATGAGCTCGAGGACCTCGAGGAGATCAAGGAACATAGCGTTCTTAGCTTGAACATTGAGCGTAAGTCTTGATAGACTTTCCCCACAACCGAGTACTGAAGTGTCTATATTAGCTCTCGACCAGGTCAAGCAGCACATCGACGAAGGACTGGCTGCACTAGCCCGTGATCTGAAGGAGCTGAAGACGGCAATGAACAGTAGCAAACGAGCGTCTGTGGCACTGTCAGCTGTACAACCTGCTCTTCTGGCTCCAACTACACCTGTATTATCTCCGAGCGAACGTAAAGTGCCAACAGAACTTCAAGTGCAGGCAGCGGCTCAGAAGGTCTTCGATCTCAAGAGGAAAAGCTCGTCAGCCGGCAAAGCCGCAGAGCAGGACCTTAGCAAGGAGACGGCCGTGGTCTCTCCTACGACGTCGGTGTCCTCGACTGCAGAAAACAAAGAGGCTCGTGTGGCTCGACTAGCTGGAGATTTGCATTCCAGTTTCAATGAGATACAGACGGTCAGACGGGAAGTCGGTGCTCTCAGGCAGATTTACGTTGACTTCAAGAATGAAACCTCTACCATCATTGGCTCCCTCCGAACGCAAACAGAACAAGTCAAAGAGCTAGCCAACTCGCAAGTGCCGGGCAGCAGAGCATTCATTGACAGCGGGAAGGCGAAGTTGGATAGCAAGAGTCAGGACCTGCTCACGAAAATAGAAGAGCTACAAGACAACATTGATGACCTCAAGAACGACGTAACATCTCGCCGCATCAAACCGAAAACTAAGCAAATGGACGCTATCAAGGCCTCGATGCAAAGTCGTGCTGCCGAGCTGGAGGAGCTGACTCAGTACATATCCTCTGTCAAACCAATGTGGAAGAAGACGTGGGAGGCCGAATTGCAGAATATCGTTGAGGAGCAACAGCTGCTCAATCACCAAGAAGAGCTGCTAGCGGATCTGAAGGCCGATCACGAAAACGTCGTGACCATCTTTGACCAGATCCAGCAATATGTGTCTCTAAGGATGGCCAGCAGTAGCAGGAAGCAGGAGTATCGGCCTCCATCTCCTACGAGAGGTCACGAGGGCTTGAAGACAGTTTTGTTGGAAGTGAAAGGGCTAGCGCCGGCTTCAGACCAGAGAATGAAGGCTATCGAACAAGCAGAAAAGGTAAGGAGGAAAGAGGTCGAAGAAAAGACAGACGAATTCGCTTCCGAACTCAGCGGGTTCGTTGATGGCAAGATGCTAAAGAAGACCGGTATGTACACTTTTTCGTGGGGGTTCCCCGTTACAGTAGCTGACTGTATCTGTATATCTTGCTTCATAGGCGGTGCTGAGGAGACAGAGCGTATCCGACAGCTCAAGAGCGAGGCTTCTCTACGGGCCATGTTCAACCAAAATGCCGCTGCCCCAACTCCTCCTCCTGTACTTTCCGACTCCTCGTCAAAGGATGTACCCACGTCGGCCGACGCATCGTCTATGGAGGAGGGTCCCGAGACGTCTGGGCCTGCTCCAGACGAAGCTGCTGTGCCTTCAGCAGCGGATCCATAGTCCATACGATCTGTAGATATTCTATAGAACGTTGTCCAAGCAGGCCTGTTTATGGCTTATTCTGTTCAGCCTGGTACTTGAGATACCAGTCTATATCGAAGTGTTCGAAAACGAGCCCAAGTTCTCGCCTTGCGGATTCCGGGGAGTCGGAACCATGAAAGGCATTGCGTGTATCTGTCCATCGTAAGAACGTTAGGCTGATAAATTAATCTGTCTGCATTTCACTAACCGCTGATGCCGTATCGCGCTCGAAGCGAATCTGGCGCAGTCCACTGCCCCTTGTAGACATGAGTCGGACCTATCAAAGCTCTCCAATCCTTGATTGCATTATCTTTGGCAAGAGCCAAAGCTAGGAAGGGTTCCTGCATGGCCAAGACAAGACGAGGGAAGTAGAAGCGGTCTTGACCATGGCTTCAGCCTTCGGTCTTGGAGCATAGAATTCTCTCACACCTCTATGTTCGGCATAGAATGCCTCAGCATCAGAAGTCTCCCAATGGATTCGCTTGCTTCGACATATCTAGGCCGGCTATCAGTAATGGCATTGCTTGAGATGGTCTCGGTCGCACATCGTAGCCTCTGGATCGTATCAAGCTGCATGCCATAATTGCGTAGCTTCAGTCAGGCAGACTTTCATCGTCGTTTCATGCTGCAGGCGATTTACCGGAGGACTTGGGATGTTTCGGGGGAGCATGCATATAGAGAAGGCTTGATAATGGCCAGTGTGAGTTCGTAAGGCATATTACAGTATGGTCTTGATGGTTTATATCTGGTTCGCAGGTCGTCGTAGAGGTCTGCCTTTTGACAATCGCTTTATGGCTTATGGCGGTCGTCAATCCAGCTTCTACGATGATACTGACGATGAAGACCTGAAAGCTGCAATCAATGCCCTGAGCCTACGAAATCAGCGCAAAGAAATCCGAAAGGAACTGACCGACCCGTGAATCCTCATGCTTTTTGGCTACAAACCATCGCGGCATAGCTAACGCAGGTGTATAGATATAACCGCTTACATTCTATAGCTGCCGACGCAGACTATGTCGACAGTATCTCCAAGCTCTTCCCAGATTTCCCTCTCGTAGGTTCGTTGCTGTCTTCACACAGTTACCACAGACCGAGCTGAAGATACAATGACGCCCTAAGCCAATTTGCGATGCGGTCTATGGTACACCAGTCCCGAAAACCCCAAAGTGAGCAGGTCATCGCGTGCCGGCTGAAAGACCGATTTCTGAGCATAGCCCTCAATAGACTGCGAATGAGGCCATCTATTTCAAGTCTATAGATGGGCATTATGGCGAATGGTCTTTTAGCTTCCGAAGGCCCAACCTGCGCTTGCTTGACCTGGTCCAGCGCTTCAATGGGTATGTCCGTTGGCTCTGCGGCACGCCAAGCGAAGGTTGATCATTCTGTTCGGTGATAGTGCCATCCTCGTTGATTCTACCAGGCGAGGCAAAAGCTTTCCAGATGCACTATCAAAGACAGTACCGATCTGGTGTTCCGTAATGAACCGCGCTTGCTGCATCAGGCACCCCGACCTGGCCTGGTCTGAAGATGAACTAGATGTACATACCTCTTCGACTTCAGTCTCGGCTTCGGAACGCTCGCAAATTAGAGGCAGACTTGCTGGCTGGGCTGCACAGCTGGCTGTAAGTGACAAAAGGCTATCTGAGCGACATCTGCTGACTATGGACGTACAAGGCATCTTCCTACACCCTTCCTCGACTACGATTGCCTTTGCGACCTGTTCACATCAGCCCAGCGTCCAATGCGGAAGACTTGGCTGTCAAGGTTGGCCGTGACCATGGTTGCCTGCCTGTCATTTGTTTGTCGGCGTCTAGATGTACCACTGGCGGATTACCTGAGCGACAATACGTTCCAGGCAGCGGGGACGACCATGAAACCTGGGCCCCGAATGGTTTTACACCTGCCATGTTCTGGTCGCATAAGCAAGAACTTCTGGCTTCCGCGCGTAGTGAGCTACCGGATCTGTTGGAAAGCATAGTCAAGCGCCCCCAAGCGCTGCCAACGTCTCCGACGATCTCTGCAGATGTCGAAGTCTTCTGGGTGGGCAAGACTGGTGTGGGAGTCTCCTTGCGACCAGTGGACGCCCTGTCTTCAAGAGATACGGCTTTGCTCATATTCTCCGATGACTCAGATTGTTCGGAGGAGCAGGCGAATGACCATATCTTACGCGTTTTCGTTCCACCTGGTTCAAAGAAGCACTTGCAAAGCTTTACGGATCAGAGGAACACTATATCAAATTACATTAGGGAACGCTTCAAGGCCAACAACAAGCTCGTTCTTTCAATGACTAGAAATACTGAAAATAACCGCGACTTTGCCATTGGAATCGCTCTCGTGGTTCTATGTCAGTCTCTATATACGGAGCTATCAGTGCGTCCCCCTAAAACTGACACGATGCTGCAGCCCGATATCATGACAATCAGCAGGAGCGAGTTACTCCACACAGTATGGTGCCAATAAGTGGGCATCTTCTACCTCAAGCAGACTGATATCGAGCTTGACTGACTGACGAACAAGGCAAATCAAGCATTCTGTTGCGTCTGGAATGGGTCGTTGGCTGCTCTGGCGGTCTGCTCAATCCCTCACGCGGAATTCTCAAGCGCGTCAATACTTATCTGTTGTCGTCTAGCTAAAGCAGCGCTGTGTCGTGTAAGAGGCTCACGCCTTTTAGACTGCGCGCTCGAGCAAGGTCTGACATAACACAAACAAGCGGGCAGGAAGTAGTATACGACACGACGGAAGGAAGCAATGACACGTACAGAAGGTCAGACGTCCCTGTTAGACTACCCTGTAAAAGGGTTCAGAGGAATAGGGCAGATCCGCCAAGAGCGAGAGCTCTTCCCCGCGCGTACATTCCTCTAAAACCCCTCTGCATCCAACCAGTATCTTAAGGCATATAACTCCTCGCAGAAGACGGTCAAGATCGTCCACCTAGCTCTTATAGGTTCCATCGATCTTGAAACGCTCCCACTGCTCCTCCCTAACATGTTTACATTTGGCTCAATCCTTTCTGCGGAACCCTGCAGCAACACAGCCTGCCGCGTGGGGTTTGCTAACAGGCTAGCGTTCATCACGCTGCTCTGCTGGGAGTCGACAACACCGAGATCCAGTCATCTACGCTGCCGAGCCGTATCCACATTCTGCCTCCTCTATACGTCAGCTACCGTAAGAAGCGCCGACAGGCAGGGTTCCTCAGCTCAAAGACTCGGCTACACTGGGGGCGTCCCCAGAGGCAAAACCCAGCCTTGCGGCTACAAAAATTGCGACGGCGTAATGACGCTGCGTACGACCCTGCTTATTTGGCAATGCTCCGAACACAAACACTCTCATACGCGTAAGACACGCTGGTTCTGCAAGCGCAACAAGCATTGTACTGTCAACTTCACCAATGATGAAAGAGGAGGCTACACAAATCGTGGTCGCCAGGTCTTCAACCAAACTCACGACTGCTGTGTTTTATGCGCGCACCACGATGTTATGACCGAGTCCAATCTCATTGGATATACGCGAGCTTAGTGATACTGCTAGGTGGCTATTTCTATATGTGCCCGCATTATCACCCTGATGCCACGCCAACCTTACTTTCCGAGCGACATTGATCAATGATTATGAAATCGCATCGCTTTAGGCACAACTAGTCCTGCTTCAACACCTACCCCTCACATATATTCTGTCCTTCACCATTGCCTTTAGTGTACCCGCTGTACTATCTCACCAAACTCGGTAGGCTGATGGGATGTACAGCGACTACGTCCTTCTCTCGCCTACCCAACCAGTCATTCCATGCCCCGTTACCTGGGGACAGCTACCCTTAGCTGACGGGACCCTTTCATTGAGCGGGCCCGCGCCGCTCTCCTTAGCGCAGTGCGACCTAAGGAGCAGATAGTGCAGATAGTTTGAATCGTTGCCATGGACTGTACTGCTCAAGCTTATAGCCTCCTTCGCAGAAACTGCAAGCCTCCGAGTCTCGCGAAGACCTGCTGAACCCTCCTCATACCGCCCTAGACACTTTATCGGCCGCAGTAAGAGCTTTCCAGCTAGCATCCAGAGGACTTATCGCAAACTCCTGGGCCCCACATGCCCATCAAGCAAACCTCTGCTGCGTACAGGCTCGGCTATACAGGCAATCCTCCAACGAAACCCTGTGACCATAATCGAGTGCTCACGGGTAGAGGTCGCAACGCTACTCGCCGAGTCTGCTCAAAAGTAGCCGATGTACACGGACGCTGTGGCCGACTCGATTTCGTGAATACGCGATGGTGCTGCGCAAGCGTAAACTCACACTTCAGACCTGAAGATTATTTCTGCAAGAAGAAAGACCATCCTTTCATTAAAGTGCTGCTTGATGGGAATTTATGCTATGCCTGCGTGATTTGCGACGGCGAAGATGCTGTCGTTATGGCCACATGATATGCAGTTGGCTGTACTCACATAGCGTTACTACATGAAGGACCGGCTAACTTGTAATACTCAAGGCATCATTTCATATCCTTCCGCAAAGGGCCGCCTATCCGCATCAGGCCAGCTTCATATACGGAAGATATGGCCCACAAAGCTGCTGAGACCTACGTACAGCTATCGATATGTCGTCTGCTTGTCAACATGTCGAAGTAGATGTACCTTTGGCGGCTCCTCGAGTAGACAAGGCAAGCTCACCTACATTCCTGAAGAGTCTGCTCCAAGCAAGAAACGTCGTAAGGGGCAAAAAAGAAAGAACCTACGGCACCTCGGATTCCCATGTGGTCCCCCACCATAGTACTGACGAGGCCCTAAGCAGCTTAACTTTGCAGATCGGACGGGATGCAGTGCTTCTTGCTTGGTATGGCCGTAGATGAAAGTAAACTTGCAGTATGCAATATATCTTCAAAAACGCATCAGCATGCGGAGGTTCAGCAGCTTGCCCTGATGTGGGATCACAGCGTGGAACTATCAAATCATTGATGAGAGATGGTTTTCAGGATTGATTAATACAGCTACACGGTAACACATGCGCTCACTATCACAACAGGACTGACACTGCACACAGAGGATGCGTATAAATACGGCTTTTGGAGACGGATAATGCGCGTGTTTGATGCATGGAGGAAACGAGTCGGTGGCCAGGAGTGATGCGGGAGATGTTACAAGTAAGGAATAGTACTTCTTCAAATGAGAGAGGAGTGCGTGTATCTGAAATGACGGAGGGAGGGTATGATAGTCGTCACATTTGCGAAGGACTTGCTGTATCGAATCTTCTACTGCTTTTGCGTGTCTGACAGTGTATGTTAGAGAGAATGATCCTGGAAAGGTGGAAGTATCTGCCGCTCACCTGCAACATGCACGTCTGGAACCGTTTCTGAATGAACGAGGGGTGGTCTCTGTCCTAGCCGCAGAGCGCTTGCTGTCGGACTATCAATGCCGTTTTGTTTAGTGGATGTATGCTCAGAAGCATTCGAGCTGTTGTCTGCATCTATGTCCGAGTCGGCACATGACCTGGTCAGTCGAGCGTCAAAACATTAGACCAGCATTCGAACACGCACGATGGTGTGCAGGAGGGACCTCGGCATACGGACTACTAGGAGCAGCATCGCAGAGCCAGACTTGTCTGACGTCCTTGCGACCTTCGAATTCCATGACCTTTGAGCTCCGGAAGTGTGCTCGAGTAGCTGACTTTGGGCTGTCTTGAACCGGGACGAGCTTGATATCGAAGAACGCCGCAGCTGCATCGTATCAAGTCTCAGCCAGAAACACCTTAGAATCGCCTTGTCCACTCACACGACTGGCTCGACGCGTCTGGCGAATTCGACGACGACGAGGATTGCGACTCTGAACCGCTGCTGTTGGTGTCGCTGTTGTCGCTTATTGATATTGACATCTTGATGATTTCTGGATGGTCTTCCAGCAACCTGCCCTACGATGCTGTGTACGACTTTGGCTTTTTCAGTCTGCAAACCCAAGCGAAAGGGGTTGCCGGAAAGGGGGTGGCTAGGACTCCTCTGACGTTGAAAGCAGGAACACTTTACTCGAAGAGATGTAAAGAAGAACAAGTACGAGTACCTCGAAGCTGTCTTGCTAGATGCCATCCGTCCTGCTAAAAAGGTGTGCCAAAAGTCTGATACATATGATGTCTTGAAGCTACCCCAGTCGCAGATCTGCACCTTCCCCAACACCCCAAAGATACTAAGTTAACATCGTCAGAATTGCTGATTGCATACGCTTCTCCGGATCTGCACTGTCTGCACACCAACAGCACTCGAAAAGCTTTCTCTTCCAAATGACGACGGCAAAACAGTGGATAACCCTGCAAGATGGACTAGCTTCTCTACATCTGAAGGAAGCCGGAGTATCACAAATCACCAGCGACGATGATGTCCTTGTAAAGATAACGGCCGTATCTCTGAACTATCGCGACGTAGAAGGTAAGCTTACGTAATCTGCAAGCTCTCGAGAATCCTGCTGAAACGTATGCCGCAGTGTGCGAGGGAGACTATGGCCATCATGCGTCTCTGGAAAAGTCAAAAGAGCTAGTGCCATGCAGCGACATGTGCGGCATTGTCGAAAAAGTCGGCTCAAAAGCTTCGGAAACCTGGAAGGTTGGAGACCGCGTACTGTCGACATTCAACCAGTCTCATGTGGCCGGCCAAATCAGGGAGAGCGACATGGCATCCGGTTTAGGCTTCCCGCTGCAAGGCGTACTGCAAACCTACAGAGTCTTTCCGTCGCAAGGTTTGGTGAGAGCACCAGACCACCTGAACGATGAACAGGCTTCTACTCTTCCTATCGCTGCCACTACTGCCTGGATGTCGATCAATGGCATGCGACAAATGGGAAGTCCAGGTGGGAAGGGAGAAACGGTTCTGCTGCAGGGCACAGGAGGTGTATCCATTGCTGCCTTACAAATAGCAGTAGCCTCAGGAGCAACGAGTAAGCTCCATGATTTCATGCTACGACCTGTCAACTGACAGTGTTTGTAGCCATTGTCACATCTTCTTCCGACGAAAAGCTGCAACGAGCCAGAGAGCTCGGTGCGACCCATACCATCAATTACCGTACGACTCTAGAGTGGCAAGAAGAGGTCATGAAGCTAACCAACCAGAATGGAGCCGATATCATCCTCGAAGTCGGAGGTGCCAAGACGCTTCGAAAGTCTTTTGACTGCATTGCATTCGGAGGAATCATAGCCTGCATTGGATACCTCTCTGGCAAGGAGGATGAGCCAAGCGATAGACTGAACACAAATGTCCTGGCTTTACGGCGGAACGTCACCCTGAGAGGCATATTGAACGGACCTAGAGACAGGATGGAGGAGATGTGCCAGTTCCATTCGACGAATAAGATAGCTCCAGTGGTGGATAAAATCTTTGGCTTTGACGAAGCGAATAAGGCCTTCGATTACCTCAAAAGCGGAAGCCACTTCGGCAAAGTAGTCATCAGGTCGTAGTTCAATTGATATCTCTGTCGAAAGTACGTTCCTTTGCATACGTCTGAAATGAAAATGCTCTCTAGCGATACAGAAGCCAGCTAAGAAATTCCGAATAATCGAACAGGGAACTACAGTGCGCTGTACTACTAACGAAGTACAAAGAAGATCGAGCTGACATAAGATCTGTAAGCACTTTGCAAAAAAGAAACGACTATAGGGTATTATGCGAGAGGATATGTGCGATCAGCTATAGCGAGCTGCACGCATTCTAGCCTTTTCTGTCTGAAGCAGGCGCTCGAGGTCCTTGACTACTTCCGACATGTGCGGTCGCTCCTTTGGATCTTGAGCCCACATGCGCTCCACGAGATCCAGAATGTCGCCACCCCATTGTCTTCGCATAGTTGCGGTAGCAGGTCTCATCTGTCTCTGACCGACTTCTTGGTATATAGCGTGCTCATTCATGCCTTCGAAAGGGTATCTTTTCTGACTGAGATGCCATTGTAAGCATTCCCAGAAGACCAGACCAGCAGAGTATACGTCGGCTTTCTCGTTGTAGCGAGGATGAGCAACCCAGAGCTCTGGAGCTTGCCAGTTGACGGTTCCAACGAGCGATTTGATCATGGATCGAGTAGAGTTTCGAACTCTTGCTAGTCCAAAGTCGGCTATCTTGGCTACTCCTCGCGCCGTAATGAGAACATTGCTTGATTTGAGATCGCGGTGGATGATTGCTGGCTTGCGATTGTGCAGATAGTCAACGCCTTTGGCAACGTTGAGCATGATGGAGAGCTGAGGGATCGAAGTCAGTAAGCTGCACGACGATCCAGTGCTTTATGCAAAACTTACGATCTTGTCGAACGGAGGTGGGGAAACATTGCGAATATAGTCGAAGAGATCACCATTGCTGCAAAGCTCGGTGACAATAGTGACTGGCACATCCTTTTGAGCGGGAATGCTGACACCAATGAAGCGGACGATATTCTCGTGTCGAAGGTCACGTAGGAGGCCTAGTTCTTTGATGTCGTTCTCAGTGAGATGACCGCGAATGTCCGCCAAAGCGACTTTGACATTGCGGTATTTGCCTTCGTATCTGATTGGTTTTGGGCAAACATCAGCATGATACTGCTTTTAGCGATAGGAAGACCTACACATCCTTGAAGCCACCGCTTCCAATCTTTTCACCCTTCTTTAGCTTGTCAGGAGCGATCTCCTTGTCCAAGAGATTGAGGCTTTCCAGATCTAGTTCGAGGTCGTTGGCTTCTTGATCACCACTACCTGGCGGAGTGTCGACTTTCTTTGAGTGGATGAGATCATCATGCGAATGAAGAAGGATTGGCTTTTCTTGCGACTCTGCATCGTAAGATTGGCGCTTATTGCTGAGTTTGGCGAGGGCTTGTGTCTTTGTCTCGTTCCGAGCACGTCGAGTGGATGCTCGCGCTGTCGCATCTGAACGGACACTTCTGGCCGGAGAAGCCACTGCATTGCGGTAGTCGGTTTCTTCTTCTTCATCGTCTTCCTGGACGGAAGAGACTGAAGCCATGGAAGTATCGGCTTGCGGAACGAAGTCTTCGTCTTCTTCGTTATCGGAGGTCGCAGGCGAAGATGCATCTACTTCATCGTCGTCGCTCTGTTTCGCGGAATACCATTCCAGAAGAGCATTCGAAAGGTCCTTCTTGGTCCCTTCCTCAGCGATGTCTCTATCACGACAGAGTTTTGCTAGATCGTCCCGCTTCAGTTTCATAAGCGTGCTTAGAGTCGCGGTGCTGAAGTCAAAGTCTTCTTCGTGATTATAGTCCGCTTCCTCCTCTTCCTCGTTGTCGTCCTCATCACTTGGTAAATCGTCTTTGGCTATCGCTTCAATCGTCCCTTCACCTGCTTCTTCGATATCATCCTCTTCTTCTTCCTCCTCCAGCGACTCGCTGTCCGATACCTCAACAAGACTGCCCTTCTTCGCGCGTCGAGGAAGAGACACCTTTCTCAGTCGATATTCCCTGTTGCGCAGATCGCCCTCTTCATCGTCTCCCAATCCAGCGGAGGACACTGAAACAGAAGACAAATTCCTACGATGTCTCGTCCGCCTTGCTATTGGAGTAGGCACATTCTCCTCTTTCTCCTCGCCATCATGCTCATCTTCTTCATCTGCTTCGTCATGCGAAGATGTTGGCATCTCAGATAGAGATGCTGAAGCTCTCAGCTTTCCGGATCGAAGGCGGCCTGGCGTCCTTTCTGCCACAGCTCCGTCTTTCCCTAAGTTCAGAGACACAGCTCGAGCATGGCCACCATGGTTCATTGTTCTCCTTCGCCTAACTGCTAGAGGCACGTCATCTTCGTCATCTTCGTTCTCACCCGCGCTCGACTCGACAGCATGAGGGTATGACTTGGACCGAAGGCCGGATCTACGAGACCTTCTAGGAGTGGAGTGTGAAGATGAGGGGCCGGAGGTAGAGGCGACATCAGAAGCGGCTGATGAGCGCCTAGTATGTCGAGTCGCATATGCTTGAGCTGCTGTAGGAACATCGGCAGCCGAGTTTGTTCTTGTACGCTCTTCATGTTCCTCAGAAGAGGAAGAGGAAGAAGATTGGTTTGTACTTTCATTCGGCTTGAAATCGAGCCGAGCATCCAAGATTAACTTGACCAGACCGTCTTTTGTGTAGTCGGAGTGATTCGATTCAGCTTCGCTAGGTAAGAGAGCCGCTAGTCGGAGTAGCTTGTCTTTCCGAAGACGATGAAGTTGCGGCGATGTCGCTTCATTGAGATACCAGCTGTCGTCTGTAGAGAGAATTAGCGCGAGTCGATATGATGGGCAAGTGAGACGTACCCTCATCTGCAACGCTCTCATCTTCCTCCTCATCTTCGTCTTCCTTGTGCTCGCTAATCTCATCGAGCGACATTTCAGCAATACTCCGCTCTACCGATGCTGTTTCATCATCATCTTCGTCCTCCTCAACGACCGATTGTCTTCTTTGCTTATTGGCAGTAACACCACCATCAAGGCCAGATATAGGCGCGCCAATCTCTTCCATCTTCCTAGCTATGCTCCGCGTTCTCCTCGAAGGCTGAATCTCGGCAAGCTCTTCTGGCTGTTTCCTCAACTCGACTTGAGATGGACGCGTCGAGGATGTACTCCGTCTTGCAGATTCCCTTTTCCGCTTTGTACTAGAGTTGAAAGCTTCGGCACGAGATGTAGCCTGACTGGGACGCGTCGGGCCTGAGTAGACATCTTGTACAGACTGGTGGTGTTGCTTTGCCGTGGGGACGGTGCCAGACTGGCGTGCATTTGCTGAAATACCCATGTTGTTGACAGCTCGGACAAACTTGCCTGCCATCTTGCGGAAGGGGTTCTTGGAAGGTGAGGGGACGAGGGCAACTGGCTGGTGTTGACGTGTCATGGCAAAGTCCGAAGGTTTGCCAAAATAGGGCTGGATGTGCTGAGGATCTGGTCGGACATGGAAACCGCGTTTGAACGCTTGAGATTGGGCTGAAGGTAGTAATTTGACAGGTGATATAGTGAAACGAGGTGCTGTAGCTGCGACTGGTATGCCTCTGCCATGCGTGAAGGTAAAGAGAGAGATTAGGGCAATCAGCCTTCGCTGAAAAATAACAACAACAAAGGGCGACCCACTTCTGCAGCGTTCGGGCAGCTTGTGACTTGTATCTCTTTGTAGTAGATGATCTTCTGCGACGACTAGCACTCCTGCTCGTTCTACTGGCGTTGACTTCGATTGGGCTGAGCGGCTTTGGCGAGGCGTATGATGATTCTGAAAGACTGGACGAGCTTGCGGACGACGAAGAGGATGCTGACGCTGATGAAGCTGATGAATAGCTTCTACTGTGACGACTACTACTGCTCTTCCTCGCCCTCCTTCGGTGTGCATTCCTCCCATCTTGCTGCTCGTCGTTGTTTTCCTCGTCGCGGTAGTCGGCGTCGAGGGCATTGTCGTGCTCCGACGACTCGACATCATCGTCGTCTTCATCGTCTTCAGTATCTGTTGACGACTCGTGCAGCATTACACGCCTTCGCTTGTTTGGGGGCGCCTGATTGAGCATTCGCCTTTTTGCGCCAGCAGCTCCAGCTCCAGCAGCGGCAGCAGCGACGGCGGCGCCTCTACGAGCCAGAGCCTGCTTGATGGACGGCATATCGCCTTCAAGAGCGCACGAATTGGAGCAAAGTCAAGCTTGTTTGTGATGTTTTGTTGACTGCCAAAATGGCTTGAAAACGTCGGGCCCAGCTGGGATCGAAGGGGACTTGCACGTCGTCGTTGATGTTTGTCTAATGGTTGTGTAAGGTGCTGTTGATAGTGCTGTATGTAGTCTGTATCAATGTGTTACTATTGCCGAGTCAGTCCAGTCAAGAACTCCCGGAGTGTCGGTGAGGGCAAGAGAGAGAGCAAGAGACGTCAAAATGGCATAGGCAGCATTAAGGGGATGCGGAGACCTCAATGCAAATGATACACAGCAGACAAGAGTATTCGATGTGTAACAGTGAGCAGTGCGACGGTCTCAAAGCTTGACGATATAAATTAGGGGACGACTGGAGCTCCGATGAGTTGCAGATGTACGACTTTCATTCCAGATACACAGGCTTACTGCCAGTACTACAAATCATTCTCTAGCTATTGTACAAGTCCGGTGAATCGGTGAGTGAGCGTAAAGACGGAGGATAAAGTAAAAAAGAACGGAATAGAATGTCGAAGAGAGGTATATAGTTTATGTGCTCAGCACTTCCAGCTTCCATTGCGAGACTCTTTGCCAGCAATGTACTCGTAGGCGTCCAGACCCAGGCACTCTGGGATGCTCACTAGCTTGTAGCCAGCATCTTGCAGAGTCTTGATAGCATAGGGCGTGACGGTGTAGGCGGTGCCCATGTAAGTCTCATGGTTGAGGCCGATACCTGGTGCTGGGTACCGTCTGGCTTGCTTCTGATACTCTTTCTTGGAATAGTCGACAGACTTGTTGTCCGAATCGCCAGAGTCCATTGACCAGTCAATAGCTGGAGGGTAAAGGGTCAGTGAGCATATGTGATCGTGAAGAAGCTATCCATGGCAACATACTGGAGTAGCCGCGCTTTTTCAGTACTTGCAGAGAATTGTCATCGTAAGAACCGTAAGGAGGGCGGAAGAGCTGCGTAGAGGAGAGATCAAGTCAGCAAAAGAGATAAGGCATGCCGGTCTGCACATTAGCGTACCTTTGGACGAATGCCAAGAATCTTCTTCAGAGCAGTTTCAACCTATTCGATAAGAAAGTCAGAACGGGTACCATAATATGAGTCATACAGCTTTCTCGGACTTACCTTCTTGAGCTCATTATTCAGCTCATCTGTTGATAGCTTGGTAATATCGGCGTGCGACCAGGTATGAGATCCGATGATATGGCCTCCTGCAAAGGCTGTTTGCAGCTCTTCGGCATAGTCATAGATGCATCCATAGTTGTTTCCGTTCACTGCGAAGCCCAAACGATGTCAGCGCATTGAATACTCGTAGAAGCAGGAAAATCGTAGAAGCAGGAAAAATAGAATTCTTACCGAAGAACGTGCCGAGAGCACCTCCATTGTCTAGGTCTTGAATGACCCTAGAGTTGTACTTGTAAGGTCCATCGTCGAAGGTGAGAGCAAAGTGACCGGAAGTTTTGCATTGTGTATAGACGCGACTGGCACCAGCGCGTTCTTCGAGAGGGTGTGCATAAGATTGCGTGAGGGTAGCTAGCAGTGCTAGAGTGGCGGCGACTGTACGCATGGCGAATGAAAAGTGGTATTGAGGAATATGTGAATGAATATGGGAGCAGTAGCTGCGAGTGCTGTGGTGTAAGAAAGCGGAAGAGATGTTGATGAAGTGGTTGAGTAGTGAAGAAGAGAATTGTAAAAGCAGTATTTCCGATGCTTCTTGTACTCCCATCTTCAAACGCTGACGGCCCAGCGCCAGTCCGGACCAGTCCGCTCAGCAACATTGCGAGTCTGGCTCAGCTACGAAGGACTCCGTCACTGGCGGCATCTCTAGCTGAGAATGTCTCATATTCATTCCTCATCTTGCGCAGTTTGGCCAGGCTGGGAATGTATCGTCGATCGTGACGGGGAAGTGTCTGACAAAACAGTGTTCAATAGGGTCAAGACTCCGTTGGCTGTTGTTGTTCCTGTGTTGTTATGGTGCTCCTTCGCTTCTTTCTTCCTCCGCGACCTGAAGTACCGGGTGTAGCTGCGGAACCGCGTCCGCCTCTCTGTCCAGACGGCCTTCGAGATACACCTCTTGTACTACTCTGACCAGTATTCTGATTCCCTGGTCCAGCAAGAGCAGCTGCCTTCTCATCAACTTCATTGTCCTGAGCACGATCAAGTTCCTCCTTCTCTTCTCTCGCTCGCTCATCCTCTTCTTTCGCCAGCCATCCACTGAGATCAGGTGGAATTTGCTGCATCTCTACACTAGGTGCACCATGCATGAAGCGCAGACGCTCAAGGATGCCCACCCGGATTCGCTCAAGATCCTTTCGCGTATTTTGGTTCTCTACTCTGCCAGAGATAGGTGGATGTAGCTTGTAATCCGGAGCAAAGAACGAGTCGTATGCTGTTGAGGGCAGATATGCGGAGAGATTCTGTTGTACATCTAGCAAGACGGCAGTTTCGTAGGTCCAGCATCGCGCGACATTCTTGACTGTGTAGCCTCCGCCGCCGAGGACGAGCAAAGGGATGTTGAATGCTTTGATGAATCGTACACACTCTCCATGCGCGGCTATAGAGAGGTTGAAAGCGCCAAGCCTATCGCATCCTAATGAGTCGGCTCCGCTCTGAAGTACAATGACCGAAGGTCGGAAAGTGTAGATAGTTGGCTCCATGATGCTCTTGAAGAGAGATACGTAGGACTCATTGTCGATACCGTCTTGAAGAGGAATGTTCAAGCTGAAGTATTTGCCTAGCTGATTGCCGACTTCATCGATATGCCCAGTTCCAGGAAAGAAGGTCTCGGCATATTTGTGGAAGGAGACCGTGAGGACGCGATTAGAGTTGTAGAAGGCTTCCTGTACACCATCACCGTGGTGTATATCGATATCGATGTAGAGCACGCGCGGATGCACACTGCAGATACTGATTTAGCTGAAAATCAGCTGAGATGGAAGTGTACGCACCGTAAGAGCTCCAAGATGGAGAGCACTATATCGTTGATGTAGCAAAAGCCACTCGCCTCAAACTTCTTGGCGTGATGCAGGCCTCCAGTCCAATTGATGGCTATATCCGTATGACCTGAAGCGAGTTTCTTGCCTGCTGCAACAGATGCACCAGCATATTGTCTAAAGTAGTCGTACATGCCATCAAAGACAGGACAGTCGTCTCCAATGTTGAACTTGGAAAGAACATTGGCGAACTGGGATGCATTTTGCGGTGTGACCCTGATAGCCTAAAGTCAGAGGATGTCTCGCCGGCTCTATCCAGACTCTTACTTTGATAGAAACTCGATATAATCCTCGTCGTGGAAGGACTGCAGCTCCTCTTTACTAGCCATTCTCGGCTGATAAACGTCCATGTAGGTGTGCAGCCCGTATCCGAGGACCAAATGATTGGTCAATGTTAGTCGCTGAGGCTTCATTGGATGTCTTTCCTGGTGACATTTCGCTCTATCAGTACTCAACCCGGAATCTTCGCAGGATGGTCGAGCCAGACATACGCCAAAGTGGTATTCGCCGACATCTTTAGGGAAGAAGTAAGAGACTTTAGGCATAGAGTGGACCTATTCGAGATCATGGAAAAGCTCAGAAAGCGTTTGAAGGTCTCTTGAAGATGCTTGATTTACGCCAACACCACTACGCCCTCCTCGCCAGCTGGCGCCTTCAAGCTCGTCGTCTGCGTTCATCGTGCTCTTTGTTCTTCAAGTCTTCGTTATTGTCCACGGGTTCTCAGGTTTATAGCCATCTTCACGCGGGTCTCAAATCGCCTTGAAGGAAACAGCTGCTTTGGCTCTCAGCGACTATAATGTTTGGGCTGTCTCGAGCTTGTCGTGCTTCGAAGTTAATAACGAAAGCCTCAAGATGCGCATGTAAACCCAATCTGTATGCCCGCTCGATATGGACAACACGAACTATCGTCACAGAAAAGCACGAAGAGCTGCTCGAAGCTTTGCCCTCCCCGCAAGAAGCGCAAGATAGCAATGTAGCTATGTTCACGGTGTCCCGCAATGTGCCTCAAAGCTCCCTATCAAAGCTTGTCAAGCACTTCAAGGACTTTCCCTCAAAAGCCATTGGTTGTCTGGCCTACGGGCATGAAGATGGTTCTGGCCCATATTCCCTCTCCTATGCTATTCACAAATCCTCAGATGCCCGTCTTGAGCTTGTAATTCCTTTCCGATCAGAGATTACAGGTGTACCCAAAATCTCACTTGGAAGGGAAGTGTCGCGGATGGAGAAGAAGGTTCATGATGCAGAATGGGCAGGAGCCGACAGCATCATGGCCGAGCGTCTTCCCGAGGAGTTGCAGAACTTGGAGTAAGTCGGTTTGGATCACATGTAGAGCCAAGCTGAGTATTGTTTAGCCCTTCGATGGTTTCGCAGGTTGTCTACTTTTCTGACCAGCAAGCCCAAGGTCTCATGAAGAGCTTGGATAGCAATCTACCTGACGCTGAGAAGGTACAGCCAGATTTTCTCTTGAGTGGTGTTTGAGCTAACATGCTAGTACAGCTGGGCCTTCTAGCCTCCTCTACACCGTTTGTAACTGGGAGACCTTATACTGTGATCTATGGGACAGAGATCCATTCCTCTGGTGCTGTCGGAGTTGCAGTCTGTCGCCGTCCGGGAACAAGCCGATCTTTAGACATTGACTATGATGGCCTCAAGCCGCTAGGAGGCCCTCTTGAAGTGACTATGTGAGCGCATATCCATGTAAAGTCTATTCCCAGACCGCTTACCTATAAGCTTTCAGCTCTAAGGGGAATATTATTCTCGAGCTAGCTTCGACGAACGCGACCAAGCTACTACTAGAACGCATTCAGCAAGGCATCTCTACTGTCATTGACAAAGAGCAGGGATTCTATTTAGGGATTCTGCCAGAAGGCAAGGTACGCAAAAAGCTGCTCGACTCAACCGATCATTCGTGTCTACCGGTCTAAGCTCCTGCTGCCTCCTTATTCATTCGTCCCCGGGATGATGTCTCGCACTAAACAGGTACAAACATCACTCAAGGAAATGGTGTCTGTTCGACCGATTCTCGCAGGCGATCCATCGCGAGGCGCTCTTTCACTGGATACAGAGGCTAACATTAGGCCCGGCCAATATGTCCAATTCTTTCACGATGCAACAAATGCTACGAAGCAAGCATCAGCGCATCAGGATGTTCCCAGCTCTCTGGTCTTCTCCGAAGCTTCCTTTACAAGCTCGTCGCGTATTGGGTCCAACGCATCTTTCATCGGCGCCGGCGAGCATGGTTACATCGTAGGCAGGCCAAAGCAAAGCAGTTGGATCTGCAGTGTGACGGGAAGTAGCGCGAAGATGGCTCTTTAGCGATCACAAAGATAAGGATTTGCTCGCTTCGACCAAACAAAGTGTCAAGAGCGTAGAGAGGCGGGAAGTCTATTTAGTAACTTACTGGACCCCGGAAGCACGTGCATTGCGCTCAACACTGGAAGAACGTTGGTCGATTCAGCGCCTCTTCTGCCTGAAGCGACCTCACTCGTACGCTCAGACCGCGCTTCTGGACGACGCCTCACTGTCAAGCCGTCTAACAGGGACATTCGATGCGTACTTAAGAGCCTCTTCCGATGCCCTTTCGACGATTTTTCACGCCTGACGAACGCCCCAGAAGACACGCGAAGATGTGGCCCGGGCCTTGTTTTAAACTTCACGCCACAGTCTCATCCATTTCGAGGCGTTAGGGTCGTCATATCCGCCAACTTCACGAGGTCACGAAGAAGAGACGCCTCCGAAAACTCTTTTCCAGTGATGAGGGCCCAACAAGCTTCCTCGCAACCCCGCTATCGGCTAGACAAAAGCGTGATGCGATTTCTCACGAATTTTACTGCGAATCTCTCATATCATCCCTCCTCTCCTTCTGTACCTGTTTTGATCTTGCGCTACTTTCCACGTGCGGTCGAGATCCACGAGAACAACAAGACAAAGCATCGCTATCCCGCAAGATGTTTACATCACGCTTCACAATGCCGAAGCGTAGTAGCGTTGTCATGCGTGAGTCAAGTCCGCGTGGAAGGGATCGCAGAAGACTGAACAAGCGCATAGTGCCTGATGGATACGCTCAAGCTCCGTTCCAAAGCTTCATGCCTTGTACACCTGGTTACCTCTTCACGCCTGCGACCTCGTTCATGGCATTCTCTCCCACGCTTGTTCAGGTGCAATCGCCTTTTATAGACTCTGGACTCCCTCAGCAGACAATGACAACGGCGTACCTGCCTTTCACATTTTCCTCCGTTCCAACCGTACATTCTGCCACCTTCTTCTCCCCTCGATCGGAATTCCTCAACGACCTGTCAATGCAGGACTCAGAGCGTTTCGAGGTGGCGGATGACTCAGAACTAAGCACACCATCCTCTCCAATCACTACTCAAACAGATGCATTGGGTGCATATCGATTCCCGAATACAGGTCCGGGCTCTGTGTCGTCTAGCGCGCCTCAGAGCGGTGTAGTCGTGGGCAGTAGTAGCGCCTGCGTATCTGGAGTCCAGGAAGCGATACTTCCAACCAACCTCTCTCCGTCCGTACTTACGCCAAGGCGTGCCTCGTCCTTCAGGACTGCGAATAATCCGCGCCTGGTTCCTTCGCCTTCCCAGACGAGTTCTGGCAAGAAACGCAAGCACGCGTGCGAAAGATGTTCGCAGAGCTTCACAAGAGCGCACGATCTGAAACGACATGCTGCAATCCACGCCGAAGGTGAGGTTTCAGCTCTGTCTAAGCATTATATTCTTACTAAACCAAGTCTTGTAGAACGCTCTTTCCCTTGCACTTTGTGCAGCAAGCAATTTGTCCGCAAAGATGCACTGAAAAGGCATATGGATGTTCGAGGACCCAACCACAACGACAAAACAAAGAAGAACATCAGTAGCGTTCGTCGAGAGCGGGCTTCTCGCAAGAAAAGTATGGCTGCAGATAAACTGCCTCCCATGCCAAATGTCAAAAAGGAAATCAAATACGAATGTGATCCCTTACTCGAGGAGGACTTCCGTCCTACCTTCCGAGTCTCAGACTTTGTGCCCAACCCTGCGGAGCGCAGCTTCAGCTCCGACACTGTGATGTCAGCAGTATCGTCGCCCAGCCCCGCAGAACTCAGTATGGATAGCTTACCTACTGTAATGGACTATCAGTTCCCACCTGTCGAGCCTCAAATCTTCGCGGATTCTTCACTGGCTTTGGTACCTTATACTGGCACGCCCTTCATAGATTCTTTTCCCATATAATACATCCTGATATAAATCACGTTCGTCAACATGCTGGCAATAAACGAAACTCAGCCTCAGAGAGCTCGCGGTCTTCGTTATATACTAAGAGATCTAGGTATCACCACTCGCAGTGCGTCGTTGTAGATAAGCTCGTTTGATAGGAAGCATTCTTGTAGATCTCCCACTGCGTTCAAATACTTAGAAAAGCGTGACGGCCGCTGTTTGTCCGGAGCTCAACTGCTGCCATGCAGATCGTTGACGACAGCAACGAGCTGCTGATTACTCTGAGCACTACGCAGCGAGCTACAAACCTGGCCCTTACAGCAGACGAACTTCACGTTATTTCGATTGATACCAGTTCGCATGATCCATCCGGCTATGCTTGCAAGATTCTGCGACCTTCATCTGACGGTTTCTTTGTGACAACTGACAGCTCCTCGTTCTTGGAAATCAACGCTCCTCTGTCAAGGTGTGCTGAGGATGCTGCAAGAGGGCGAAGCTAGTCGCGCCCAAATTGACCCTGCCTTCGACAGCTCCCGAACCTGCACACAGGCAATATCCATACCTCAATGTGCTTCATGCAGACGTTCGCGAAGCTGCTGGAGTGGTCGTTGTCGATATCAAGGTCTTGGCGTTGAAAGGTCACGAAGGTGTCGCGACGATATCTGGCAGTGTAGAAGCAGACAGAGCAAATGCAGCAGAGAAGTGGGTGGATAAGCTGATGCACAAAGCTTATGGTGAGTAACCTACAGTCATCAGTCTGACTGTCACGGAGCTGACTTTATCGTTCGTGGAAGCTGGGTCGCAACGGCATAAGCGATTAAGGGTACTTGTCAACCCTTTTTCTGGGCCAGGAAAGACACGTAGTCAATGGACTAAACATATAGAACCCATCTTCCGATCTGCCAAATGCGACTTGGATGTGACCTGTACGTGCTACTTAGCAGCCCCTTCAACAATGCTGACATGGAATGAACAGTCACAGAGCGAGTTGGACACGGCAAAGACATTGCGGAAGCGCTCGATATCGATAATTACGACGGATTGATCGTCTTTAGCGGAGATGGCCTTATCTTCGAGGCTGTAAATGGACTTGCCAGTCGTCCAGACGGGCTTAGAGCCCTGTCGCAGTGTCCAATAGGCGTGATTCCGGGAGGTGAGTGGGTAGTATGCTATACCAAAGGACAGATTGATTTAACTAGCTTGACAGGATCCGGTAACGCAATGTCTTGCTCGATCAATGGTCCCAAGCTAGGCATTAATCAGGGATACGCGGCGCTTACTATCATCAAAGGTGTGCCTCTCATATTGGTAGCTAGAACATCCGCATGCGCTGACCTTGGAATTTCGTAGGAACTGCAAAGAAGATTGATATTTGCTCTATAACGCAACAAGAAAAGCGGTTCTATTCATTCTGCTCTCAAGCTTATGGTCTCATGGCCGACGTCGACCTTGGTACAGAGCATATGAGGTGAGTTTCCTGCATAAAGACGCTTATGAATCAGGTCTGAAATGACTTGCCTGTCAGGTGGATGGGAGGACAGCGCTTCATTGTTGGCTTCATTCAACGCGCTTTAGCAGGCCCCAACTACGAATGCGAGATCAGCATGCGCATAGTCGAAGCGGACAAGCATGTCATGAAGCAAGCCGTCCTGGACCAGCGAAAGGCAGCTCCTTCGGCCGATCTGTCCAAAACGCAAACAGCAACTACTCTGATAGGTGTTTCTACCGACACTAAAGACCCAACCACATCCAACTCCACGACTTCGCACGAGATGCCAGCATTGCGTTTCGGTACGATAGCCGATCCGCTCCCAGCTAGTCCAGATCCAAGCCCTCCGCTTCATACCAAAGCCTCTGGATGGACGACAGTAAACGCTCCTATCTGCTTTATGTATGCCGGCACGATACCTTGGTTGGCGGACTCTCTCTTGCAATTTCCCATCGCAAACTCGGACGGCCTTGTTGTGATGAGCATACTACCAGTGGTAGGATCAGGGACTTTATTAGCTGTCAGTCCAGTGATCACCAAAAGAAGTGTTGATGTGTCCGCTGATAAGGATCTGTTACCAGGCCATAGATGGAACAGAGACTGGGAAGCACTACGATCACCCGAAGATGGAATACTACAAGGTGGAAGCGGTAGGTTGGCAAAGACTCGAGTGGACGAATAATGTCTGACGACTACTGTCTTCGCCTAACCTGCACAGTATCGGTTGACACCTAAGCCCAGCAAAGGACGATTCCCTCATTTCAGTAGGTCTCGCCTCATCAACAGCTCTCCATACTGTGTACTGAAGCCTGCCGACAGTCTCTATCGATGGCGAGCACACAGCTTTCGAGCCTTTTCAAGTAGAGCCGCATGCTGGCATAGGGCGTGTCTTCTCGCTACACGACGAATGGTATCTTCCTCCGCAATGGCTCAAAAGCTGAGTGGTCGGTTCAATGGATCAGAATCAGGTTTGTTGTTGTACATATGGCATCGAGTCGATGCAAGGTCATTCCACGAAACAGCTAGAACGCTGGCAATGTCGATCATTCCTCCCATATTAAAAGAACAAGCGAGACTATCTGACCACACAATGAAAACCAACACTGCATCTCTCCCATCAGAACCAATCCCCCGGATACATTTTCTTCGAGCTTCCCTGTATTCGACTCCCTGATGATAGAGTATTACATGCGAGAGTACATGTTCCAATAAGCTTGCTTCTGCTGGTCTAACTCATATTTGATCGCCGTACTGCTCCCCAAAATAGGGAGACTCCTGCGGGCCGGGGGTCGTTGGAGTTCATTCCAGATTTTCAGGATTTTGCGACGTTGAAGAAGCTTTGATTTGGTGCATCAAGAGGTTGCAGCAAGGAGTGTTACGAGTGTACAAGCGCAAAGGCGACGCTCATTCAAGCCTGGAAAAGGCAGGAGAAAGCTGCGAGAAGGCAGCTCGCTTGAAGAGCCTGGTGCCGGGATAGCGACCAGCGAGCAGAGAAAGGACAATCTGAAGTCGCAAGAATGGCGCTCAACGACGACGAGATTGACTTCTCATCCTACTTGGTTGATCTGGACGACGAAGATGGATCTGCGAATGCTCCAGGTTTCCCGCAAGCTGGATCAAGCAGCAGCAACGCTGGCTCAAGCATGACATTTCCGCAGCAAGCAGTGCCTATGTACACACATTCTCAGATGCACTCTGCGAAGAATTGGCCAAATGGGCTCCTCCACTTCAATATCCCGACAGGCTCCATCAGCCCATCTCCTCCAGAAACAGGCAGCGATTCGTCGTACAAAGCGTCGACCACAGCCAACTCGACACCTTCTACAGCAGCTTCTAGTATTGCGTCGACGTCGTACACTGGTTCGCATGGCTCTTGGCGGACTGAAAGAGCTGCGAGCTTGAAGGAGCAGGCCATGAATTACCAGTCAAGGTCGCAAGCCAGCAGCCAGCACAACTCAAGCACATCAAGTTATGGACCAGTCGCGAGCACAGCGACATCGAGCTCAACTCCGCAGCCCTTCAATCTCAGCTTCGACTACGATTTCACGCATGACCCGTCGGCTAGTGGTTCGCATACTCCACTCGGGAACGCTTCTGGAACAGCATCAAGCTCAAGCAGTAGACGTGGTAGTCTTCTCGCTGCATCAATGCCCACATCTTCCGACTGGCCAGGCTTCGTATCTCAACAGTCGTCTCTCGCTTCCCCAAGCTTCAATTCTGCTTTTAGTGAGAACATAATCCCACCTAGCTCTGGTCCGACTTCTGCAACACATCGTCCGACGCGGTCCAGGCAGTCCAGCAACGTCGCTTTCGCTCCTGGCACCTCGCCTGGAGGTGCAGCGTCGGGCTGGGCTGCGCTAGGCTGTATCTCCGAGAAAGTTCCCATCATATCGTCAATAGCATCCTCATATCCCTCCAAGCCATACTCCAGGCCAGAATCAGGAAATGCGAGCAACATCGCGAACGGCTCGGGTAATCACGGATCTTTAAGTCGCAAAGCATCTAAGCGAAAGTCGACGTCCAGCAGTACTGCACTTAGCTTTGCATCACTTTCCGAGCAGAAGAATGTCAACCAGGCGTCCTCCCTACCTCTACAGACCAACATAGTCCAGACCCAATCCTCAGCACCTTCGCCTAGCGACCTCTACCGAGATCCAGCCTCAGCCTTCGCTTCCCCTATTTCTCCTGTCGTTGATACGTTCCCTTCATTTGCTGTGCCTGCTTCTTCTGCGACGACATCTCCTTCTCACCGCGGAAGCTCCAGTGCCAATACACCCAGCGATGGCGCAAATGCGTCTGAGCTGACATTGCTAGCCTCGCCAATCAATACTTCCATATCCTTCACAAGCAGTAGCGATGCAGTCGATGTGGACAAAGCAGCAGCCATGGCTGGGCTTGGCCCGAAATGGTTCAACTGGGCTTCACAGCAGCAGCAATCCAGTCAGCCAGTCATCTCATCCGTCTTATCTCAACAAACACCAATCCTTTCGCCTATGTCTCCGTCGCGCGCGGTGCATTCGCCAGCTGGCTCGTCGCAAAGTAGGCCACCATCACAACAGCAATTTGCGCTCGACCACACTGCTCGCGCACCACCAGGCCGTGCATTCTCACGAGAGACATCCCTCGCACCCGAAGCCCTTACCAGTTGGCCTGACCTTGAGGATCAATCGCCAGAAGCACTAGCTGCAAACGATCCCTTAGCGACACAGTTGTGGAGAATGGTTAATAAAGCGAAAGCAGGCTTGCCCTCGGGCGCTCGAATGGAGAATCTGACATGGCGGATGATGAGCCTGCGTGTCAACAAGCAGAAAGAGAAGCAAGCGGCGGCAGAAAAGGCGGCTGAGGAACAGGCTCAGGCGGAAGCGAAGCGCGCTGCAGCCACGCAGGCTTCGCACACTGCACCAACTGCTGTCGAAGAAAATGGTCGAGGAAGAAAGGCCCGAACAGCTTCGGCATCTGCATCGCCGAATGAAGGGTAAGCGTGACTAAAATGCAATGCAAGGCACGTCACTGATCTGAGTTCTGTAGACCTGCTGTCGACGACTTCATGGACTGGCGGCAAGCAAGCCGTTCGCGGTCCAGGCCCTCGAGCGTGATGGCGATGGATTGGAGAGGAAACTCGCGGTCACGGTCACGAGCGCCAAACATGCGAATCAGTATACCTGCCAGCCCTTCCACCTTCGTATCGCCTGTACACGCAGACTTCTCAGCCCAAGACTTTGCTTATCAAGGCGACCTTGGCCAGCCCGCTCCTCCTGAGGCAACCAATACAGCTGCTACGGGCACTGTCTCTACTGGCAAAGGAAACAGTACTGGGCAAATGGAATCGCTTGAGGAAACCCTCAAGAATTTCATGGCACAGCATGCTGTTATGACAAATCCAGCTCCGCAAGCCGGAACAGCCTTTACTACACCCTCCTCTGCCCCTTTAACCTTCGACAGCGAGCTCTTCGCCCAGCCATCGGTGATGACTGCAAACATTCCTGCGAGTCTGACGCCCTCGCAAGTACCCATGCCATCTGGACCTTTGCCTGTCGCATACAATGCCTGGCAAGCGTCGGTGGACGGTGTGAGCAGTTCGCTGCCGCAATCGTATACATCGATCGCTACATCGCTATCCCTGCCATTCGAAGACAATCCAACTCTGCCACCTATGCCCCAATCCAGTTTCGTCGATGAATCTCGAGACAGCATTTCCGCCAGTGTCGAGGCATACTTGAAATCGCTAGACTACAGTACCTCTGTGCTAGATCTCCCACCCCAACGGCATGCTGGGAGTGTTCCCGGTATATTTAGGGAACAAGATCTCAAAGTCAATCAGCATGCAGACTATGGGTTCCTGCCTAAGCTGGTACGCAAGACTAGCTTTGATGCTAGCTATCCTGCTGCCTTGCAGAAGAAGAGCAAGTCGACACAGCCGAAAAGCAGTGAAGCTCAAACCGCTGCAAAGGCCGCTGCTTCGGCTCAGCAGGCAGCCCAGTCACGTAACACGGTTGCACAATCAACTCCGGGGACGCCTGCTGTAGCGTTCGCGAATACTCCCTTCGACTTCTCGACTTTATATAATAATGCTGCTTCCACTCCCGCTCCCACAATTCCATCCTCGGCAGAGGTTCTTCACGCCATGAACAACCCCTATGCGGCGTCCTCACAAGCGGCTGCAATGGAGGCGTTCAGGAGGTTACAGTACTTACAAGCTAGCACCTCAATGCAGAATGCCGCTGCCCAGCCTGGTCTACCTTACTCGGCATATATGGATCCTAACATGATGGCGATGGCAGCTGCTGCCGCTGCCACGCCTTCAATAATGACCAACTTTGGCTCGGCCCCGTCGACTCCCTACGATGCGTTCACTCAAGGTATGCTTGGCAACCCTGCACAGGCTCTAGCCGATGCATCGATGGCGCAAGCTGCCTTCAATCATGACCAACAAACGGCATGGCTGCAGTCTATGCAGATACCTCCATCACTTCCTTCGTTGCCGCAGCCGGAAAGCAACATGGCCAAGTCGCCAACGCCTGTTGTTCAAGAACATGCTACTAATCCCGAGGCAGCTGCGAACGACAACATAACCTCGGAGGGGAAGAGCAAGAACAAGTCTTCAGCTGCAGCTGGCGCTACTACAACCTCAGCACATAAGAAGAGCCATTCTCGCTCGCACAGTACGGCCTCCGATACGGCCAGCACCGCCACATTAGCACCTAGTGTGAACCCTGACGGAACTAGCATAACATGCGTGAACTGCAAGACTACAGTAAGTGCTGCACTTGTCCCTACGGTATTCCAGAGTCTAACGATTGGGAATCTAGACTACACCACTATGGCGACGCGACGAGCATGGACAGCCACTCTGCAATGCGTGTCAGCTATTCCGCAAATTACACGGTTCAGATAGACCCGTATCGCTGCACAATGCTGTCATTAAGAAGTACGTCCTATGCACACTTTGATGTAAACTAAGCTGACATATATGCACTGACAGGCGCAACCGTGCACGCAACAACCAGAAAGATATTCCAAAGAAGACAGGCTCCCGCTCGCGCAGGACTTCAGTTACCATTCCTCAAGAGGAGGAAGACTCGACAAGTGCAAATTGACCAATCTTAGATGTATAATGAAGTGGGTGAAATAGATGCGTACATAGAGTTTTCATCGGAATAGTAGTAATAGTGCTTCGCCGATTTTTCTGCATTTCTCGTACCAAATAGTGTTATACATCGTTGTTGTCCGAATTAGCAGGTAGGAGCTTTAGACTGCTGCAAGGAAGAGATTACTGTCAGTACATCGATTTGCGCAGAAGACCCGTTGCAGAATTAATGCAATAAGGCGAGGCTCCATACAGCAGTACATGTCTCAGATATCGTATTGACACGCCTGATGCTGGGTCTAATACTACAAGAGCTTCAGGTGCCCAGTTACTTGGTTGATGATACGTGCAGGTGCAGGACCTATCCCAAGGACAGTCCTCGAGCCTGCAGCTATTTGCGTGCGACCACTGATGAAAGACAAGAATCTTAGCTTCTCTACACTCACATACTGCTTATACTGGTATTGGCTCACGCATCTTGTATACTTCGCGCACACAAGTTCAAACTCTGTGCTTGCGCTTGTAAGACCAGCAAATCTTCCTCCGAATCGATCTTGAGGGCGATTTTTGCTTGTCTATATCAAAGAAACCGCATTCACATTACTATTGAGCGAGGGGTTGGCTGCCAGATCTGATTGTAACTGACCCGGTCCGCTCCCAGTGCTTCAGCAATGCTGGATTGGTGGATTTCAATGCTTTGTAGCAAGCTAGAGTAGCGTGACTATAGTGAGAGTACCATGTAAGGACAATGCCATTTAGGGGATGTCTAGACTGCATATGCATACCTGCATTGTGCAGCGATTTTTCCTAGCATAGACGGCCATAGTAAGCTGACATCCTATACGATATTCATAAGGGGATTGAGATGAATACCTTTGGTCATGCCTAGGTCTGTCCTTACGACCAAGATCTATTGCCGAGACAGTGTTTCAGGACGTTCAGTTTCGCGATGTACAGCCATATCACCAGAGGGTAACCTCACGAGTTTACACTCCTCCATTATACCAGCTTTGATTTTGGATAGATCCCCTAGATCTTCTTCGTCGTCTTCGTCACTTTCAGCTTCTTTTCCAGCAGCAGGTTGTTTCTCTTTCGACGATGATGACGATGATAATGCAGGACGAGGTTCTTCATCTCCAGATTCAGATTCGTTATCAGATCCCTATCGAAGGCAGTCAACATGGTAATTCTTGACGCGCTTAGATTTATGGTCAAGAAATGACGGTTTGCGATGTACCCTTGAAATGTTTAGACTGCGGCCGACGCCTATCCAGTAGCCTACGACTGCTGAACAAGTCATGAGAGCGAGGGCGGACCATATTTGCTGATACTGCGTTGCCATTTTCGATAGGAGCGAAAGAAGACCGCTGTCCTACAACTCGTATACGATAGCTTGTGGAAATGGATTGATACATTTCAAAGAGGAGCAGACTAAGACTAGATTACATACAGCTTATGCATTCTAAGTAACGATGGATAGATGCAAGTCTAAGGATGCTAAAAAGAGAATTACGTTTCGAGTACCGGAAGCTTCTCAATAACTACACACATAAACGATAGTCTAATATTGCAGAATCATCTTGAGATTGATATGTAGGCCAGGTCGGATCTTAGACTTTGAGCTCTTTCACTTTCGCAGCCAGCTCATCTCTAGCTTTCGAGAGAGCAGCGGTAGCTTCGTGGATAACAGGATCACTGTCGATTGTTACTTGAAGCTTTCCATCTTGGAGGACCTTGATAGTGACGTGCTCAAGATCAGGTACGATGTAGGAAGTACCGCAGTTATTGATCTTCTCGACGGCTGGACAGATGCAACATTAGGCTGATACTTGGAATATAGAGATAGGGAGAGAACATACGGTGGGAAGTGCATACGGCAATGACTTTGGCGCCGGATGCGACGCCGGCCTTGATACCGCTTGGGCTGTCTTCTACGACAAGGCAGTTCTTGGGATCGTAGCCCAACTGCTCAGCGGCAAGAATAAAGGCTGCAAGACAATCACTCATCAGCGGGTCAGCATAGAGAAGCTTTACTGAGCGGCCTCACGATCAGGGAAAGGCTTTCCTCTCTTGAGACGAGGATCGTCTGCGGTGATAGTAACTTTAGGCGGGGTGATACCTACTCTTGAGAGGGCTCCATAGCAGTAAGTCGAAGCTCCGGACGTAGCTACGGCATATCTTCCTTCGGGTATAGAATCGATGATTCTTCGTACACCAGGTAGGATCTTGACTGATCGATCTACAAGATCAGACGTGTCGACTTGTAAAGACTCGAGATCGATCTCTTCGTCTTCACTGTCGTCGTCGAAGGGGTCTTCGTCGAGCGCAGGTGGAGAATCGACAGTGGGTGAAGAACCATGGCCGGAATCCTCTTTATTCATAGGTGTGGTCTTTGTCAACCCGGAGAACTGAGTAGAATAGACGTGGTCAGCTCAAGGTAGGTAGAAAATGGTATCCCAAGCTTACTGCCAATCTCTTGGTCAAATCAGCTGCGAAAGATGACTTTCGGCTACCTGGATTGCTGCTGCCAGTAGCTATACCTGTAGGAGGGGTTCCTACGTTTGAAGGTCGTCTTGAGGCGACTGCTGATGCTCTTCTCGAGTTTGATCTGCTTGTGCGCTGTTCGCACGACTATGAGCCCATTATTAAGAAAGTCTGAACGGTGAATAGATACTCACAATCTCCTCTGCCATAGATTCACGTCTGCTGCGGACTTCCTTCTGGAACTCGTCTGCAGCATCCAAGATCTTTGTCTCGAACTCGTGTACATGAGGGGCCATGTCCTTATCGGGAGTACCAGCAAGCTCTGGCTTGAGGTCTTTCAAGTTGTCTGTTGCTCGTCTGCCATGTGTGGCATCGATGACTTCTTGAGGGTCTTTCTTGAGCTCTGCAGATAAGGATAAAGAACCGTCAGAATCCTGGCTGAGGCAGAAATTGAGAAGAATCGCTCACCCTTTGCTACGTTTCCCCATGCTTCTTCGACTGCACCGATGGAATCGAGCAAGGTGCCTGTGATGAGACGGGATGAGGTGAGATGGAGATAAGATTTTTGAGTGTCATAATTAGTGATTTACCGTCCATGTCCCACTGCGGATCATCATCAGCCATGCACTACTTGATCATCAACAGCTGCTACACTCACGAGCACTGCATCTACGATAAACTGAGCTTTCTCTACCTTGTGGGTCGAGTAGACCTTCTTTGCGGGAGGAGCAGCGGCGGTAGACATGATTGTTATAAACCTTTGAAAGAGGTGATGGATGAATGTATAAGAAGAAGAAAAGCCTGCTCTGCTTTGCTCTGTGTTGCCTTTGAATCACGACAAATCCGCGCACTCGTGGCTCGCGCTTCGGTCTTTCAGAAATTATGAGGGAGGGCGACGTCACTTGAATCTGGCTTGTCTTGTGAAATCGAAAGAAAAGCTTGGAATCAGAAGAAAAGAGAGAAAAAGAGAGAGTAACTTAGATGTAGTAGCCAGTATCTACCATACGCTCCTGTTTGTGATGTCAAAGGTCAGCCTTTCCGCTTGCTAGCCAGACTGCCAGCCAGCCAGGCACCAAATCCAACCAACCGCGCACACGCAGAAATGAAATGCCCGATTCCTCAATCCTAGAAAGCCGGCCCTGATGTGAACGGTGTCGCGTAGTGAGGAACGTACAACTTGGTAGTCGACGCAGGATGACGGGTACTCATCTACAAGAATCGTTTTCTAGACTATGCAGGTGATCAGAACTTGGCTATTTGTTTGATTCAGGATCAATACAACTAGACAGATGTAGATCTAGCTTATTCCCTGCTACGTATACTTCAGTGATTGTACATCAATCGCGGCTCACCGTTATCTGATTATCGTTGTTTGGCGTAAATCACGTTTCTCACCTCCGAACTGAAACTTCGAAAAATGGAGAGAACACCGCAGGACACTGAGCAAGGTAGGACTACAGGGTATCTGAACAAGCATGTTAGAAAGCTCAAGTGATTGCGGCAGCCCTCGAGCTCGAGCAGCTTGACACCGACATCTTTCGCAGCGTCCGGCTATGGAAGCCTCTGACCGGGCGCGTAGGTCGCACTCTCGCATAGAACGTATAGCAAGATACTGAGTAACACCTGTGGCTCGCAGGGCGCCTTTGGCGGGCAGATCATTGCGCAGAGCGTCCGGGCCAGCGGGCTCACTGTAGATGCAGCACTTCACCTCCATTCCCTACACTGCTACTTCCTCTCCTTTGGGGACGTCGAGATACCCGTCCTATACATTGTTGAACGTCTACGCGAAGGCCGTTCCTATGCAACACGCAGTATCCGAGCCATTCAACGTGGTAAACCCATCTTTATCCTCTCAGCATCCTATCAGCGTCCAGAACCACTTCAACCGAGATTCCAAATAGAAATGACTTCCACGACTTTCCAAGGAGACGTACTCAAGACAATCCCAGATCCGGAACGATGTTTACCGGTCGAAGAAAGTGTGCAGAATATCATCACTCAGACACCAGATATGTCGGAAAGGTTGAGGAAATACTTCTTGAATACGGCCGAAGAGAGACGCCTCTCGTCGATAGAGATAAGATGGGCATACCCGGAAAATAACATACATTCTACTGCACCCTCAAGAGGCAATGGATCAGAAAGCCAGAACCCAATACAGGCTATATGGTTCAGATCAAGAGCCAGATTGCCAAATGACGACTCGTTCCACAAGTGTGTTTTGGCTTATGCGAGTGACTTTTTCTTCATTGGCACAGCGGCGAGGGTGAGTCCATCGAGTAAAATCGACTTCTGTACAGTATGATCGTGATACCGCTTATCTGATAGGCTTTGGGACTACGCTCGTCACGAGAACCTCGCTTGGGCATGATGGCATCCCTCGACCATTCTATGCATTTCTACGAGTCAGTGTCTGCATCACAATAACACTGCTCCTATGCTCATGCATGTATTTCACAGCTCATGCGACCCATCAGACTGGCTCCTCTTCGTAATGGAAACCGCAGCAGCTAGTAATGGCAGGGGCTTAGTTCGGGGAAGGATATATACACGAGATGGAAGACTTGCTGTGATAGTGCAGCAGGAAGGTGTTGTGAGGAAACAGATGGCGCCGAAGCTGTAGCAGTGGCTTGATGTGAGAATGGGTTTGGGGTACAACTTGCGGTGTATGGTATTCAGTAGGACACAGCTGGTTACAGGGAGGGAGGGTGAGCACGCTGTAGCTGAATACGACAGGCTGATGCATTTTCAAATTTGAAAACTTATGCTTTACAGATCACAGGTGCCGCCACACAATCTATTATCCAACCGAGCTCGCTGAAAATCACTCTGTTTTGCCGGTAGCTGAATAGTGCGCTCAGCTAAGCACTACCTCCTCTGCTCGGGCTGTCCGAAGTCTCAAGATTCACCTGATTCCTCTTTGCTCTACTAACCATTCTTGGGGCTTCAAAACCCATGTCCACGAATGTATCCGATACGAACAAGGGCAAGCGCTTCTGTACCATTCCATCTCCTATGCTCCGGATGACCCATTCAATCCGGACCATCTGCGAACAACTGCTGGAAAGGTTCCCCGGCTACGGAGAGACCTTTAATGGAGCCTGGGTGATGTTTCACGCTACTCTCATACTCGTCTCTCTGCTTAGCTGCTAGATATCGCCTGATCATCACCGATAATATGACCACACCATCAGCCAGTAAGTACAAGACTGTCGAGATTGCCTGTCAGCTACTGATGCGATGGAAGTAGATGGTCAACTGAGACGATATACAGTCGCTGCTGGCAACCTCCTTCCACTTCGCAAATTGGGCTGGCCCGTAACTGGGGTGACCATAGTACTTGAGAAAGGGCCTCGGATAGGTCAAGAAATAGTACCTGAGAAAGGGCCATGGACAGGCCAAGAGTCGAATGACCTGGATGACGGGGGTCGGGCTGGGACCCTTATGTGGCCCGAAAGTGGATGAAGAATGTCTTGATATCTCCCTGGGAAGTCTGGGAAGCAGCAAGTGGGGATCTCATCAAGCTGGCTGTGATAGCAGCAGCGGATGGGTCAGGAAATTGGGTTCTGGCGTTTGCTACAAGGAAGGAAATCAAAGCGGTACAGAAGAAGGCCGAGGACGACGATCACCTTCGCGAGAAGAAGTATCAGGAGGAACTCAAGAGGACTGAACCTGAGCGTCGCCTGCGACCTCAACAGGAGAAAGAGGAGCGTTAGCGCCGACAGAGAGAGGAAGCAGAGCAAGCCAAGGAAAAAGTGCGAGAGATCAAGGCGAAACTGGCCGCCGTCAAGCCAGCTTCGCACTTCTCAAGTGTTCACAGACCTGCACCAACGGCGCAGCTCACAAGAGCCCTCGTCTCAGACAGTTCATCTGCATCTGCAGCATCTGCGCATTCCTCCCGCCGCACAAGCATGTCCGCCATCCACATGCGATCTTTCCATATCTTAATGAGGAGAGCAGGAGATCGAGTTCGAGACGAAGCAGTGTCGTTACGAGCTCGAGACGAAGCAGTGTCGCTACTTCTGGCAAGTAGACGCTTGTATACCTTTATAATGAGGCTATCGCGATAGAAGCCAACCGTTACATGACCCAACGTTGTAAAGAGCTTGCAATGAGCTTAATATACTTTGCATCGATCTTGCACCAAGCTCATGAACAATCCATATTCACAAGGAGAATAAATGTCTACATAAAATCCGAAGAGTGGTAAGGCTACAATTAGTGGCAGTCAAGCTGAACCGTTCAACAATGTACGACCCTGCGATGCAGCTAAAACGATATGCACCGATATTGATTTTTGGCTAATTCTGTAAGGATGAAGACGAAGAATCTGCAGTTGATTGGCGGCCGCGAACCAGTTTCCGCCTGCTGTCGGACGAACGACGGCTCGGAGGAGTATTTGATCTCTTCTTTTCATTATTGGCGTCTTTGTCTTTGGAAGCAGCGCGCATATTCATGATTTTGTCCACAGACAGCCCGCCGTCCGTCACTTTCGCAAGAGCACCTCCTTCTGAGCTCTGTCCCTTACTTCTCTGCATAGCCTTCTCTCTCTCCAATCTCTTTTCTTCTCTATAAGCGATCGCATCCTCTCTTCTTCTGATAGCTTCTTCCGTAATAGCTTTCCTCATGAGAGCTTCCACGACTTCTGTCTTTCTCGACACCTTGTTTCCAGCTGCAATCAGCACGCCGGATGTGATATTACATGATAGAGAGAAGCCCAGAATGATGGATGTTAAGATTGATTTGAAGTGCCTGTGATAGGAGATAGACCAGGTCGTAGTGCCTAAGGCGAGTTGAAAGCAGGAGTGAAAGTCGGAGAGAATAATGATGGCGATGAGATAGCGCAGGGAGAAGGCATGATGTGTAGGAGTTTCGTGAGGTCGGTAGTAGGCTGTACTCAGTACACATGTCCATCAGCATAGAGATCTTGCGAATAAGTTAGACAAAGTTGACGCACTGTGGGATTTCTGGAAAGCAGTCTGGTGTTTGGCGAGCAGTGCCTGCTCCTTATCAGTAAGAACGGCATCTTGCGCATGACCTGCCGCTTCCAGATCCTGGTTGTACATCTGATCGTTCGGAAGATCATTGCGATCTGCAAGTTTTGGTAATCCTCTCTTCTTGCGGAGTTTCAAGGTCTTGTTGTGGTATTTGATGATGAAGTAGGCGTGGTAGGTGTCTTTGGATCGGAAGGGTATGAGACCGACTGGTTATAGTTGATAAACCGACAGGTCAGCTTTCCAGTCAGCGTTATCAAGGAGTAGGGGTCAGCTTACGTCCTGTTACGCAGAACAAAGCGACAAGGATTTGATCGCAGATTTCGACGAAGTAAGCTTGTCGATCGCCGACTGGAATCCAGCCTAGCAAGAACAAGAACCATGCAGTTCCCCACAGGCCAAGAAGGGTAGCATATATCGTAACGAAGGCGCCCAGGGCTAAACGAAACGAAACCAGTATATCAGTATCCTACTACCGGCTTGACATTAGTGTGCAAAAGCGTGAACATACGCGTCGAGACGTATTTCTTGAAACCTCTCCATCTCCGTCTTAAGCGTTCCTTCCTGTTGTGCAAGAGATGCCTGACATAGTCATCCAAGTCTGCTTTCTCTTGTTCCGTCCAATCCGACATATCGACCAATTTTGAAGGCAGAACAAAGTATTTGCCTTTGACCACTACTTCCGTAGCGACTAGTGTGGTTTCTGTATCGACTGGCTCACTCGGACCATGTGGCTCGACTGTCCCATCTTCATTGATTACGGTCGAAGGCGGCGGAGGAGGCGCAGGTAGTTCTTTATCTTTCTCTGGATCTCCTTCTTTGCCTTGTTTGGTGCGCTCCTTCTGGCGGTTCTCCTCGTCTTGCTGCACCTCTGTCGCATGCTCAGCATCGATGTCCGCCCGGTCCTGCGCAGCTTGCTGAGAAGGCGATAGGATATTCTCTTGTGGTGGTTTCGTAAGGTTGATCTTCCTTGTACGATCAAAGAAACCAGTATAAGGGACAAAGAGGGAATTTTGGATATCTCCCAAAGTATTGAGCATTTGTACCTCTGGGTCGATGGCATCCAGTAGATCATGTACTCGTGTATCATATGCTTGGTCTCTGCTTTGTTCAGAGTGGTCTACGCTATTGTGGCTGAGCCGGCTGGCTGAGCTGTAGCCTCTTCTCCTGTTTGTGACCGCAGATCCACCGCTTGTTCCCTTCGTCGCAGTTGTTCCAGCTCGACTTCTTCCCACTCTGCTCAATCCCAACGTATGCGCCCATCCCGTTGATGCCCTATTATTGTCATCGTGATGCTCTACATCTTCATGTTCATCCACTCGTTCGCTCGCAGTCTGTCCGTTCTGCTCCACTTGTGGCCGTTGCAACTCGACTTCATCGTCATCTCCGCTGTTGCCAAGATGAGGAGTGAATGTTCTGCGAATCCGCTGGGGGACGGAGATAGTGACTGCGCGCTTTCTAGATGGCTCGGCGGACGTAGTCGCAGCAGGGTTTTCAGAAGTAGTCGCAGACGCAGCAGATGCAACGCTACGTATAGTGCTATTACCAAGACGTTCTGAGCTAGGTATCCGCTGTATGATGACCGAGCCTGTCCTGCCTGACATTTGTGGCCTGAACGATGGAGTAGGAGGAGTTAGCAAGCCGTCATTGCTGTGATTTGCAGAGGAAGCAGATGTGGTAGCAGTCATGTTGGTAGTTGCAGCATTACTGTTCATATTGTTATCTTGATTGTTGTTGTTTGAATTGGCCATTTCTTGCGCTGGCTGGGCGCGCCTCCAGAGGTTGGCCTTGAAGAGAGGCATCACAATAACTTAACAAATTAGGCTTGACCTTTCAGAACTGAAGAACCCAGAACTTCGCAATAAAAAGTCACAGATTGGAGCAGAGTCAACCTGTAACATTCAAGCATTTCCTTTGCAGCCCCCGTCATTTGTTCGGTTTCGAGCCGGCGTCGACAAGGTCAGGTCAGAGTGAGATCATGCAGCGTAGATAGGCGGAGTTGGGCAGAGTAGCAGTAACAAGTTGTTCGCGATACAATGTCACCTTGTAGCTCCATCTTGATCCAGCGTAAGGGCTTCGTTGTCGCGTAAAGAGCTGTTCAGAGACCATACGCCTTGCTTTCGCTGCAATCCGATACCTACCCAACCATGCCCGATACTACTAACAACAAAGACAAGAAGCCTGACCGGATCCTGCTGTCCCTCTTCGCCCACCGCTTCATGGCGGTCGCAGAAGTGCGCCTACTCTGAACAAGAAGTCTATTGCCGGTTCATGCTTCTAAAACCAAGTTCATTACAGGCAATGGGTCGCAGCTTGCAGAAGACTTCAATATCGTTAGACTCTACGGCCTGCTTCCTGTCTTGCCGTCGCTAATGCAGGCCTATGATGCGATCAGGACCAACATCAAGGGTGCTTGAGTTCCTCTGCCGATCCATCAGCTTTCGTTTCTCTTATTACTTTTCCTTCTCTCTGTGTTTGTATAATCTACAGAACGCCTCGACTTCAGCTGTGCCATCTTCGCGCCAAATGGAGACCTTATCGCCAGTATGTGATCTGCGCACTGTACAAGCCTACCAAGTTGATTGCTGGGTGTCAGATGCACCGCATCTGCCTGTGCACCTGGTACGTCACAGGCTACGACGGGGAAACTGCTGGCTGATAGAACTTCTGCTATTGCCAGGGAAGCATGTCCTTGTAAGCTCTCATCGCAATATATTGATAGCAGTGTAGCTCATCTATCTGCAGTGCTGTCCGGTGGCAGACCAATCATCTTAGTGCGTCGCCAATCGAATATTCCAAAGGTAACAAGGCTGAGGACTTCCAACAGAGGGAGACCTTCAAGAAGGGGATGTTCTACTAAGTAGGTCATTTATATTGCACTCTGGACTGGTAAGCTGAGCTACTACTTCCTTTCCTTGTAGCAAATCACCCGGTTGCTGGCGGATCACATCTGCCAGACATGACTGTCATCACGCCCGTCTTTCAAAATGGCCAAATCGTCTTCTTTACAGCTTCTCGTGGACATCATGCAGGTAGGCCGTATCTACCCTGTTATGAAGGATTCTGGCTGACCGAATTGTTATGCAAGACATCGGAGGTATACTTCCCGGCTCCATGCCGCCTACTAGCAAGACTATATTTGTGCGCTCCTCCATTACATCCCTCACACTAGCTATTGATGAAACTATTTGGCGTTACAGGAAGAAGGCGCTCAAATCAAGTCTTTCAAAATCGTCAAGAAAGGCGACTATGACCGAGATGGGCTGTTGAAACTTCTGTGTGACGAGCCGGCAAGGTACGTCTTTCACTGGCGTTCTCGTACATCAGTAATCTGTAGACCGCTAACAAAGTCACCTCCTAGATACCCTGGGTGTTCGGGTACACGATGCCTACGGGATGTAGAAAGCGATTTACAGGCTCAGATCGCCGCGAACCAGAAGTAGGTAACACCATCGCTCAGTCTGGTTTCGCAGGAGCAGATACTGATAACGTCGCTGGACAGAGGCACCTCCCTTATCTACTTGATGATTGAGGAATATGGCTTGGAGACGGTACAAGAATACATGCTGCATGTGTGTCGCACTCATGTCGAGGAAATTGTCTTTCCTACTGATTATAGTTTTCAGATTCGCGATAATGCAGAGCTAGCAGTCCGGAATCTCCTGAAGCAAGTAGCGAAAGAACGCGGTACGAAGTTATATGCGAAAGATTATCTGGATGACGGAAGTCCTATCGAGCTACATATCGAAATTAACGAGAAAGAGGGTTCTGCAGTTTTCGATTTCGAAGGTACTGGTACCGAGATGATCGGTAAGTCGTCTCAATCAATAAAGGATGCTTCTAGAGAGAGAGCTGATAAGGGTGCAGGTAATTTGAATTGCCCGACGTCCGTTTCATACAGCGCGATAGTATACTGTCTCCGCGCTATGATCGACCTCGATGTGAGATGGCCCCTCCTCATTCATTCACGTATGATCGAATCTGAGGCTTTCTGGTTCATCGTCAGATACCCCTCAACCACGGTTGTTTGATACCGATCGAAGTGAAGCTGCCCCCGGGCAGTCTCCTCGCCCCAAGCGAGACAGCGGCGGTAGTAGGCAAGCGACGAAGCCACTACAATCAGCTGAATATCCAAACTCATGCATATCTCTCCGCAGGCGGGAACGTATGCACCTCCCAGCGTATCACAGACGTAGTTCTAAAAGCCTTTAATGCGGCTGCTGCGAGTCAGGGAGATTGTGAGATTCAATTACCTATTTGATTCAGTATGTCGAGTCTAGCTGACGCACGAGATGCACAGGCAATAACTTCACATTCGGTCAGGGTGGTCAGGACGAGCAAGGCAATCATACCGAGGGCTGGTATGTCACCCATTAATGTAGCGTGCGCTCTACTAACGGATATATCTACAAAGGGGCTACTACGAGACTGTTTGTGGAGGCTCTGTATGTCAGGAGCTTGCTGTTCCCATTCCAATCTAACGAGACTCGCACTTTAGGGAGCCGGGCCTACTTGGGTGGGCACGTCTGGGGTACATGTGCACATGACAAACACACGCATATCCGATCCCGAGATCTTCGAACGTCGGTATCCCGTTATTCTTCGCGAGTTCAGCGTTCGCGAAGGATCGGGTGGAAAAGGCATGCATGACGGAGGGAACGGCGTTATCCGTGATGTTGAATTCACAGAACCTATACAAGCTTCTATGCTATCTGAGAGAAGAGTCTTCAGGCCTTTCGGATTGGCTGGAGGTGGTGATGCAGAGTGTGGACAGAATCTATGGATGAAGTTGCCCAGGAAAGAAGATGGAGATCTAGCGGAAGGTGCTGATGCGCAAAGCAGTACAGAGCTATCAACTTAGGAGGAAAGACAACAGTAAGCTTCTGCTCTTTCTTGGATGCCCGTATCGCGCTAAATCTCGTCTGTTCAGATCAAGATGGGCAAAGGTGATCGTTTCTTGATGAAGACGCCTGGCGGAGGAGCTTGGGGCTCCGTAGAAGACAAAGAAAAGAGTCCACTCAAAGAGATACGTAATCAGCAACAACATTCGCATCACAGAGGTAGCCAGCGAGGGAGCGTGGCAGACAGGCAGTCGCATGCCGAAGGTGTCTAGATTGTCCGTGTAACGAACTTATCAAGTGTCTGCGCTTAGCTACGCCGTGTACAACAGACCTAAGCTGTTCATCCATTGTCCAGATGACCCAAAGAACCCGCAGATCTCGCTTCCAGGCGGTGGTTCTGACGTACCCAATCAGCTTAAGCCAGACTTTTCACTCCCCGATACTTACCTAATACCCTTATATCCCCTCCTCCTCCACCGCAGAGGCCCGTTTCTCCATGTTCATGAACGACAGACACGGCGTCCAGCCATGCTCCGCTTCGTACCACTAGGCGAACCAGATTTCCAGGTGGATCAACCTTGAAAGATCTTGTACCACCACCTCCGCATGGCCCAATTGTCTGCTTCGACCCGTCTGACCAGAAGAGCCGGAAGCCATCTAGTGCTAACCCACTGACAATCTGGGGCAGAGACAATATGAAGACTCAGCCTACTGTGTTATGTAGTCTGGATTGTATTATATGGCTCACTTCAACTTTTACTAGCTTTGGACGGCTTCCTTGATGCGAGTTGAGGATGACCATCCATGTATTTTCCTTCTTCTCCTGCCCAACATGAATGCCTTTGATGACTTCCATCTGCCCGGGTGCTGCACTTGTGGCCGTCGGAGCCGCATATATCTGCGGCTTATCCTTATGGCTATGGCTGAACTTATCGAACGTTCTTCTAAGTTTCGATGCAGGAGATGACGTCGGGACAGGCGGTGCAGGACCTTCTGGACTCGTTTGTACGATCAACCTAGAAGTCCTTAGAAGTTCACCGTAATCTTCTATTTCAGCTTGTCTTTGATCCGTCCCGACAGCAGTGATGGAGATCTTGCATTTATGCGGATCGCCTGAAGCGAGTTCTGCTATATCTTTCGAGGTGAGCTGAAAGTTTTGCGGCGGAGGAGAAGCATTTGGACCCGCGAAGGGATATTCTATATGGTTTACGTATCTGCCGTCCTTTTGCACTTCGAGACTGCCAAGTCCGACGGGGGCATGCACTGATATCCCATCTTTCGTCACGGAGAAAGTAGGAGCTATACCTGTATATGGATAAGGGATGTAAGGATCTCTAGGAAGGCGCATGGTTGGATGATACCGTAAGCGTAAGAGAGACATCCGATTCCAGTGATTCTCCTTGTGATCCATGTCTGGTGTGATACATCTGCAGGAAGAGGTGTTGGTACGTTTGGACAAGCCTTCGGTACACATGAAACTGCGGTTCCATTCGTGATAGCCTCGAGCCATAATGCCAGTAGCGTGATGAGGGTTGTTCAGGGCATGTCCGCATTCATGCAGGAAGGCTAGATCGAAATCAGCGTATAGCATTGGGTATTTGTATAAAGCTTACCTCCATGCCCGACATTCAGCGTCTCCCATGCAGTCCCTACATTCCCGAGATCGTTCACTACATACCGTTCATCGACATCTGAACAATCTCTGAAAGCCGGCACGACCTCATTCAAGCTTCTAGGCCAAGACCAACACGAATGCGATCCAAAGACCCCAATCTTGCATCCAGGACTGACGGGTCCTCCTGCACCTAAAGCTGCGTGGCCCAATAATAAGCGCTGCTTTGGGTCCCAGTGTGAGTCCAGGGTCAGGACGGCCACGTAAGCTCCGTTGGGTCCTTTGAAACATGGAGGTGCGGAGGAATGACGAAGTGCTTCGCTGGCGAACTCGTGCATTGCTTGTTGACGCGTCGCTTTCGGGTTCTGATGATCAAGAAGACTTCGCTTAGTTCCGGGAGGCCTCACATCGAGTGAGGACATACACACCTGCTGCGTGTTGTTCGGATCTCGGAACTCTGCCAGACTATGCGTGCTTCTTATTACATGGACGACTGGCCTCCGTCTCTTCTGATACGGTGGGTATGCCTCGAGTGTATCCGGTCCTTCCTGTTCATCCAAAGCAAATGTTCTCCTTCCGAGTCCATTTCTCCTACAATCTTCCGCTGTAAAAGCTTGCGACATGTATGCCCATAATTGCATCTTCGCAACGACTGAATCGAGAGTCGAATGACCTTCTCTGCGTTCTGGAGGACAGTCTACAGTAAGAGGACTATCGTGTGCTGCTAGAATGACGAGATGAAGTGGAGGATTCTGGTCTAGAGGAGTATACTGTACTGAGATGGTAGTTCCTGTATCGCTTGAGGAAGAACCTAGGTAGTCTGGAGCTTGAAATAGCAAACGTATAGATGTCTTCACGCCAGGTGTAAGCGGGACTAAGGCTTTGAAATGCGAGTCCACAACAGGCCACTCTTGGCTTGGAAACGGAGGTTCATCGCTCCCTTCGGAATAGGTATCGACGAGTATCTTGCCTTCAAACTGCACATTGACGGGTCCTGCGCGACCAGAAACAAGAAGTAAACGCTGCAAGTCAAGCGAAGGCATCCTACGTCAGTTAGGCCGGGTTATGCACCAACAGCAGCAGGTTGTTCGCGTCGAAGCAGGATCTAGATGAGAGTCAGCGCACGTTGTAGACTTCTTCACCATCTTGAACATTGCCAATGTAAGGCGCTGGCCAGTCTGTCGAAGTAGGTGCCATAACCGAAGTTAGGGGTAGGCGGTTGATGTGAGATTAAACTGTTGCACACAGCATAACATTCGTACTATGATGATACACACAACAAGATAAAAGGCTTCACAATGATGCTTTACTCGGCTCTGGCCTTGCCTTTGCCTGTCTCTGCAGGCGACCTGGAACGATTGCGGCTCCTTGAGCCAGCTGAACTACTTCTACGCCGTCTGGGCACAGGAGAGCGTGAGCGTGAAGAAGCCTTTCTCTTCTTGCTCTTGCGCTTCTTGCTCCGGCTAGATCTCGATGACCCGCTGGACGAAGACGAGTCTGAGTCTGAATCCGAGTCTGACGAAGATGAGGAGGACGAAGAGGAAGAAGAAGAGTCGCTATCGCTCTCACTGCTACTGCTACTGCTGTCCGACGAGCTGCTTTCACCACGCCTCGACTTGCGCTTCTTCCTGTTCTTCTGCTTGTCTGCAAGAATCTTGTCTGCCAATCCAGCGGTGATAGCTAGCGGTGCACTGCTTGTTACTGGTTGTCCTGATCCACCAAACTCTGCGGGAACGACTACGCTGGGCCCATCTTTTGCTTTCTTGGGATTCAGAAGCTGCTGTGTCCGGCTGGGTCGGGCCTGTCAAGAAATCGATAGACGTGAGCTGCGTTCTTGATCAGATACGTGATATTATCCCACCTTGTACACTTGGCTGTTCTTGCAGTCGTATGTATAGTGTCCCAACCTGGCGGGCTTGAAATCAGCTATCAACGACACCAAAGCAGCTGCTTCCTTCGCTTACTTCAAGCACTTCTGACATCTCACGCTGGATGCATCTTGCGGTGCGCTCGTCGGTGCTCTCGTGTATCTCGCTGGAGGGCCTTGTCCTCTGGCTCTTTTGCCCGTATCTTCTGGCTTCTTGACGCCTGGCGAGACAATCACAGTCAGCTTGAAGGATCTTGTTAAACTCAGTGTATAAGTCTTGCTTACCCAGATAATTCCCAAACATGCTTTGAGTTCGTTGAAGAATTCAAGACTCCTTGCCACAAAAGTGTTGAAAGTGTTTCAAAGGTCTTTCAAAGGGTCTAACCTTGAATCAGCTCCGACTTCAGCACTTTCAAGCAGCAGACCTTACGAGGTGAGTAACAGATAAACAACGAGCTTAACATGAAGGAAGACTGATTAACGATGGTCTGTCTCTCTGGCATTACGGACATTCCAGACCTTTTCCCCCCTCGAATACACCTGCCTGCCAGTCCCTTTTTACGCTTTTATGAGCTCGACCGACACCAATCCATCGCATGCTGCTAGTGCATCATTAGAGAACAGCAAACCGTCTGAAGCTGCAAAAGCAGCGGTTCAAGGGACTCCTTTGGGCGCTGGTGGGTCCTGTCCTTGGGACTGCCAAATGTCTAGCAATTCTAAGTCGAATGCTCTCTAGACCAACTCGACTCACTCGCTGGCAAGCTCAACATCACTGACGCCACGGTCGCCGGAACCTCTGACAATGAGTCGCGTAAGCTTTGGTTCAGTCATTTAGATGGACTCGCCAGGCTGTGCTGCGACACAAGCTAGCAGCAGAGAACATTATAGCTGACTCTTGCTCTCTATATGGCTTCCACAGGCTCAAACACTCCGCTACCCGACGCGGCTGGCGGCGAGGTAGAAAAGAAGAAGAAGAAGTCATCCTCATCAAAGACCAAAGAGTCTTCCTCAAAGTCGACATCTGAGACAAAGGCCTCGAAAGTCCAGAATCTAGCTGGTTTCGGTAGGTCCCTTCTCTTTCCTTCAGTCCGCCTTGAAGTAGCTTGCTGATACATGCACTTTCTTGATCTCGCACAGACCCCTTTGCCGAACTAGATGAGCTAGAGACGCAGACTCAGCTTGATAAGAGCACCAAAGCTCCTGAATACGTGCACATCCGTATTCAGCAACGCAATGGCCGAAAGACCTTGACGACCGTCCAAGGTGTCCCCAACGAGTACGACCCAAAGAAGCTGCTCAAACACTTCAAGAAGGAGTTTGCTTGTAATGGAACATTGGTAGAAGACGAAGAGCTCGGTCAGGTCATTCAGCTACAAGGTGATCAGAGATCAAAGATCTCGCAGATGCTTACCGAGGATGTTGGATTGCGTGAGTCACGCGTCCTTTGCGAGCGCAGAGAACATATTGCTGATGCTGTGGCTTGTTATAGCACGCGAAACCATCAAGATCCACGGTTTCTAAGTCCGGAGATCCGGGCTGCATTGCCTTTCCAGCAGCATCCGCCTATCCACATTCAATGCTAGTCATACATCGCTCGTTGTTCCAATGGCAATGTTACAGCAGATTTTTCTTTTCCCAACATTCATGCTTGCGCCGGCTTGCGATTTGTTCTTGCTCGTAGCTTTCCAACCGCATTGCAATCCAGACTTGATTGACTGATACTGACCAGCTTCAAGATGACAGCCAATGCCAGCTTCTCTAGCTGATGCCCCTCTCCAAGCGCTCGCCATACACATGACATATCGCTGACGCAAGGCGGTTGGGCCTGCCCAAAGCGCAGCAAAGCATACACATCGACGTCTGCTCTGTCCGTCTTGACCTTCAAGCAATTTCTCATTCTCCCAAAGCTATTCCATCTCAAACAACACGCAACTGTACATCAACCATGTCTACCGAGTCTGGCGAACCATCCAAAGTCAATGCCCAGATCAACCAGACTGTAGGCAGCGCAAAGCAGCTCGTCGGCAGTGTTGTGGGTCTCTATTTGCATGGGAACTAGTTGTCGGCGGCTATACTGAACGATATGCCTGTTGCAGGTCGACTCTACTCTCGGAACTACTCTCCAAACACAAGGTCAAGAGCAGTACAACCAAGGAGTCGCCGAGCAAAAGGCTGCTGAAGCGAAAGGCTACGTCGAAGGAACTGCTGGTAAGTCCAAACATCGACAGCTACTTCTCATGCGACTTGTACTGATTTGTCGATGTTAGACCGAGTTCAGGGCAAGGTTGACAACGTACGTCTAGATATCAGCAATCATTAGGGTCAAATAAAAGATCAGTGCTGATGATGTCGTCTTTGCAGGTTATCGGCGCCGTGACGGGAGATGTGCAGAAACAAAACTCGGCTCAGCTGCAGCACGATAAGGGTGTTTTGAAGCAGGACATCAACAAGCCCAGCACTTACGAGAGAGTCGTAAACGCTTGATGGTACCCATCGATGCTATCGGTTCTTCGTCATGTAACGCTCTCCGGTCAACCGGTCGTATTGCCTTCAGCCTGTCTCTCATCTTTCATTTCATAACATCTCGCGGGTCTGAAGGTCCGCATAAGACGCCACATCGTATACCTAATTCCAACTCTCAATCCGTCCTCCCATTACGCCGCACCTGGTGTTAAAGCTGATGCCAGCATAGCTCGCAGCTGAGTATCCTCTTTATCTTGATGCTTAGGCTCTCCGTGCTTCCAGAGCAACCTTCCCAAAGCTACCTTCCGTGAAGCTGAAAGGCAGATACATCGGCAGCCTTTCAACCGCCCTTTCGAGCATCCCCTTGCAGATACGGAACGAAAGGACATTGTAGCCAAAGGGAAAGGTCTACCAACATCCGCTTCGAATGCGACAGCATGTTGAAAGGATTCCCGCCTGCAAACAGCTGCCTTGCCGCTCGCTGTCGGTTCGACTCTTTGGCATTCAGACAGCTTGCCATAAGTCAAGCCTGCCAAAATGAGCTTCAGCACACCCAGTGAGTGAGATTGAGCTACAGTTTCTATGCCTGCGATCGCTGATTTGGCTTCGATGACAGTCACAATGAAACGTTTCAGGACTGCTGACGAGACTCTTCGTATTCGACGGGACCAATTGCGACCGTACAGTGGTATAGATGTCGAGATCAAGCTCGACAATCAGACATGGGTCAAACGAGGACTAAGCGACTACAAGACCAGGTGCTATGGTGACCCATTGGAGAGCGAAAGATGGACTGACTCGCTGATCAAGAGCTGGGGCAGAGAGAAGCTCCTGGATCCCTGGACGGTGTGGCAAAAAAGTGGTGAAGACGAAGACAAGGTGTAAGTTATAGCTGCACCGGATGTCTCACCGGATGGGACAGGTAAATGGATGCTGGCGCCGCTACCGAAGGACGAGCTTCGAGCCTTGGTGGATAAGCGTTGGGATGCTGAAATGGCGAACCGCAAAGCGCGCAAAGAGGAACAGGCAAAGCGTAATGCTCAAGTGCGGCTTGTGAGAGAAAAGCGAGCGCAAGAAGCGAGGGCCCAGATGGCAGCCCTGAATATCGCTTCCGGATCATGCAGGACGCCTGCAACGAGCTCAAAGGACGTCCAAGCCCCTCTCTTGAAAGGTCCGCCTCGTGCATCAGTAATACCTCCGTCCTCCACGCTGGCCAGCTCGGCTGGTTGCACATGCTCGACTGCCAGCAACCGCAGATCCAGCATACAAGACGAAAAGGCCAAACTCTCACAGTCAGGATCTAGTAGTATGGTGAGCCTTGGCAAGTAGTCTCGTATAGACCACAGACAAAGTCACGCCATTCTTGTCACCTTCCGCTGTAACGTCTTCGAGAAAGTACAAGGTCTTCGCACACGTTTGGGTGACTTCGGCCAAGCTGGTTTAAAGCTTGGCTACCGCTGCTCCCTGCGGTGGCTCATAGCATCTGTGAAGTAGTCCCATGTAATCCGCAGCAAATGCTGATGTCGCGATGACACAACTGGCTTGAGCCTTTTCCTCTCAACTCTCCATTCTATTGGTTCCTTTACGCTTCCTCTCCGACACAACCCTTTCTTCCTATCTTCCTTTCATACGGCAACTAGCTCAAAGGTGTCATCTGTCGAAGGGGGCATGCACGCTCCCAACTCCACAGCATTTCATGTGCTGCTTGGCTCTCACTCTAGACCTACAAGAGCGAATTGTCATGTCAGCATGGATCCAACAGTACTCAGTCAGTCGGCCGTCGCACTCTCAACCTAAGGTGTCGTAGCTAAAGTAGACAACAGATGTCCAGATGAAACGTTACGCAGTCATGAATGGCACTTTGAGCCTGCGTGACGATCATGCGACCGGCAAAAGGCTTACCATAACACTGGAGAACAAAGCTCGTATCCCTCGCTGTCTAGACTGCTACGAAACAAAGGATCAATTGTCGAAGCCGCTAGACAGTCAATACTGGACGCATTCTGTGCGACAGGTGGGACCTTCCAAAAAGCGAATCAGCCTTTGGACCATATGGGAAGAAGCGGGCAAGGATGTTGGCCGTGTTCAGGTTATAGCTGCAGTGGATGCGTCTGGCAAGTGAGAATTGAACCCTCTTCCAGAAGCTCATCTACCAATCACTGAAGATCAACGCAACGAAGGAAAGACAGCAAAACGCGCTGCAAATAGACTGAAGAGCGCGGCAGAGGGACTGCTCTGGGGAGTCTCTCTCTGCATTTCGCTAGTGAAAGGGTACAAAAAGACCGGAATGCTAAGGTTCGTGCAGGTATCAAAAAAGCAGCTAAGGACCGCCAGGTCAGAGAGAAAGCGATGAAGAGGACCAGGCGATTGGAAGGAGCGAAAGCGGTCAAGGCGCCGATCAAGCAACGTCCGACTGCACACAGGAGCTCTGAGGTCAAGCATCCATCCGCTGAGCTCGATGCACGATCTTCTTCCGGGTCTGGGAGATCTTCGCGCCCGACTAACGCAGCTCATAGACGCGGCAGCCTGATAGACGAGAAAGCCAAGGAAGTTGATAAGAGACGGAGCAGTATTGTAAGTTCCCTGAGTGGGACCTCGATCTGAGGGGAAAGGTCCCGCTAGACCTGCAAGTCTGGTTGAGTAGACCTCAGGCTTCTTGCGATTAGTGCACGACCGCATTCCCAAATCGCTCAGCATTTCGCACTTTCTCGCCTTGAACTGTGAAAGTGCTGCAACCCCATCAGATAACGGCTAATTGAGTGACATCGTTTTGCTGGCTTTGCTTGACGACGCGTTGGTTTTCTTTCCCCACATGCTTCTCGCGCTCGCAGCCAGAAGATGTGTGCCCAGTACTGTTGCACGACAGCAATTCGCAAGCTACTTCTCACGTCGACAGATCCCGGTGCCAGAGCCCAAAGAAGGCGTACGTTGTTTGACGTTTTTTGGTCCTGGCAGAGGCATCGATAGATGGAGCAACGACGTTGCTGAACTTGCTGTCCCTTGCAGACACGAGAGGACATCCTTGCGCTGCAAGAAAACATCGAGAAATGGGTGTACGAGCGCGATGACTTGAGGGAGAAAACGCTGCCTCTTCAACAGCAAGACAACCGGGCGCGCGCTTCTCACAAGACAGAATTCTTCAAGCTTCGATGTATGCGACTGTTTCACGAGAGATTGGAGGAGTACGAAGCGGAAGGAAGAGATACAACTCGCTTGAAGAATATGGAACCGCCGAAACCCAGATTATTAGGAAATGCAAAGAAACGGGCTGCTTCTGAGCGTGCAAGAGCAGAGGCTATTGCCAAAGGACTACCTCCCCCTCCTCTATGGAAACCTACACCCGGCCCGAAGAAACACTACCAGACCTTTGACCGAAATCGAGATGTGTACGCTATTTGGCTTGGCTTGCCTTCTTTTACGCATGTCTGACCATGTCTACATATACAGCAAAGTCAAGACATCTGATAAGTATCCTCGAGGTCCACCAAGGCCCAAACGCTTGGCCGTCTGAAGGCCATCTCTGCTTTGGAAGGCGCCCAACCCCGTAGACCTTCCAGCACCATTCCGAAAGGGTACTAAAGCCTGCCATATAATCAAGGGAGCAGGCTGAATGGCCCTCAAGCGCTTCATAACCAGGTTCAGGCCTGTCCTGCTGGGGGCTTCAAAGCAAAGTGCGATGGACTGGATGTCCCAGACTTGCTCCGCGCAGTCAATATGTTGGAGTCCTAGTCCTTCACTTCTTTGGGTGCTACGATGCCTTGGCCAATCTTGTAGTAAACGATAGACGAGTCCTCGGCAGAGATAGCCAGAAGGATGGAGGCAGGCTTTGGGTCCAGACTATCGAAGAGTGCGTGGAGACTGAGCAGGAGGCGTTTCAGTCAAGATAGTGTGGTAGACGGGCAACAGGCAGCCCTCACGATTGCATGCTCGTAGGTTTAGACAGATGCATAGGAAAGACGGTCGTTGTTTCCGCCTGTTTGCATGCGAGATATGTATCAGTAGCTGATTAGAACCTTATGAACGCCTATCTGCGCACGTCTGGTTTGGGTAGATGCCCAGTCAGAAGACAACAGTTTTGCTCTGACAGCTCTTTGACTTGTACGTCTTCCCACCGCTGGGCTGAAGAAAACATAAAGCATCAATCAGCAATAGTTTACATAACAATGCACCTACTCACACAACGTCAAGTCGGCGTAGGCCTGCCAGATGGCTCCAGCTTGGTCGGGATACTTTCTGCAGACATGCTCGATGGCCGGGAACTGGAGCAGATCTGCATTCAGCTGATGCAAAGGAAGCTTCTTGGAGATTTTCGCACAGATGGATGCGATTCCATTAACGTCCGAGCAATCAGGCCTGCAGCAAGAGTCGTTGTCGATCTTGTGAGACCACCCGAGCAAGCGCAACTAGTCCAAGCACCAAGGCAAATCACATGGACAAATCCTTTGGGTCTTCAGAAGAAGAATGTAGAACTTGCCATCGAAACATCTAGTTGCCATCGCGAATCACAACAATCTACAGTCCTTGGAGAACGGAGACACAGATACCAGCTCTTGTCCATCGATCCACTTGTTCCTTCTGTCTGACAATCAAATAATCATCTGAAGGCTACTGGAATCTCCGACTAAGTTCTGCAAAGCTCGCCAATGTATTCGGCTTCTGCGCTGCTTCTCGTGCCGCTGCTAGAGTTACAGCAAATATTAAGACATGCATCAAGATGAGGAACAGTATGAAAGGCTTACAGCTGAGCTGGAGTCCGGCGAACGGCATCTGGGCCTGTACTAGAGGCTTGGATCCCACGGAGTCCTGCGTCTGCTCCTCGGGTGCTTCCTCCGTCTCGGCATCGTCTTCCTCCTCTTCCTCCTCCACAACTTCACGCTTTCTTAGACGTTGCTTGCCCTGTCGCTGTGCGCGATGGCGGATGAGGTGGTTTGGCTGACGGGGAGTGAATTTGTATGCTGATGTTGAAGGTAGAGGGGATGATGTGGCTGATGTACTGATGTGGATGATTGCTGTGGGAGATGATACAGCAGAAGGCGCGGCTGTGACTTGCTCATCGCGCTCATGGTGGTTTATAACCTCGGAAGGTAAGCGCTTATGAGATGACTCGGAGTATTGGAGATGGGCTTCGAAGAGGTTCGAGTCTGAGAGCTGTTTGACAGCATGTCCTGTCATTGGACTAGGGTCCGCCAGCGCGAAAGGTGCGAGATAGAGAGAAAGCGCTAGCGAAAATAGGGAAAGTGTGGTGGAAGCTCGCATTGTAGATGATGTTTCTGATATAAGAAGATGTGGAAAAAGTCGATATTGATGCTTTGAGCTTCGCAAGGGAAAGTTGGGGGATGGCCTCGGATAGAGAGTGTGGTTTGCTGTGTGAGCGTAAGAAGTGTTGGGTAAAGGAGCGACGTAAGCAGACAAAGCTTGTTGTTTGATGTATGGATGAGAAGAAGAAGAAGAAAGCAAGCGAGTACGCTGACCCAAAGTGAGCCAGACTGCGTATATTGCCAGGCTCTTTACGGCGCGCACACAACAACATGCCTGCCTTAAGAATCTGCTTGGAACCGGCAGAAACAGCAAACAAAGAGAAAGGCAGTCGAGATATGCTAGGAAAACCAGCTCTGTACGCGACCGCGACGACGCGCTCATTACATGCCCAATGCACGTGAGAGAATACAACTGCTCGTAAAGATGAACGAAACGATGAGATTGCTAGCTACATGCGTCTATGCACAAACAACTAAAACGACTGAGATGCAAGAACGACATAGTACGAGAATCTGACGGATCAGGCTGACTGAGGCGTGCTTTCTTCAAGCATTGCACGCTCTTCATCTTCCTTCGCAGCCTTCTTGATTTCCTGCGAGTAGTGACTACGCTCTCTGATCTTGGGTCCGTAACGGAAGAAGAGAAAAGGTAGCACGCCCAGAGCAGTCGCGATAGCTGCCAAGATAGTCGTGGCTACTTGCGGACCTAAATTGGTATAATATATGTGTCCTACTATGATCAGACCGGCGCTCATGAGTTCTCGGGCGAATGATTGACCAGTCACACTGCACGGGAAAGGGCTTTAGCGACCGACGAAAGCGGGAGTGGGAGGACTTACGCGCTACTGGCGAGATGACCGTAGGAATCGACAGTATAATCGGATACCATGAGGAACTGTTACAACTTCAGCTACGCTTTGGTCTGGAAAGTTCGTCATACTTACCAAGATATGACTGGCTATGCCGAAAAGTGTCAGCGGTATGAGCGAGACGAACCAGAAGATGCGAGGTAGTGAGAGCCAAGCGAAGAGGTATAGAGATATTGGAAAGAGAATACCAGCCAAGAAACCCCAATACAGCTTTCCTTCAGGCACAACTTGTCCTCCGTTCTTCTTGTTTAGTTTCTGATTCGCACGCCATTGTACAGGAAACAGCGCGATGCCTATCAGGTATCCAACGAGGATAGAGAAGAACATGAACTCGACACCTGGATCCTCGAAGCCATGCTGCCCATAAACAATCGGGACCGCCTCTATCGCTAGATAGATAATACCATAGTTTAGACCATCGTAGAGTGCGAACAAGTTGACAATAGGCTCCGTGAAGAGCATGAAAACCGGACGATAGAGTGTTTCGCGTAAGACCTGATTAATGGTACGCTTCTCTTGTATAGCGCCGAGTGCATAATGCTTGTTCTCGCCAAGCTTCGCGTTGAACTTCTTTGCACGCCGCGCTAGAAGGACCGTATGTCTTGTTTCTGGGACGAGTATGACGAAGACCAAGGTTGAAGCGATGCCGACTAACGCTGTAATGCCCCAGAGCCATCTAGACGGAAAGTCAGCTCACCATTTCTGTACATACGTAAACAAACATCCTTACCTCCAGTTGATGTTCAAGGTAATGTATGCGCCCCATATAGGCGCAACGACTATGATTTCGGCAGACAGCGCCCAAATGTTGAGGGCGAAACCGGCCAGGAACTCATCGGTTGACCGCCATAAATCGGGTATACAGCAGCAGGACTACCATTGATAATATCAGCTCTGGGGCAATCATCAGGGTTGCGTGCTAGACGTACATTGAATATAGGAGAAGCGATGAAGCCAGCCAGAAAGCGGCAGATGATGAGGGTTTCTATATTCTTCGCCAGCGCTATGCCTATATGCAGAACGTAGAGTAGAACAAGACTGGCAGTGAAGACTGGCTTTCGTCCATAGTCTTCAGATAGAGGAGTGAGGAGGACTGGTCCAAGCGAGAAGCCGACGAGATACATGGCTTGAGCGACTCTTGCGACCGTATCTGATACGCCGACATCTCTGGCTATATAACTATTTGCAGGTGACCAGGATGCACCGATTCCTGCGACCCATAAGATCTGGAATGACCGTTAGCTTTCTAGCTTTGGCATACATTGAACACCGCGTGTGAGCACACCTGGATTGCTATAACGATGACTATCATCCATTTCTTCCATAGTGGAAAGTAAAAAGGGCATTCGGGATCACCTCTCTGCAGGAAACAAGCCAAGCCAGGGTCAACGATGTCTCGCTGTGGAGGGCATACGTCTTGATGCAGACCTTGAAGTATACGAGGTATGGATCGATTGCGGGCTTTCCTGGGCGAGTACTACTGCTATCTTGTTCAGGTTTGGCACTCCGCTCGTCATGATTGCCAGGGGTCAACGTCGTTGAGCTTCCGCGATCCACCGCGTCGACATCTCTTCGCTGCTCTTCTTTGGTCATAACTTGTCAGTATCAACTCATCTGGGGCTTTCACTGCAAAGCCAAGCTGCTTCACCGGCAGAAAGAATTTTATGGAGTGATCGGTTAAAAGCGCTTAAGTTAGCGTCGATCGCTTAGGGGCTCTCTGTGTCGCTTAATTCCCAGTGACAGCTTGCAATGACGAGGTCGCTTAGGTTATGCTTAGGCGCACCTCAAGCCAGCCATGGCGAACAAAAGCAAGAAGAAGTCGAGTGATCCTGCTGCTGACCGTAAAGCACACCACAATGATACACAGAAACCTGTCGCAAAAGCTGTCCAGGAAGATGTCAGCTTCCGATACCACAGTCTTCGTGGTGTCGATATGCTCTGGCTTCTCGTATGCTCTGCCTAGTTTCCTACGTATCTATGGCCGTCTGATGAAAGCTTCAGCTATGCCGTGCGACCGCATTCAACCCCGTCTGCTCCTCAGTATATATCCTGCAAGACGAGCTCAAGATTGAGGCTTTTAAGTCTGCGCTGAAACGGCAGAGCGATGTTTTCCCAAAGTACAAGCAGAAGCTACGAGTCGCTCAAGACAGATTCTTCCATCCGCCTTCGTTTGAAGACGATCCTGACTTCTCGGTCGAGCGACATGTATCTGCTATCGATCTTCCTGAACCCTGCGGACCCAAAGAACTCAATGCATTTGTGTCCGAATTCATATCGAAAGAGTGGGACGAAGGTCTTCCCCTCTGGGAAGTAGTCTACATTCGCAAATACAGAGGCGATGGTAAAGCGAAAGCTGCTATGGTCTCCCGAGGGCATCATACACAAGCAGATGGGCAAGGCTTCATCATGTCGGCACTCTTCATCACCAGCTATGGAAAAGAGCTCAACAAGGTCATGTCGGAAGGTGGGTGTCGGCGCTTCATACCGTATATGAAGCTATACTTACCATTTGTGCGAAGGCTCTACCAAGTTACGACAGGCACGGCTAGGTCAGCTACCTCCTAGCGATATCTCACCGATGCTTCGGCATTTCCAGAAGCCTTGGGAAACACCTTACCTGAGACCACTCGTCAAAGGATTCCTATTCCTAGTCTACTGGGGCGCTGCCCTGGTAGATGCGCTACAGAGGATAGTCTGGTCCCTCGTACATATCGTCTACATGCTCTGGTTCTACCTTTCGACAATCTTTAGGATCGAAATGGTAGTTCCTGTACAGCCAGGCAAGCGAGAAGCTGTCTTTGGTCTGTCCAAACCGCAAAAGCTGTCGGATGTCAAGACTATTCAGCATGCATTTTCAGGAAACGAGCCAGGCGGTAGCCAGAGAGGATGGAAAGGGCACGTTACGGTTAACGACGTGCTGTGTGCGATCATGGCGGATGTCGTCTCGGCTGCTATTGAGCGAAGACGCAAGACTCATCCTTCTGGTCCGATCACTCGCTGGTTCAACAGCATCTTCCCAATGCCGATAGGCTTCTTCATGTAGGCTTGTTCCGATCTCACAAGCTGAGTTTGCTGACCGCTCGGGTATACAGACCTGTTTCTCTTCGCGCACCGGGACAATGGGACATGCGCAACCTCTCTACAGGCTGCATAGCCTATATGGGCCATCTTCCAGATAAGAACCCCAGCATCGAGCGGATACACAAGCATATTCACAAATGCAAACAAAGTCTCAATGTGCTCAAGCGATCGTACTTGACAGTCTGGGCATTCCACCTGCTACAGCTTCTAGGACAATTTCCTGTCATATTCTACCCAATATGGGGCTCAGGAATATGGCAGAGCAAGCTTTTATTAAAGATGAAGGATAAGTTCTGGGGTGGTGTCCTCTCGTCAAGTACGAAAACCCTGACTCTTCCGATCAGAGTAAGACGGCTGATACAGTCTCTCGTGCTCAGTGCCAGCCATAGTCACCAACATTCCAGGTCCTCCAGCTGAAGCTGAGCTGGAAGGTTCGAACATACTTCGTTGGACAGGTAAGCGAGTTCCTGTTTTCATGCTAGGACTATGGCTGATTGTGACATGGCGGCAGCTTTGCCTCCACAAGGTGGTCGCGGTAGTCTTGGCATCGGTGAGTGCATGTGATCATTAGCATCAAACGTCACTAACGGGCGTTTCAGGTATCATCACGTATAATGGCAGCGTCTACGTGACTGCCTCTGTAGACAAGTAAGGCTAAAGCATGTTGGCCAAAGACCCAGCGTAGCTGAAGTTTGCCGAACTCAGGATTGCCGGATATGAAGACGTGGCCGAGAAGATCTGCGAAGATTTCGAGCATCGATTCAAGCTGTACCTTAGAGCGGCCGAGCATTCCCTAGACGACTAAGCATACCGTTAATCCGCTGCATTACCACTGTTTCAATGATTTAATCTGCAACGATGCATATACAAAGAATTGGTTAAGAAATGACTTGGGTATACCAAAAGGTTTTCTAAGTCTTCTATTCCTTCTTTATCTTTGCGGGTGGTGCTATGAAGACTTGCGAAATGAACTTGAGCAGCTCATCTATTGCTATGACGGGTAAACTGATGTATAGGACGGCTTTCCATTCATCCCAGTTGAGCGGAGTAATAACGAAGAGATCCTGCGGAAAAGCACATCAGGTCAGCAGGTGGCCAGACAGTCAGTATACATTTACTTACTGCGAGAAACGGAACGTAAAGAATCATGAAATGCAAAGACATGCTGAGAACGATCGCTCCGCAGAGATAGAGATTGTCCCAAGGTCGTAAGGTAAGCAGAGACTCATTCTCGGACAGCGAATTCAGTGCGTTCGCCATCTCGATTGTGACCAGGACAGACAAGGAGACCGTCGTTGCTCTCCTTGAGAATTCATTCGTGAACATCTGACATCCAATTTCAGGGAACAAGGAAGAGCAAGCGTGGAAATGAGTCTGGTAATAGAGCGATACATCAGCTTCTTAATCCCAACAGCTGGGAGACAAAAGTGCTTACGAGCTGATAGAAGCTGATTTGCGGACCACCGGAGTAGTACATGAACCACCATGCATAGCCTCCGACTGTGGCCAGACCAACATATGTGCCGATGACCATGTATCGGAAGAAGAGCCAGGGCGTGACAAGCGGCTCGCGCGAGTCTCGTGGAGGGCGACGCATAATCTGCGGAAGCAACCGAGATCAATCGTCACCGTACGAGAAGATGGACAGAAAGACGTACTGTATGATCAGGTGGGTTGAAACCGAGGGCAGTGGCAGGCAGACCATCTATACTTGTCTCAGTCATCGTTCGCCGCATGAAGGAACATCGAGCTTACCAGTGACGAGGTTGACCCAGAGAAGTTGAACAGGAATGAGAGCTTCTGGCATGCCAAGTACGACAGTCAAGAAGATACTGACTACTTCACCGATATTTGACGAGCTGGTATTGGGATGCCGTATCAGCACATATAGGTAGCGAAGCTGTAGCGATAGGCTTACATAAGATAACGAATGAATTGCTTGGTGTTTTCGTAGATACTTCGACCTTCTTCTACGGCCTTCTCAATCGATGCGAAATTGTTGTCTGCAAGCACCATATCTGCAGCGAGCTTGGCGACTAGAACGAACATCGAAAATTAGTCATTGATACTAGCTGAATATCGCATGGCTCACCGTCTGTTCCAGAGCCCATTGCGATACCGATCGAAGCGCGTTTGAGGGCGGGTGCATCATTTACACCGTCTCCAGTCATCGCTACGACCAATCCTTGCTCTTGTAGCAGGTCTACCAACTGTCTCTTATGACCCGGCTCTGTCCTACTGAACAGACTTGCACGCATGACGGCTTGTACCTTCTCTTCTTGCGAGAGCGCATCGAATTCTTTGCCAGTATACGATTTTCCTTGCAAGTTTTCTTTCGCACCAAAGACACCAATCTGCCTGCAGATCGTTTCTGCTGTATTTTTGTTATCACCCGTAATGACCATGATTCTAATTCCTGCACTTCTGCATTTCGCAATAGCCGTTCTGACTTCTGGACGAGGAGGATCCAGCATACCCACTAGGCCTACGAAAGTCATGTTTTGTTCGAATTTGACGTATTCGGCTGATGAGCTCGTTCTGTAATGCGATGAATCTGGGTCCACATTGTCGACGTAGGCTAGAGCAAGTACTCTCAGACCGTCTTTTCCATAATCTAAGACAGTCTTCTGGAGTTGTTCGCGGATGTTGTCAGGGAAAGGTTGTACGCCAGTTGAGGAAACTAAGGAAGTACATCTGTCCAAGATGGATTCAGGAGCACCTTTTACGAAAAGGAGAGCTTTGTTCGATTCAGGACCAGCTTGTGCGAGCACAGACATTGATTTACGATCTCGCGAGAACTCGAAGGTGAGAAGACGGGGATGGTGAGCTGCAAGTTGGTCATTCACAGCGCTGACGCGAGCTTGGGCTGGCAAGCGGCTCAAATCACCATCGAATCGTGCGGTTCCGATTTTTTCGACGAGTACTTTGAGAGCAGCTTCTGTGGGTTCGCCAATTGCTGAGTAGACGCCGTTGTCCTGTTCAAACACCCCTTGATTAGCAAATGTTGTGCGGCCAAGCAGATAGAAACAGCTCACGTCATTGTACGCTATCCGAGAGTCGTTGCACACCGAACAGATTTCAGCGAGGCGTCCCACGGGAATACTAGTCGCGATGTTCTTGATCTTTGGCTTTTCAGACAGAGGTCTAGCGGGGTATAGGCATGCTCAGCTGACGAGAATCTAATGATAGCAGGGACGTAGACTTACGTGATATCTCCTTCAGGTGCGAATGTGGTTCCTTCGACCTTGAACTCAGACAGGCTTGCTCCATCCGCGACGATGAACTGGATCAGAAGAGCGTTTAGCCGGTCAACTCGATAACGGAAGAATAAACAATCGGAGTAAGACATACCCTCGACACGCTCATCTGATTTGTAGTAAGGGTCCCCGTCTTGTCTGCACAGATGATATTTGTGCATCCAAGTGTTTCTACACTCGGCAAGCTCCTTACGATCGCATTCTTATTCGCCATCTTCTTTGTTCCAAGAGCCAAGCATAGTGTAATTACTACGGGTAATCCTTCAGGAATAGCAGCGACAGCTAGCGCAACTGCTATTTTGAAATAGTAGATAGCGCCTTTGACGAGACCTCCGTGCGAAGGATCATTGAAGTTCCTAATATTGACTACCCATACCAATACGCAGATTACCGATATGACTTTTGCGAGTAGTTCACCGAAGTCATCCACTTTTTGCTTTAAAGGAGTCTTATCGGTGATTTGTGTGCTGATTGATGTATGGATATCTCCAATTGCTGTTTTAGGTCCTGTCAAGACGACAATAGCAGTCGCGCTTCCCGTAACGACTGTTGTACCCGAGAAGAGGATATTGACCATATCTTGCTTAACGGCTTTTGGATCATTGACTGTTTCAGTCACTTTACTGACGCTAACACTTTCTCCTGTCAATACTGCTTGATCAATAGTGAAACTTGAAGATGTGATGTGTAATACTCGACAGTCGGCTGGGATCTTGTCGCCTACTGCGACGCGGATAATATCGCCTGGGACCAGTTCATTGGCGTGTACTCGACCTGTCTTGCCATTGCGTATCACTGTAGCTTCATCCGGTGTGTATTCCATGAGAGCCTTCAATTACCAGACACGCGTCAGCCTTGGCGAATTTTCGCCTAATGCTTGCTGGAAGCTTGCCTCTATTGCCTTCTCGGCATTTGATTCTTGCACTACACCCACTACGGCATTCGCTATGAGGATGAGGAGGATGACAGCGGGTTCCACGAACGCAGTAGCTTTTTCATCTCCTTCTTCGAGGAGGGCGAGGACGAATGAGATGACAGCTGAGATCAAGAGAATGATGACTAGCTGATCTTTGAATTGCTCGAGAACAAGCCGCCATAGAGGTGTTCCGATCTCTTCAGGAATTTCTGGGCAACACAAAACGTGTCAATATCGATTGTGCAGGTTCTGAGGGTTGTAAAGGGGGATATTCATGCACCATTCTTGCCATATCTTGTTCTGTTTTCTTCTACTTGGGACGCTGATAGCCCGCTCTTTGGGTCGAGTATGCCAAAATGCGCGAGGACCTGGCTTGTCGAGTGCTGATGTGCGCCGTCCATGGCTGCAAAGGACTGCTGTAAACTGAATGTACAGCTTTTCCTTTAAGCTTTCGAAGCCTTTATTTCTTTGAATTCCTAGAGTAGGTAGGTAAGAATCAGAGATCTATGCCACGTCTCATCCCTCTTCCCTTAGACAAACATGTTTGGCGCATTCAAGGCGACGAGTATATGCAGTGGAGGGTTGCTATGGCGAGTCTTAACAGCGATTAACACAGCATTTAAACACTCCCATCTTATAAAGTGTTTAAAATGTCTACAGGAAATCCCCTTGGAGGATGTCGCCAACGAGGAAGATGCGAGTTCGCAAACGTCTAAAGGCAGTAGATAACGTTATAGCGACACTGGCATCTACAGGACTCATGACCCAGTCGCTTGTGCGCCTTTACCATACTTACAAGCTTTTGGAATCTGCTTTTGATGGCTTTTGCTTTTGGGATCAATGCAGCAACGGGCTATGCTCCTCCCTAAAGAACATGAAATGTCTCCAAAAGACAAGTATACAACATTCAGCGCATCCTCGCCGGGTTACAGGAAATCGATCCATAAGGTGAGTAGTCTCTGGTCGATATATCGTGCTGGTCCGTGTGCAGTGACTGATAAGAGCATGTCGTAGGTTCCTAAATTCACTCGGATAACGTTAAGAGAGAACCCGAAAGGTTTCTAGGCGTCGTCTTCCCCACATGCAGCAGTCTGTATCGCATCGCAATCAGTCGTTTCTTCCCATGTTTGTTGTAGCCATAATGATTTGCGATGAAATTATAATCTAAAGAATGACAACAACTACCACCATCTCTTTACTCCAAGCCGCATCCATCCAATCTAGAACAATACGAGTTTCATCTTCCCAACTTTCAATTTCTCGTTTACTTTTTCAGTATTTAAAAGCTTGAAAAGTGCAGTTCTAGATTCTGGGATATCGAGGATATGCCGTTTCTTGGAATCCTTCTTCATGTCGATGATAAGATGGGTCATCTCGTCTAGCGAGAGAGCGCCTGGAAAAGTATAGTCATGAGCGAAACAGCAAGAAATACGATGGAGAGGGCTCAGCGTACTGGCTTCTATGAGCTTGAGTATCCGATCAGGCGTTCCTGCTCCGATGCTGAACTTGGTCTTCTCGCAATACGTGCACTGAAACAACGAGTTCAGGAAAATTTGCGATCTTTCCTGTATAAAGGCTACTCACATGTTCCGCCAGCTTGAAGTGTTTCGCAAATAGCTTTGCAACTTCAGTCTTTCCACTGAGCTCGCGCAGTTCCCTGCACACAGACATCAGCTGCCACCTCAAGCAAGACCAAGCCAAGTCGATGGCTCACCTCACTACATCAGCCACGCGAAGAGCTGCTCCACTAACTACGAGAACTTTGGGAGATCCAGGCTTGGACGCTTTCTCAGCTGTAAGATCATCGGATTTCAAGCGTGTTGTAGCGGTAATGAATTTGTTTAAGGACGTCCTATCTTCGAAATTCGATGTGTCCAGAAGGTATGTTTCTATTCAATACACTCTATTATCAGCCGGCGCACGTAAAACTAAGGTGAGTGACTTCAAAGCTCACCCGCTATCCTGAAATCCTCCATCTCGATACTCGACATTTTCGGCATGGCTTGTATTTGCATCTCTGCAAGATAGTCTGCTTGTAATGATGGTGGCTGTACAGCTATTAAAGATGTTGCATTCTCCGACTCTGCTAGATCGATCGCATCCAATTTCTTGCGCTGCAATTCATGGTCGGATATGTCAAGACAGTGGGAACAGGAAAGAGAATAGCTTTGTAGAATTAGTGAGATGGAGCTATGTCTGGCCAGAGAAGAGATAGAGAGCGGCCCACCTTTGCTGCTTTGGACTTTTCTTTCCTCTTCTTCTTCTTTTCCTCAGCTGTCAATGGTTGATTGACTTGTTTCCCACTACTTCCTTCAGTAGTAGTAGATGTAGATGTATCCAGCTTTCTCTTCTTGTTGACGGGCAATCCATATTCATCTTCTTCATCCTGCAAATCTGCCTGATCTTCTACAGCAAAGTCCTGGTCCGCATCATCGTCCCCGTCCGCTATGAATTCATCTTCGTCTTCTACATCCAGTGGTCTTTGCTGTTGTCGAGGTTGATTAAGGCGACGAGGAGGAAATGGTTGTGCAAGGTCGTCGCTGTCTTGGTCTTCGCTGCCGCTCCCTGACGGTGCTACCAGTCCGTCGTCCAGCTCAAAGTCGTCGTCTAATGCGTCTGCAGATGGTGCTACAATGCTTTGCGCTGGTTTGCGGGCCATCGTTGAGAAGTTCGAGCAAAGTCAAGCCAAGAAAGGTCTTTCTTTCGCAGATTGAAGCAACAATGTCACAAAGTGAAGTAGCTACATCGAGTAGTAGTGCTACTGCTGCTACCTGGCACGACGATATTCTCGCTTTTACCGACGATACTCGCCCGTTATTCCTGAGTGACCACGAGACGGCGCGATGCTACGACGTCCAGGCCAGTCTGAGCAGGATGGACGAAGGGAGACGCAAAGAGTTGGATACAGCAAGGGAGCAGCTGAGGAGTGAGCTGAACAACACATCATTATCGCCTCGAGATTCTTGTTTGTTTGATGTTCTGACTTGTTATTGTTGTTGCTTGCAGCGCTCGCGCGCCAGGCGGAAGCGTACAAGCTGTCAGCGCAACGACCAGCCAGTGCAGCAAGCGCGAAACAGCACGAGAGCAAGCTTGTAGATCTAGATACGCAAAAGTATGGTTTGGCGAAAACGATAGCAGACTTGGAGCAGGCCACATCGAGCGCAGAAGCAAGTCTGGCAAAATGTAAAGAACACGCTGCGAATCTGGACAAGCAGGATCCTGTGGGAAATCTGCAGAGTGGGAATGTAGCAGATGCGTGAGTAATCTCCAGGAAAACACGAGAATCCAGCTCATTCTGGGCTTTCTCGCGCAGCCTCAAGCTCGCCATCATTCGCAGCATGGGCTTTGTCCCGATAGAAGACAGAGGACAGTATACTGCATTGCTAGTCAGTGAGTCGAGTCGTCTTCCATCCTTGATTGTTCAGATCTTTGATTGTAAAATATCCGTCGCGTCGCAGAATCAGATACATCCAACGACGTCCATTCTTTGAGCACAATAGACGCAACATCACCATCAACATCTTCTACAGCACGCTTTGAGCTTGTCCAGAAAGCCTGGCAGCTTGTACGGTGAAAGAAGTCGAATCTCGTACCGGCTCTTCCGGAAATCATCACCTGTCAAATATGCAGCCATTCTGTTGTTGTCGCAGTACCGACTCCTTCGCAAGCAAAGTTGAACGAATATCATTACTACAAGCACACATGGTGCATACACTCTTGAGAGGACTACGATAATTAGCATCACTCTATTTTGAGGACGAAACGAAACGATATGCCAGTCGATATACCAGATGCACCTCCTGCCTTTGCAGAGCTAGATCCACATTCGCATACTACCTCACACATTCCTACTACCTACGATGACGCACCAGAAGAACAAGATTCCAGACCAAGCTCTCGCCGGTTCAGCTTTCGCGATAGTCCACCGATCTCACAACAATATACAGCTCCTCCCCGCTTACAAGCAGCACCAGCTACGGCTGCAAGTTATGTATTAGCGAATAAAAGACTCACACAACCTCTTGTATCTGTGGAAGCCGTTCTTGCACACTTGAGATTACTGAGATCGTTCAGACAATTGAAAGTGGATTTATTGGAGAACAAACAGGAGGAACTCAGTAGTGCTGGATTAAGTGATGGGGATAGATGGTCTATCTTCTTGAGCAAGGCGTATTTACGCTTCACGAGTTGGTTGACGGCAAGGACGACTGAGCCGGAAGCGTGTAAGTCCCAACTTTCCTTGACTTCAACAGATTCTCTGTATATATGCTCAGTGCTTATTTGGTTAGATGACTTCCCTGTTACGGACTTTCTTTTCATCTGGTACGCCTACTTGGTGCATCCTCGAGAACACCACGAAGACAATGTAAGCCGTCCTTTTTATGCGCTTAGCTCTTCATAGCTTGTACTCACATTCAAATCTCATGTACTCCAGGCGCAGGAAAGCGTCTCGAAAGGCTTTGATGTCCTCCAAGCTGCAGGCGAGATCGACCCAACTACAGACAGGCATTACCCCATTTCATCAGACGATTGCCGACGCTTCTACTGCCGCTCCTACACAGGCTTCAACGTCGATATCTCTTTTTCCCTTCTTCCCGACACTTCCATGTCCGACGAAGACAGTTCATTCGATAACCTCTTTCCAGTCGTCTGCCCGAAATGTCAATTGATAGAGTACGTACCGTTCCTATCGTTGAAAGGGGATAGAAGGAGAGGATATGCCCATAAGGAATTCCAAGTGCAGTGTAGACAATGTGGATTGATGATAACGAGGGAGACATTGTCAGTTGCGAGATTCGCAATGGCTTTACTGGTCTATGTCAAGCATAATATTTACCTCAGTGGAACGCAGTGAGTATTTACAGCACATGTAATGCTTCTGCTGTTTTCCGAGAGTGACTGACGAATGTGATGACAGAACGCACCCTACAACAGGTCTTCCAGACGGCTTCTTCACCGCAACGCTCAATAATGGCCTCACGACTGGCCTGAGAAGAAAGATACAGGGCGCAGATACGGTCGGCGAGATTGGGGATCGGCTAGATTGGTCTTTACAGGAAGTGGAAAGGCTGTTGAGAGCTACAGAACTGGGAAGTATGCTACATCAGAGGTAAGCTAGTGCATTAGCACTGTTATTAGCATTACAGGATATCGACTGATATCTGGCTTGTGACCAGGGTGGCAGAGGTCATGCGATGCTATTCTCAGCCACAATTCTCTGTAGATCTAGTAGATGCGTAAGTCCTCTACTTCTTCCTTGTGCTCTTCCGCACTGGACACCCATATTGAGAAACCTGATCATGCTCTTTCTATGTCTACAGCGCAATAAGACAGTCACTATATATCGATCAGCTATACGAACTCGGCTGGCTGGATGTCGAGCGCTTCGAAGAGGATCCTATGCAGCTCGAATACGCCATAGCTCGCTATCACCAATATCTCGATGTGAGTCCTGACGGATCCGCAATATAAGCAATACTACCCAATGCCACTAGCCGTACACTGACAGCTATGCGATCTTTGTCATGTCTAATATTGCTTTAGATGCTGGCTGCGAATCAGGATGCTAGACATACTTTCCCACCTACTATCGATATAAACTTGATCATGCAGACGCATCAACTGGCTGCGAAAGATTACCGAAATACATGCATATCCGTGTTGGGAATGGTGCCGAACAACAACGTCGTCTTGTGAGTTCACCTTACCAATGTTACGCCCGGAAGCGCGACATTAGCTGAGATTGAGTTATTGTCGTCTGTCAGATCACAGAAAGACCTCATTGTAGCACATGAGAAGACGGCTAAGCTCTTCCGTGCTCGCTTCAAGCAACCTTACTCGACATGCAGCTGCGACAATACGTCTGCTATCCGAGGCAAACTCTCTTCTGCATTATCTCTGCCTTCAAAAGACGCTACTCGACTAGAAGATGTCTTGAATGTCCTCGCCAGTAGTTCAGCTCGATCATTCAGAAGATCGCCTCTTGAGCCCATGTCGAATGAAACCACACATCCTTGTGCACATAATATGTCGCTAGATGGTCTACGAAAGCAAGGAAAACACAAGAGCAAGCAGACTAGCAGTAGTAGTCAGCATAGAAATGATCTACTGGACCCGTCTCCCGAATGGCAAGCCTGGCTTGGTCTGAAGAGCTTGTATGGCTATCCATCATCAGACTCGCAAGAAGCAGGCTGAAAGCGAGTTTGAAAGCTCAAGCCTGAGGCATACTCATGGAAGAGGTGGGTTATGGAGCAATGGAACATAGACGTAGGCGCCTCATGTCGCGCAGACGCGATGACAGGACTCGGCGAGGACGAAGTACGAGTTCCGTTCTTCTTCGACAAACTCCCTCTCCTACATTCCTATCCTTCCCGACTTATCTTGATCTCTCTCTTGAATCGAAGTGCAGCTACTACGTCCTTCGGCACCCTCTTTTCAAAGCCAATCACCCGGACACTGCGCTTGACAGCTGCACGGTTGCATGTCAGCAAGCCACCATGTCTGAAGATGGATTAAAGACCTACGAGGCATGTTTCCACATGGCTTCGAGACGAAACCATCGTCGACATAAGTGCATGCTTGGACAGAGATGGCCATCAAGGCCGCAAGGACGAAAGCAAACGCGAAGCGCATGATCTCTTTCGGAAGAGAAAGGTTAATGCATATCAGCTGAGTTTCTCCGGAGGACAGTGGTATGGGCATGTATACCAGAGCGTTTTGTCTAGATTACCAGAATCTGGGTAGGCGATGTAGCTAACAGAACCAGTTGTAGCAATGAAGTAAGATGAAAGGAAGAGCAGCTTGCTCGTATGTTGTCGCCTTTATAGGCAGCTGCCTGCTTGCACCGGTCGTCTTCGCGACGTTGCCTTTCTGCTGTCACCATCGCCAAGTACGACCAACAGTCCAGGATGAGCGCTGTCCCTGCAAGCCGTCTGCAGCAATTGCTCAAGCTGCGTAAGTCGAAGAAGGCGTATACATCAATGGCAGATGTTGACGGGCTTCTGGCTGTGATGTCGCAGGAAGCAGCATTTTCCAGACGACGTACAACCCTACAAACGCTCGAACAGGCCTGAAATATCTGAAAGCACCGCTACGAGGTCCCTCAATGATGCAGTACTACCCTGCGTTGATGCCCAAACTTTCCACGATGAATGCAATCATCCCAAATTTCGGTGGTGTGGACCCGTACGAGCAGCAAAGGTAAAGATCCTTCGCATTGCTATCAATTAAGTAGAATAGACTGCTTACGCCTTGGGTTCTGCAGGCTGATAGACGTCGAAGCTAAGAAACGCAGAGGAAAAGGTCCTCCAAAGAAAGGTATGCAAAGCTTCACGAGAATACGAGGCTCTGCCAGCATGCTGATTACTTGATGTTTGTACGACAGGACAAGGAAGAAGATCTACCATGAAGAGAAAGTAAAGCTGGCTTAAAACTGCTATGCTGGCCCAGCAAACGATGTAGCAAAGACTGTTTAACAGGAGCATAGACGCAGGAGGTATCCAGATACAGTAAAGAGCAGGGATTCAGCCATCCGCAAGAACAGGCATCCTAGAGCCGGACTACAGCGGGAGCGGAGCCAGCCATCAAGTCTGAGGACCGTCACACTAGAGCGTACCCTCCAGATCCAGCATCACTGGGACGTGATCAGATGCGCCGTAGCTGGCGATATTGCATTAGCAAACTGTTGTGCATAGTAGAGAAAGATACGCCCGTACCATTCGTGTCGTATCTCGCACACCTTAGCGAGGTTTGTAATCCGTTTCGAGAGGATCCAACTATCAAGTCTCCAGCCTATCAAAACATTTCAGCTATTCTTCCTGTCGCGTAAACAGGGCTTGACAGACTGACCTATTCCCTTCTCGCGACACTTGAAACGGTAGCTGAAATATGTATACTGGCCAACAGTATCTGGATGTTTCTCCCTCCAGACATCTACGAGAGGCTGATGGCCGGAGTCTTCTGCTGGGTTGAGTTGCGAAAAGTACCCGTCTGATTCGGCTTGTGTATATCCTGGTGTCTTGTCCCAGCTTTACGGAAGTCAAAGTTCATATATCAGCCTTTGTGCAGAGAAGGGGTAATACTCGCTTACTTCTGCTTTGCGTGGCGGATGTCCTTATCGGCAGGAGCGCAATTGAAATCGCCTGTACCGGTCAAGGTCAGTCTTCCATCGTTCAGTTCCCAACACTGCTTAATCAGTGTAAAGGAACGTACCACCCCAGATTACAGGCTTCTTAGCGTCCAGCTCCCTCAGATATTTCTCGAAAGCGACGTTCCATTCCTTCTTGTATTCGATATTCTAGTGATCATAGCATTTTAGCTGGAGACTATGTATCAGATCGGTATGAGTTTCTTGCCTTCAACTTATCTCCAGCATTTGGGGTGTAGGTAGCTACGACGTTGTACTTCTCGAATTCGCTAGAATTGCATTTAGACCACATACGAAATAAATAATACATCACAGCTTACAGCGTTATACATCGTCCTTGGGTAGTCTTGCTGTCCAGCGTTGGCAAACCCATGACTACATGCAGAGGCTTAATCTTGGAGAAGACAGCTGTGCCAGAGGTGCCTTTCTTCGGATCAGCGCCCCAGAAGCGATGCTGAGGAGTTTGGTTATTGTGAATACGCAATCGTTCTAAGCAGCGAAGAAGCTGGACTCACAGGATAACGCGTCTTGAGGGTTTCGTTCGGGAACTCCTTGTCAACTTTCGTCTCCGTGATAATAAGAAGATCCGGATCTTCTGCCTTTACGTAGAAGTCGAAGCCCTAGATGGGTTTGAAAGCGATCAATATGACTTGTCGACTGAAACGCCTGGAGGTTCAGCGAAAGAACCTTCTTGCTACACGAGTTCATCCCGCACACTGGAAAGACGTCAGGAATGTCCTGGTATGTACTAAGCATGTGTGAAAGACGTACCATTCCAGTTGCTCAGCCTGACCATCCCCTCCCTCTTGGGCTCGAAGGAGATGTTTATAGGGAATGTAAGGTTAGTAGGAAGGGAAGGATCGAGTGGTTTGACAGGTTCTTTTGCTGCTTTAGCTTTCTTTGGCTTCTTTGCAGCTGATTCTCCATCGTCTGCTGCTTCTTCTTCGACATCATCGTTTGACTGCTCGTTCTCTGGATCTTGCGCGACAACATCGACATCTTCGTCGTCTTTGGCTTTACGCTTCCTCGTCGTCGTCGCTGTCTTTGACGCTGAAGCTGCAGCTTTCTTTGGCGGCATCGTCGAGATCCAGCGGAGGACGTCGACGCGTTTATTCAGATAGCGAGGGCCTAACAGCAGCGGGAAAGAGCGCCGAACCAGCAAACGACGAGCAGAAACAGCAGCGAAAGCGTAAGGTAACGACAGAATAATGGCGGGAGATGGCAGAAGAAACAAGTCAAACAGCGTGAAAGAGCGTGACGATGAAGACAAGGACTTTGATATGGACAATGACAACGACGATAATGCACCTTCTGGAAGCAATGGAAACGAGACCAGACAGGCCCTCATCATCGACAACACTCTGGGTCCGTCATCGATTTTATGCTGGGCTAATCGACCCTGATTGTTTGCCCTCGCTCAACCATCTACAGAGACCGCTCGAAAGAATGCTCAGAAGACTATGGAGCGCGTAAAGACTCAGGCTTTTGACATCTTCGAAGACGCGGAGGCTAAGGTCGAGGAACTCCAGGAAGGTGCCGATAAGGACGTGTATGAGTGGCGTTCTCTTCCTGTAATTCTCGTACTGAACCTGTGGTACTAGCAACGAACGCGTTGAAAACCTCAGAAGCGTCATTGAGCAGATCGGGACTCTACAGCAGCAACAGAGCCAGTATCAGATACAGGCCATCGAGGTAGTGCTCATTGACTATTCGCCAGTACGGTATACTGATCAAAGCTCTCTGCAGAACCATCTTTCCGAGCTATCTCGCCTGACAAAGGAGTTCTCAAACTATGTAGAAATGGGCGAGCATACAGCCCAGCTTGATCCCGGAATTTGTGAGTATATCACGCAATAGATCCTACAAGCTACTTGAGAGCTGATGAACCCGTTCCTTGTCATCCACCTCTTCAGATCTTCAGAATCGGCGAACATTAGCGGACAAGACTAATAATCGAGGGGGTCGAGAGGCTAGAAGAGTGCAGAAGCAGAACGACCGCGATCAGAAGGTCAGTAACTGGAGCTGATCTAACAATCGCCCGATGTGAAGCGCTGAGTGAACGTCTCACGGGTGAAACAGATCATGACGGAAGCCAAGGCCTTCGCGAAAGCTCATCGAGACCTCTTCCGTACACTGGACACGGCCGCCGTGAAGGAGAAGACTGCAAAAGCTTAGTCTTCAGCTTACAGCTAGACCAACTATTTTTCCATTTCACACCCTTCTTCCGCTTAAGAATACCATTTAGCCGAGCAGCCGTAGCAACAGTAGTACAATCGCAACTCTTTTTTGTGCATACTTTGTCTTTCAATACCCGTAGTGTGGCTTTCGTTTCGGTAGGTAGAAGTCGTCTGTATCGCAAAAGAACGGTACGTGTCGTGTAGGAACTTGATACTATACATGTAGGTAATTTAGAGAATGAAAGATACTCAAGTGGGTGTTCGGCCTAGCCGGGCCCTCAGGATCGCCTGTCTCTAGTTGCGGAAGCAGTCAGTCTGGCTTCAGTTAGTGTCTCGTGTGTTCCATGTATAATATGTATTTGCACAATGCTTCGATCTACCAGACAGACTTAGAAGAAGCGGAGTAATACGAATAAAGAGGTAAAGATACTACAACGGGAAGGCACAGAAGAGATGAGATCGTGTAAGAGGCTTGGCCGATAGAGCAGGCAGTCCCAAGCTTGTCGCTCCTATGAGCAGCTATCTCGAAGAGAAGTGCACCGGATCATGTCTCTAAGGGAATAGGTAGGGAGATTGTCCATAGTGGAAACGAAGATGGCAGGAACGAGTGTGGAAGTGGTGCCCTGTAGGTCGCCGGGGTATTCCAAAGCTGCAAGCAACGACTAAAATGTGATTGTAAAAAAAGATAATGAGAGGAAGAAAAGAAGAAGTATCTATGACTGTCCGTTTGAAAGCACGGCAATCGCTATATAAAAGAGGAGGTACGAAGATGCCTGCGAGCTTTCTATTTCGCACCAGGTCCGCTAAGCTTCTTGGGTGCGGATTTTTGCGGGCCCTTGACTTGGACTTTGCCGCCGTTTGCAGCAGGAGCAGCCAAATCGTCCTTTGATCTTCCCCACTTCTCGACGAAGTCTGCAAAGTGTTCTCCAGCTAATTTGGAAGGCAGCTCTACTAGGAAGTGGAAAGGAATAGCAGCAACGACGCAAATGGCGAAGCACACTACCCAAGTCACACCGAGAACGGCTGATCCAGAGCTTCCGTTGTTCCTCAAGGAGATACCAAGAGAGGGTACGACGGTGTAAGTGATGACAGGTGCCAAGAGATAGATACCTGGAGCCAATTTTCCGAGGAGGCGCATCACGATGTTGCCGAAAACGACTTGAAGTACAGCTGAGGTCTCGAGGACGAAGAATAAGCATACTGCGAGGAGAAGGTCGCAGAATGTGAGGTCGTCATGGTCTCCGACATTGATCGTTCGGAAGGCCGAGTTGAGGTTGTTTCGAATTGGGTTGACAAACTGGAAAGCGAGTCCGAGGGCGAGGACGAGAATCTGGAGAATGAGGATTCTAGGCAGAGGCCACTTGCGAATGCGAGCGAACTGTCCATGGGCTGCCATGTCGGAAAAGGCTAGACCGATCAAAGCGACCTACGACGGAAAATACATTAGCAGGCTACCTGCCGGATGTTTGATGACTATCGACGCACGCAGAAAAAGTTGTTTGTGCACCACATGAAGAAACCGAGAATGCCGTAAATCCAGTAGCGCGAGGAGGCCAAATTACCGAGCATCATATGGACGATGTAGACTGCGAAGGAAGATTGGAAGAACCAAGCGTTTGTCCACAAGTTGCCGGCGAAGAGCTTTCCAATATCTGTCCTGTAGTCGAAAGCGTAGAACTAAACGCAAAGTCAGGCCAATGTAGGGGATTCGCAACAAGAAGAGCCAAAAGACTCACGCTGTCGAAAATGATAGTCATGTATCCTGAGAACCTTTGGATCAAGTTCCAGTATGGTTGTTGCATACCAGCCTGGTTGCAATCTTTGGTAGCGTTTGTAGCGCCAAGTGCCCATAGAAGGGCAGTAATGACCATGACGGGGAGGATGAAACGGAAGGTACGTGTAAGCATTGCTCGAGTTAGTCGAGGGAAGGCGATAGTAGGTCCTGCTGCTGCGCCGAACTGGTAAGAAGCGCTGTCAGTTCTGGGATGTGACTGCTTGACTGCGGCAAGGCAACTCACCTTTCCATCGCTAGGGCTTGAGCGGCCTGTTGGAATGTCGAAAAGAGGGGCAGAGAGAGCTCGTCCAAGGATAAAGAGGAAGACGGTGAGAGCGAGTCCGAAGGATCTGCGAATAGATGTGCCCGATTAGCTCAACGCGTTCGCAAACTGATTTACTGTCAGGATAGAGCATACCTGAAGATGTATAGGGGTGACGAGCGTTGAATTGCTGAGTAGGACTGCGAGGCACAATACATCAGCGGACAGTTCGCAAACAAGAAGGACTGAGCTTACCGTTTCGTTTGTGATGGTAGCAGTGAAGAAAGTACCATTGAGTGCAACACAAGCAGCGATGAATCTCAAGCCATCAATCCATCCAATTCTCTCCAACTTGACGTGTCGCTGATCGACGCCGCTATCTGCGATATGGGCGCCGCTCCACCTCTTATAGACACCACCGGCAGCGCCTTTACCTCCAACATTGTGTCTGCTGTTATTACTTCTACTATCGCCGCTGCTTGAGCTGCTGGAGGGAGGGAACGAGGCGAGGCCTTTCTTCTCGTCGACATCGCCTGCGAGGGTTGGGGATGACGGGCTGTCTGCATAGAGAGCGTTCGATAGAGGATGAGCACCTCCTTGAGCAGTCTGCCCTCCATTGCCGTATCCATAGGTCGAGTATCGCGGTGTTAGGCCATTCCCAGCGCCCGTGTTTGGGCCCGCGCTGGTGCGATGAGCTGACGAAGGGTTCAAAGGCGACGACGGTGCACCGTAGCCAGGCCCATACATCCCTTGCTGCTGTTGCTGCTGCGGCATACCTCCAGCTACGCTACCTTGGCTGGCGTATCGAGGCAAACTGGGCTGACTTCCGTACCCGCTCGAGTACATCTGCTGAGGGTGGTTGATGGGATTTTGCTGGTTCTGGTACCCAGCATTCGCGCCAGCTGGATACATGTTGACACCTTGCGCTGAGGGCTGTCCGCCGTAGCCTGGCTGATACTGGTGCTGCATCGTCGACGGCGTCGTCTCGTCGTCGTCCGTTCTTTCGCTGGCGATTTCAAGCAGGAGACTCGCGAGATGTCTTGAATCGCCTTGAATCTGACCTGTGAGTCGCTACAAAGCAGAGTCTTGAAGTTACTTTGGTGTTCAGCCAAAAAGTGTTGAATTTGCGCTGGCTCGCCGTGTCGCAGGCGGTTGGTGGCCAAACAGAATATCAAAACAAGCGAGGCAGCATTCCACGACCAAAAACAGCGACAGCGTTACATACCTACATACACAACTCAGCATACGGTACATGCATAGACAACACCCGACACTCTCGACTGCTAGAAAATCCTACTCTGAATCCTGCATACATACACCGACGTGCGAGAAACTGAAGCTGAAGGTGTCCTCCCATGGCAATAGCCGTGGTGTGCGGCTCTAAGTAATGAAGAATGGTTTCTTTGATGGGACATCATGGGCTCTAGCGGCGACCTTGACCGGCGGTTCCAGATTCGTTGGGGAAACCGCTCAGACTCGTAAGAAGATCATCGTATACTCTATATCCCGAGGGCTCATATGTTGTGGCTGGCAAGCTTGTCGAGCCAGCATTGCCATATCCTGCAGAACTCGCTGCAGGGGCAGATAGCGGTGCCAAACCTGAAGATGCACCATGCTGTTGAGCTGCCGATGCCGCTGATATGCTGGGATTTGTATAATAAGGGTGGCTAGGAGCCGAAGAGCCAGCCGTGGGATATGCGCGTGAGCTGCTTTGTCCAGGGTACGCTCCCGAAGACGCAGGAGGGCCATATACTCCACTACTGTTATAATTTGCGCTACTACTGTTGACAGAGTTGCCAGCGCCTCCAGACATCACCGATGGATAGTAGCCCATCCAGCTGTGTTCTTGGAATGCATCGCCAGAAGGGCCACCTGCGTAGCGGGATGCATTGGACTGTTGCGAGTGATACTGCTGCTGCTGTTGTTGTTGTTGTTGCTGATATTGATACTGACTGAGCTGTGGAGCAGCTGACACGTACGAGGGAGGATATCTCGCTGACGGCGGTCCCACAGGTTGGCGATTACGTTGATCTTGGTACTGCTGCTGCTGCTGTTGCTGCTGGTACTGACGCTGTGGCTGAGATGTAGGAGGAAGTGGTAACGGAAGGCCAGCGGGACCAGGAGGTGGAGGCGAAAGTGCATCCTGCAGGACGGGCTGTATACTCGCTTCTTCCGGATGGCCATCAAAGTACTGCCTACCGGGCGAAGAACTCATGTCTTCGCCACTCTCGTATCTCAAGTCCTCTTCGTTCGCAATGCTATTGCGCTTGGAAGAAGAGGCCATCGACGGGTAACTATTGTACGTGTCCTTTGCGAAACCATACGTAGGCGCATAGTCTGGCTTCTGTGCGACGGTCAAGTCGAACTGCATCTCGTTGCTCAGGACTTGACCACTGCCTGCTTGCGCTGACGTGCCAGGATTGGGAAAATTTGAAGATGCGCCGGTAGGTTGGGCGAAGGAAGCTGTACTTGGCGTATAGCCGGCCAATGCGCTTGTGAAGCTGCCGTAGTTTTTCTCCAGTATAGGGAAGATAGCACTGTTCTCACGAGCCTGAGTACCAGAGATCTGTGCAAGCACCTCTGCAAGTGCTGGATCCAGGTTCTCGTACGACTGCAGCTGAACATTGTTTGCTGGGATAGTGATTGACGAGAAGTGTCCTGTCGTCGGTAGTGCAGTTGCAGGAGGTGATTGAACATCATTGAACTCGGTGGCAGTATAAGGTGCAGAGCTTGGCTGTGATGGCCATGATACAGGTATATCGCTTTGTCGAGGAGGAAGGTAAGTGGAACCGCTTCCATTTGAGCCGACTGAAGAGCTGTCCTTGTCGCTCTTTCGCGTTTGTCCACTGCTATTTTTCGGAGGTGGACGACCTGGGAAGTGACGTCCATCCAATTTGCGTGTAGTCGCTCCCAACACAGCTAGTTTTCGGTCGTCTGCGGCGGCTGAACTCTCTCTCGACCCAGGTCCAGCACCGAGCGGCGATTCTGCCCCTTCCATCCTGTTCGCATCCGTTGCGCCAGCGCCGTACGCTGGATGGGTACTTCGACCTGCATTCTCATGTGTCGCTCGATTGCCACCTGAAGCTTGGAACGATTCCAATTTGCTTTGAGCTTGATCGCGTAGCTTGCGAAGACGAGGATATAGCTCTCGTGCATGTACGCCATGAGCTGACGTACTCTCCAACAAAGAACACGCATCAGACAGCTCTGACCACGACAAGCGGGTCAAAGCAGAAGCTCTGTAGGAACGGAGAGCTATGTGAGCAGTGTAGCTCCCTCAGGTATGGAGGAGCTAACTACTTACGGTGATTTGATACATACTGCAGCGAAGCAAACTCCAGCACCGAAGCAGTGAACCTGGATATGCCTTTGTGAAATGCTGCATCAGCAGGCGCTTCATGCCAAAGATACAATCAATGCTCACCACCAGCGAGCAGCCAAGCGTGGATAGTGATGATACGCGGAACGAGTGATGGCAATGAGCGTCCGCGATGCTTCCAGGGTCAGCGAAACAACACTCTGCGCCCAGGGCGAGCGGAGCTGGCGAAGAATCAAGTTAGCAAACATGCGTATACCCGAGTGTTTTTGAACGAGTAGACCCACAGGCTCTGCAGGGTAGTATTCGATGGCTTGCGCGAAAGCAACGCGGTGCAGGAAGCTGAAAAAGTAATCTGGTCAGCTTTGGGTGAATAAAGCTCGGTAACGTCAAGACTCACAGCATTGTCTCGTGGACTTTGACAGTGATTGTATGGCATTGTAGGATCTGGCGCATCTCCCGAGAGCCTGGCGGTGGGGGCTTTCCAGAAGCGGCCTTCATGGGATCGAATTGCAGCCATTCAGGCAAGGATTGCTTGAATGCTCGCAGACGTCGATCGTGTCGAAGAATGGCTAAAGTAGAGAGGTCATCTGTCAGATCTAAGCGATGGCGACCTTGGCCATAAGAGCTTACTGTCGTACTGTGGGCGCCCTATCGAGAAACAGTCGTCGCAGAGCTCGCCTATGATCATGCAGAGCTCGTATTTGTAATGGTGGAATTCAATTGACTGAAAGCCAAGAGTTCCGTCAGCGAAGGTATTCTAATTCACCGGCAATCTCTGCAACCCACTTCGCCCGAATAGGATTGACCTGGCAGAGGGCGTGGCATGATGGTATCGAAATGCTTCGAGTTGATCATATAGGGTCGTCCCAAGATCATGCCTTGCAATCTATCGTAGCAGACCAACTCCCAAAACAGCGAACGCCGGATAGAGAGGTCTGGCTCTTGAATTGCCCAAATACTGCCGTCTGCGCAAAGCTATGAGCGCTCATCAAATACGATAGACGAGTACTACGCACCTCGATGTAGACCGGTAGACAAGACCATTCGGCCTGCAAGACCTAGCAGCGGCCAGGCTCGAAATGCACCAGTCTGGCTATGGGTGGTGAGTTGCCAGGTTGCCATAAGGTGCAGACATTGTATAGAAGCAAGAGAAGGGATATTGAGGAATTTGGCCGACGTAAGACTGGCTTGAGCAATCGAGTGGTACTTGGCCGAGCGCGAGTCGCTTGTTTCCCCTTCCAGGTCGAAAAGAATGCCGAGAGCTAGGATCATGAAGATGCAGGCTAATTGCTCGAGCGTTATTATCTGGTCTTCGTCGTCGAATGTGTAAGCTGCTGTCAAGTGCTTGTTGAAGACAGCCCGTTGCAGAGGCTCGTACATCTTGGGACATCGAAACTTCAGCCTGACTCTCCAAGAGAGAGCTATATGAACGCACATATGCGCAATTGGTATAATACGCGTCGGAAAGCGCGCGTGCTTCGCTTATCGGAGGCAGCATGGCCTGGAAATCCTGGACGTCTAGCCCTCTAGAGACCATTGGGAAGGCCGTGCCATACAGACTCGAGGATATTGGATCGTCTTCATCTTCTCCAGACCCAATAGAGCCTTCGTCTTCATCGCTTCCTGCATCATGAAACCATGCATTTGCAGCGCTCTTGCCGAGATATCTACTGCTCCCATCTTCTCCGAGTAACAAGGTACCCATGACTTCTGCGACATCTGCTATGCCTGGATGATTTGCTTCTACGACGTCTCTGGAGGTTGCAGACACTGCAGGCGGCAGTTGTCCAGAAGTCGCGGCGGGCGAGAGAGGTTGTTGGCCGGTCGCAGCTGCCAGCTGGTGTTCAAGCTCTCGTATGCGGTCTTGCAGAGCGTTCACTTCCTTTGCACGAGAAGGTCGTACCTCCTTGAGCACCTCGTCTGGGCAGACTTGAGCGCACTTCCGTTTTACGCAACTCGCGCAAGGCCATGGTTCTCTCGAGCATTTGAGCTTTAACCGTCTGCATTCTGCGCAACTGAGAGCGTTACGAGACCGTTTTCCTTTATCCTTGGTTGCTGGCCCAACGTGCGACGGCTGGCCATGCAGGAACAGGACGTCGTGCGTCGAAGTCGTCAAGAGGTTCGCTGGTGGTTCGCCAGGCCAGCCGGCCTGGTTGGTGTCCATGAGTTACGACGACTGCTTGACGAGCTCAGGCTGGTGATCCGTCTTGAAAATGCAATAATTCGGTGGTTTCGCGAGAACAGAGACCTCCTTCCTGTTCAAGACCGATAAGAAACCTTGAAGGTTCAGCAGCTACTGGCATGAGCTAGAATGATCCTTCTGTTGCATTGACGCAATACGCATATATCGACATTCAACGAATTCACTCGAAAACCTTTCGACGCATCCAACTCCGATAGGAGATTCAGTCGATGCGGCAGGGTAGTCCAGACCAACTCAACTTGGACAATCAGGGAAAGTATGCTGCAGTGCTGACATTGGTTCTGATACATGATGACTAGAGATGGAAACCTGAGATACAGTTGATATGCCTGAAAGCCAGTCAATCCTAAAATCCAGACAAGACCAGAAAGTGTACCACATTTACAAGCAGATCCCTAACATATCCTCACAGGCATGTCAAACGCTCAGTCGATGCTCTTCAAGCTGCCGCCGAAACCGTCTTTCCTGTCTCTAAGCCATGTGGAACTTCTCCCAAATTGCCTGGTTCGATGTAGTTCTTGATGCCATTCACCTTCAAGCGTAGCTTGCGTGACTCGGCGTACTGCGAAAGCACAGAGTGTCAGGCTCGATGTCCGGACGACCTCCAGTAGCTGCTACTCACCACTACCCTGCGCATGCGGTTGGTCGACCCCAATGGCTGGTGTTCCTTCAAGCCGTGCCAGCTATTGACGGTGATGTGATCATCCCACCAGGTTCTAAACTCTGGGATCCAGCTATCCTGGGGTTCAAACTCGATTGTAGCGATTTCCTCGAAGGGATACTTGGTCTCGTCCCAGACGACTCCGATGCTGGAGGTTGATCAGCTACCACTTTTCCCCGCCTGTCACGAAATTTGCTTACTCATCGACCGGCTGTTCATCTAGGTTCTGAAGCAGCTGGGCGCAGAAATTGTATGTGACCTTGTTCTTCTGGTGGAAGTCACGGAGAGTCTGAGATAAAATGTTGATAGGATCACTGGATTGGACTCTCCCTGCAGAACCCGAATCTCTAAGCGGGATTTCGCGGACGCGCAAAGCGATACCCACAGCTCTCCAATTTCTTCTGTTGCTCGCCAGTAGGGAAGACGCCGAACTTGGCCACGTAGTCACCGAAGCGATAGGCTGACTGCGAATACTCGGGCATAGCAGCCACTGAGTTGATACGTTAATTGCAGGCTATACCAACGAAGGCTGTACCAAGCTTACTATGCTGATTGGGCAGACTTCCTCCATGACAGGCTACTTCAGCATCAGGACGCTTCTGCTGTTCCTCCACAAAGGCGGGGATGTCATTCCAGTTTCTCTCGAGCGAGTCGGCAATCTCATAAGTGACCTGAGGAGTTCGAAGCTCAAGCAAAGGATAGTTGTTGAATGTCCAGTCTTGGGTCTCCTTATCCTCTCCCCAGATCTTCTCGCCTAGAGCGCGACATCAGCTTTTGACATCACAAACCGCTGACCTGCTCAAGTACTGACTGACCCTTGATGCCGAAGATCTTCATCCCAATACCTCGAGGAGCTGGAATATTATCGGGCACTGCAGCATTCAGACATCAGAGCCAGCCCTTTCCCTCTTGGAAACGCATCCTTACCCAGCTTGGGCGTTAAGGAGCTGTATCTCATGATGACATCGTACGTGCCGGGGATCTTGAACATTCCTTGACGAAGATGGTCTGGCAAGTTGTCCTTCACAATGAACTTTCCGGCAACGCACTGTAATCGCAAGCACATTCAACCCGAAGTCTACAGCTCAGCAGGATTTACTTACTCCCTGGGTCTTCAGGTGAGTTCCTCGCAAACAGTGGTGGTGTTCGTTGAAGTTGTTGATCTGGAAGCGGCAGAACTGATCCGACACGTCCTGAATTCGCTTCTCCTCATCTGGAGTGATCTTCTCAACACCTTCAGCATCCCTATTATATCTTGTTCAGCTGGCGTTTGCGATGCTGTCGAAGTCCCGCAACTCACCACTTGATATAATTGCTGGAAGACATGGTCAAATGGGCTGAGGTGGGCTGCCCTTTCAAGCTTGCGGCGACAGGTGTATGTGTTGAAGAGGAGAGTACCGAGGAGAGTGCAGAAAGGATAGGAGCGAAGGCATAATCACGACCCAGATTCATCAAGTCGCAGTCACATGCTGCCTGGGGCGCCACTCTTCAGCCCGCGGGGTACGAGTGTAGCCTATCACACGGTCTGGATTGTTGGTTATTAGTCTTCGACTTGCCTAAGAGGATGACCGCGCAAGCATAGACAGACGCTCCTGCTACCGACACAGCTGCTGCGAGTTTTGTCGCAGCTTGCAGTAGACCACCTCAAAAACTCGGCCGCGATGATGGGTAATTTGACTTGTAAGATCTTTTCGAGAGGAAATACCGTACATGAAAGTCGAGGCCTGCGTCCGCGTATGTTCAGTCGATGATGCTAAGAGCTGGCGCAGTTGTTTCGACGTGACTTGATGGCAGTGCAAGCGAGCGAGCGCCAGAAACGACTCAGCACCTGAGGTAGTCTTTCTACTCCTTGCGATTCTCAGAATCAGGCGTATAGTATGTCATTCTCGTGCCTGCAAAGGCCCTGAAACGGGCCGATCGGGCTGTGAGATTTGACAGGTCGTTGTAACGTCTGACGTGCGGAGGTTGTCTTACATCGATTTGATTGAAGTCATTGAGCAGCAGGACCACTGCGCACATCCTCGTTCAGCAAGCAGCGGAAATCCCTTGCTGTGCTTCACCTTATCTGGCCTAGCGAACAGGCAACCCCTAGCCTTGCGGGTCGCTTTTTCGGCAGCTAGTGTCGATGGGTCTGAAACACGAACGACCGCGACAACGCTCAAGAGCCTTTCTATACGCACTCCCGTAACTTGTCATCCTTCCTACTCTCCATCAACGCGAACGTAGAGCTGCTAGTGAAAGGGATCCGCAAGCCATCTTGGCTCTCCTTTGTTCGTTCAAGCTCAAGTTCGCTGGCGAGCAAGAGAAGCTGGCTGCGAGGACACGACATTTTGAACGTAGATGAGCGGGAGCTCGAGTGGGAGTAATGGCAGATTGACAGCTGGCTTGGATGCGGCCGATCGACGTCTCGGATATGAAAACCTCGTCACGGTCAATCTGACAGCATGCTCTCTGGTACGGTCATCCATGCTATTGGCGTATATGCTGCATTAACATGTTCTGTCTCTGCACAGAGTCTGGCCGGCTCCCTGGTTATGATCATCCCCTTTTTCTTATCACATCAGCTCCGAAAAGTGCGGCATCGTCTAATTCTTGGGCTCGCCATCAATGACTTTGTACAAGCAGTAATCGTGGGTCAAGCACATCTACAAGCCAAGTCCGAACGAAATCTGACCCTTGCGGTCTTTCATTGAATGACAGGTCCTTGTGCCAAGCATATACGTACGGTCCGGCGGGCGGCTTGTCAATGGCTCTCTAGGTTGCAAAGTGAATGCTTTCTTTTACGTGTCTCTGGTCGTCGCCGGCTGTTTCTGGGCTCTTGCGTAAGCATGCTTTCGATATCTTGTAGATCCCCTACTGACAATATGTCAACGAAACAGTATAGCTGGAACTACATGTAAGTGGCGGCCATCTCTACTATCAGTCTTCCACTAAAAGTCCGTTGAGCAGATGCGATCCTGGTTCATCCCCTATCGCTTCCGGCGCGATTATTACACCATGCCTGGGCGATGCCTGCCATCTGGGCGGCCATTTGGATAATCTCCTTCTTCAATGCTTCTCTTGGCGTTGCTCTTGTGCCCACACGCGATATAGGCGGCGTTTGTTTCTTTTCCAGCACGCCTCCGGCTCTCTACGGCAATCTCGTCTTGTTCATACCTCGGACGCTACTGTTCATGATAGTGATAGGCCTCTACGTTCACCTCTTCCGATTCTTTCGAAGGAGCGCCTCGAAAGCCAAAGCTACCGAAACCGCATCCTTCTCTTCCATCATTCTGCCTGCAGGCGATGGGCCCTGTCCAACGCCAGTGTCCTTCTCTAGCGTAACACATTATCAATTTCCGCGTATACGCAATGCCCAGCTTCCAGCCAGTGGAGATGTCGCTTGCCTCAATGGTGACGGCCTCCCGGAAAGGTCGCCTGTTGCATCTTCATTCAGCTCTTCATCATCGAAGCTATCAACCGCGTATCAGAATATATGGGGCAGGAAGGGAAGCAAAGATTCGGAGAAGACCCTCGTCAATCATTTTCAGGGTAGATCAAAGCTTTCACAGAGTCCGAGAAAACCTCGTATTGGGCAACATTCTCCACTAGAAATGCCTATCGTGGAGAACATAGAAGAGCATGGCACACTAGTGCTTCAGCGTGCGCAGAGCCTGCAAGACTCGGATGCCATTTTGAGCGGGTCGGGCGGCTTCGAAAGCCAGCTCAAGATGCTGGATTCCTTCCCAGAGCCTATCACGACGCAAACATCGACGAATCACAAGGTCTCCTTTGACACGCCACCTAGCTTCTCGAGAAGGGCAGGACCTGATACTTCGACCTACCGCTTTCCTCCTACACCGCTCAGTCTACGTCCACGCGAATATGTCTTCCCCGCAGCTCGTCCTCCCATAAGCCCTGGGACTTCGGAGCCCAACATATCAAGCAATTTAGAGCCCGCTATAGAGCTGCAGCCTCAAGAAGCTAGGTACCAGCGTGTCAGGCAGACGAGTATCACAGAAATGCCCAGGCAAGATACAGGACGGCATAGTATCGATGAAGCGAGCGGAAGTAATACCCTGGATACCGCAAATTCTCGCGATACTACGCATACAACGTCAAAGAGTGGGATTATGGGCTTTGAGGAGGCTCTTCAATATGTCGGACCGACGGCCGAGCATGAGAGAAAGATGTCGCTCGATCCCAATATTCCTCGCCTCAATCAGCGACGGATGAGTGCCGCTGAAGAGAGTCGGAGAGTGTCTTATCTCATGATGCTTTATCCAGCTGCTGTGCGTACCCTGTTCTGTTGGAGCTGCTAAGCTGCAGTATGGCCGCTGATTGTTCCCCTCTACAGTATTCTCTGATTGTTGCGATTTCAATCGCGAGAACGCTTTCAGTCTTCATCACTGGCTCTCAAGCAGACGAAGCCTTGAATCTCTTGAACCGCATCTTTGTTCTATCTCCGGGCTTCGTGGATTCAATCATCTATACCTTTATCGAATGGCGCTTCCGTGCTGCTACCCGAGCGGTCTCCCGGTAGCAGCGCTGAGCGCACTGGGCTGCAAGTCATCTATTAAGTATTGTCATCATTCGTTTTATTATCCGTCTTGATTCTGTTGCAGAGTATAGAAGCGCCTGGTCGCTATTTTCAAGAGGCAGTATTCTGTAGCCACGTTCATACCACGCCTAGGACATTTGTCAGTCGTTGCATGTAGATAGTCGATCATGTACCTACCCTTCAATCGGAACCATGGAATGTACCTATACTCCTCGAGTTTGATCTTATCTGATCAGTTATCCCGGACACAAGGGCGGGTCACCCGGAGTATCTGATCAGATCTCTCCGGTGGCCATTTAGGCAGTTTCTGATTGGCCCACAGTAATCAGCCGGCAATCAGTTCCTCGCGTGTTTGAGTTCTTTAATCAGCCCAGCCAGTGCACCGTCGGTTCGACTTTGCATTCAGCATCTTGATTGACCAGTTTCACAGCTTGTCTTTAAACCAAATTGACAGCTTTTTCTCTGGTTTTCAAGACTGCAGAAACATACAAGTCTCAGATGATTGCAGCACGGTGCAAGTGGTAGCAGGACCGACAGCCAAGTCCAATGAGTGCGACAGTGACCGCGATGCAGCAGCAAGAACGACCTGAAGGCGACTACCAGCGGGCAGCCAGCATGGGCGAACCTTTACAACCTCGAACTGGCTCTGGCATGGCAGCTCACCAGCAATTGCAGTCTCTTCTCGCTCAGCAGTCGCAACTCCCACATGCCTACCAACTTCCTGGAGTCAGTTCTGTCCAACTTGGTAATTCCCAAGCGCAGTCATCTCCTCGTAATCCAGCAAATGTCAATGGCATCAAACACGAGGAAAGCACGGGAGGTCGACAGGGAGAGCAGAAGTTGGCGGATTCGCAAGTGCGATCGCAGGAGCAGCCGCAACCACAGCAGCAACAACAGCATCAAGAGGCCAGTATACCTCAGCAAGCTAGCATCACCAGCAACAGCAGTCACAGCAACAACAGTGATAGTGGCGGACCGCGTTGCTCTTCTTGTGGAGTCGTCGCAAAACCGCTGTGGAAAAGGGACTCTACAGGTGCCGCCTTATGCAATGCTTGCGGTAAGAGAATATATTCTAACATGTCGTATTTGCAAAGTGTGCTGATGAGAGTCTGTTTTTATCGATGAAGCAGGCCTGGCAAGCATACGAGGTCCACAAAGTAACGGCGCAGCTCATGTTCAACCAATCAACGATAACACTATCCCAGAAACGAAACCGTCTGTACTTGCTCAACCCTATCCTCGCCAAGGTGTCGGCGCATCTCCCGCATCAACGAGACCGACTCTTCCGCCTATCTCGAGTTTCACCTCAAGAGCAGGCATGTCATCCACCTATTCTTCTCCCCGCAGTCTTGGCACATCATCGCCCCTTCCTTCTCTTGCGGCTTCCTTGGCCAATCAGTCCTCGTCTAATGACAATATTCTTCCGCGCATAGCAAGTCCAGCGCTGAGCGCGAGCCAGGGCAGACAGTCTCCTCAAGGACAAGGAAGGGCAGCTCCTCTCCCTCCATCCGCAACGAGTTCGCCGAGACAATTACCGGATAATGCGACATCAGGTCCAGCGCCTAGCAGACCAGCATTTGGCACATGTCCAGGCGATGGACACTGCAACGGTGCAGGAGGCAAAGCTTGCTGTAATGGATGCCCGGCATTCAACAACAAAATGCGAGCGACGGCGGCTGCAGCAGCAGCAGTTGCCGATACTGCACGATCACAGCAGCTACAGCCTGCAGATGGATCGCATCCTCCTGTTCAGCAAGCACGTAGCGAACAGAATGGACAACCGTCGCTACAGCCATATCACAATGGCGCGCCTCCCTTGGTTCGAAGACTGCCATCTCCTCCCTCATCAGTCTCTCAACGTGCACCTCGATCTCATAATGTAGGCTCTGCTACGAGTGCAGGCTCAGAGCTAGGAGGCACTGCCTGCGAGAACTGCGGTACAACTACGACACCGTTATGGCGACGTGACGGCGAAGGAAGGGTTGCTTGCAATGCCTGCGGTGGGTGCCTTGTCAACATACTTCAACCTATCATTCACAAAGACTGATTTAACCGATTCAACAGGTCTATACTACAAGCTACATGGCAGCCACCGACCTATCAATCTAAACAAGCCAACCATCAAGCGCAGGAAACGCGTCGCAGCCGGCGCCGTCACGAATGCCCAACAAAATGTGCTTGCGTTGCAAAATGACCAAGCTTCTGCGACACCTCCTCCGGGAACCCCTTCTTCCGACCCGTTTGGGTCATCCGCCTTCTCACCCGCTATCGATCAGAAACCTCAAATACATCAGCTATTACAGCAACAGCAAAATCCGCCACAAAATGCACCTGGCGAACCCGCAAGAAAGAAGCAGCGCAAAATCCCTGGGTCTGCTTCAGACATTGTAGGAGGTGACCGCACAGACCAGCATCAACAGACAGAAGATATGAGCGTTGATGAGCTTGACGCTTCTTCGACATCATCACTTCCTTCTACTCGACCCAACGATCTTACCTTACCGGAACTAGCTGCTATAGCCGCTCTTGCTATGCATGCCAACCACGAATCCTCCCGAGCGCATTCTACAAGATTGGATCAAGACCTTCTAGAATCGCATCATCACCCACTCCATACCGGTAACGACCTCCAACAAAACCCCTCGCACCCACATCAGCATCAATACCAAGAGATCCGACACCAGCAGCAACATCACCAACAAGCTCAGCAGAGGCATCGTCACGACTCGTGGCCGCCTCATCAGATGCATCCACACCCGCACCAGCATCATCACCATCATCAACAGCTTATGCGAGGAGAGCTCCGACCCGCCCGTGAGGCAAGTAGGCAGTTAATACCTAGACCCAACGAGAGATACATGGACTTTGTTTCGGAAGAGGAGCAGTTGGGCGAGCTCCGCATGGGCTTGTTGGAAGAAGTCAATGTAGCGAAAGCCACAATTGAGCGTCTGCAGCGCTTCATCGACAAAAGTCAAGCGCTGTTGCAGTCGCTCGATAAAAGGGCAGGAGATTATGACAGTGTTCCTCACAAGTCAGACGTTGCAACTCAGGTCCCCACTCGGATAGGTAAGCTGTCTCCTATTATATCGGGCAAGCACTTTCTGACTCAGTTACTTTGCTTTTAGGCACTCCAGCGCCCGCGCCCTCGCACCAACCCCACTCCTCAGAAGTCAAGCGTAAGTTATCGCTAGAAAGCCTTCTCTCTTCTATAGTACCGGCAGTTGCGCAACCTTCAGCATTGCTGAAGCGCCGTAAGCTGGACGGGGCGACCTCCTCAAGCCCTGTGGAGAGTACGAAGGACGCTACAAACCGTAGCAGCCCGTTGAAGGTCGTATGGACAATCTGTCCTCCTCCTACATCTACCATCAAGGTCGTACCCGCTGTCTAGTCTTGCAGCAGCAAATAGGCTACTTGGGCGGCATTTCATCATATCAGTCAGTATTGGGAGAAGTGACGTCACCACATATATGTCCTTGAAAGCATTCGAATCCAAGCTAGGCAGATCACGAAGTCGTTCGCAAGGCTCTCATAACCATTCACCCTATCAGCACATGCAGAGGTATATGTATGCATGTTGTGGCAGTAGGCAGTATCGCATATCTATCCATGTAGCACGATTGAACAATATGCGTATTACAATAGCCAAACTTTCAGTCGTTGACTTCTGATGTTTTCACCTTCCAGCCTACCCAAACCACATACTTTTTGCCTAATAATGGCAGATTCTCTTCCGTCTCACCGTTGCTTGGTTTGCATGCTCTCCATATGTCCCATCCTTCTCTCTTCAACCATGTCTCGAGGAATAGCCTCAAGACTTCTGGACTTCTGAGTTCCGACACAACAATAACAGCTTTGGCGCCAAGACAGTCCAGAGTATTGACGAATGGCTCTACTAGACTTTCGTTGAATAGACAATCTACAGCTAGGGCAACGTCGTATCCAGCTTCGTTTGGCCCAAATTCTCGTAAAAGCTGTTTGCGATTCCACGTCCAATCTAGCTCTAACACCTCTACAGCTGTGGGAATGTTACTTTTGGGCGTTCTTGCGTGTACGGAGTCAGCATTACGCCGGATATTCTTGCGGATAGTAGGGAGCAATGCTTCGATATCGGTGCACGTCCAGCTTGAGAAGTACGGGGAAAGGAGATTGGCGAGGACGCCAGTGCCGCTTCCAAGTTCGATGACAGAAGTACTGCTAAGTTGGGCTTGGTCCAACATAGGCGGAGTGAGAGCGGGATCGTATATTTGCTGAAGAACACTTCGTGCAAACTCGACACTAGCCGCAAGCGCATATTAGTATATTGCTTTTGGCTGCAGAAGTAATGTAGAAATCAATGCTCACGAGGCTCGCCATACTACTGAGCCTGTGTCGCCCGCCCTGTTTCGCAAGCCAGATAGATCTTGCTGTATCTCTATCGAGATCTCCTCCATCTCAATCGCATTCACTTTTGCTTTGCCTTTACCTTTGGAATTGGAAGGCTCCTTTGCGACCATCGCATCTGATGAAGACCGCCGTCTATTGCCGCTCATGTGCGTTTTGCGGGAGGATGTTGGAGCTTTGATGGATGCTTTCGGGACCTCTATCTTGATCTGAAGAAGTCCGGACTTGGCATCGACGAAGCCTAGACCTTCCGAGGAGGTAGCTTGGCTGGCACCTTTACCAAGCGGGGTACTGGCAGAGAGAGCCGAGTAGAGCTCGAAGATCTAGCATTTGGATGAGAATGAATGACAAGAAAAAGCCTTGAGTCGGTGAAGCTTCCCATCCGAACGGGCACGAGATGCGCTATACCTCATCGTCCGCATCCGTTACTTTGACAGAGCCACTGGACAGCTTGATAGCTGGTATCGGGGAGTCCGCAATGTTAGATGCTCCGGATGTAGAAGCTGCTTCAGGCTGCGACCCTTCAGCGACGCTGACAGGCCGATAAGATGCCGATTGACTCTGCTTAGAATGCCGCTCTTGCATACTGCATGGACCTATCAGAACGATACAGCAATACAACTCGTCGCAAAAATGCGCCCTACAGTTGGTGCGCCCATTTTTGGACCTCGGGGTGCTTGATCTTCGGGACAGACGATTCGAAGAAGGGTTGCATCTTGTCTGAACCCTGGGCTGTTTCATATATATATATTGAGCTTGTGCATGGATTACGAAGTCTCATATAGTACGCACCTTGCTCATACTCTGATGCTTGCAGAGCCATTTCTAGTAGATCCAGATCCTTGACGAACTGTGCTTCCTTTGTTTCACGCTTTTCATACTCGTGATAGAGCGCTTGTATCCGTTTTGATGCAGGCTTGCTTGGATCCAGTAGCTTGGTTGTTATATGCTCCATAGCATCCTGGAGTCGCATGGTCAGTCTTGCTTATCATTTCCCGTCTCCATTGACGACTCACGCTTTCTAGTTTCTCCTTCTCTGCCTTGGAGATACCGTCGTAAGGCGTGATGTCCCCAACAGTCGCTTCTGCCAGATCGTGAACGACTGCCATCTGAACGCACTTCGCAATATCCAGCTGCTCGTCCTCTTCTGAGAGTAAGGATAGCATGGCCATTCGGTACATATGGTCTGCAATGCTTTCTGGCAAGTTTATGCCTTGTCGCACCCACCCAGTCCGCTTTTGCAGCTTTAGACGCTCAATAAGGTGCATCAATCCGAGCTTGTCTTGTACATCTGGCTTCGCATTATGGTTCGCATCACAGACAGCAATTTCGTAGCCCATGCTGGCTTTCTTCATTGTTCAAACTCGCAGGAAAGAGCTGGGATTTCTTGAATGGCAGCACAGAACGAAGAAGAGGAGCGTCGAGCAGCAGCAGCGAGCGTGATCCAGGCCAAGTTCAGAGAGAACGCCAGCAGAACCAAAGACAAAGGATTGGAGCAGAGTCAAGAGGAGAAGACAACGAAAGCTTCAGATGCCGGCGTAGAGAAGCAGCGACACAACGAGCTAGATTCTGACAAGCGCTGGGACGGTCAGCGCTCCAAACCACCGCGAAAGCTTAGGGGAAAACAGCGAGCTGACTGCGGAGGCCGTCATCATAAACAGACGCTCTGAACAGGACGAAACTGCAGCGTTTGGGGGCTGCTGCGTCGTCAAATGCCAGCAACACACCGCAAGACCGCTGGCAACGCGCTGGCCTGTTCACGACCCAGATAACTCAAGCTCAGAGCGATGCTCCGGCTGGCGCTGGTGCTTCTGATGCGGGACAAGCGACTGGCAGCGGAACGACAGCTGATAGTAACGATGGAAATGTGTTCAAGAACAAACTACAAGCTGCGAAGGCCTACGCGCAGTATCGAGATCCAGAAACTGGCAAACGACGTCCTTTCAACGGGAACAAGGACGGCCAGAAAGCTGTCAAAATCAAGAAGAACTTGGAAGAACAGCACTGGCTAGAACTCATAGATACAAAGCATCGCTATGGCTCAAACATCAAGGTAAGTGCAACATCCGGACTATCACAGGCCGAGCTTCACGTGACACTCTGGTAGTACTACTTTGAAGAATGGCAAGCATCAGATGAGGCGCAAGGCAATTTGTGCGTATATGGCTCTGCCTATTCTTCAGGAGGTTTCTGATGAGATCTCCAGCTTCTACTGGCTCGACCACGGCAAGGGCAAAGAGCTTTCTCTTCCAAAGTGTCCGCGCGAAAAGCTAGAGAGCGAATGCATCAAGTAAGCTCACGCGACTTGCATACAGCACACTGTCCTGATGAGCCACGTAGCTACCTATCTGTCGAGCAAAGACGGCACTACCTGGTCACGATCGACAAAGAAAGCGGAAGATTGCGCTGGGAACACCCGTCTCCACGCGTTGTGAAGCACACAGGAGACCAGCATCCACTGGTGGAGACAGTATGTCAGTCAACAACTTAGCCTACACCATCTCTGACAGATCGAATCCACAGACAGGTCGAAAATGGATGGATCTGGGCAAGGGCAAAGGCGTTGCTCCTGTCGAGATAGTGCCTGAAGAAATCAAGAAAGATGCGTATACTACGAACTTTAATTCAGGATCTTCCTCCTCTTTGTCGTACTCTTCCGATTCTAGCGGGTCCACACCCTCAGCCGGGAGCGAAAAGGCATCCGCTGATGGCAATCCTGAGCCTCAGCTTGTAAGACGGACATCCTCTACGAGCTTTGTAGGCCAGGACGATAGCAAAGGGAAGGAGAAGGAGAAGGGCGATGTTTGGATCTACGTTTCAGATTCCGGTAAGTCGTGCACAAATAAGCGTCCGTAGATTACGTTTGACCAGGTATCAGAATACCGCCTCTACCTGGGCATCAAGCAGAAAGGACGATTTCAGCACTCCTCCTTCCTGGCTGGGGGACCAATCACTTCTGCTGGAACGCTCGTAGTGAAGGAGGGTCAACTGGTTAAATGTAACCCAATGAGCGGTCATTATAGGTAGTCTTGGCGCCTTCTCGTCTTCTGCGGCTGTCAACTGATCCCGTGCGACGAATAGGACGAAAGCGGTCTACTTCAAAAGGTGGATAGACGAGATGGAGAAGCAAGGAGCTGATCTATCGCAGGTGAAGATCAAGGGGACCGAGGTAACTTGGCTTTACATCAGCCTCATCTGAAGCTCCACCTGAATCCTCCTTCATTCCCTCGACAGCTCAAACTCTGGTTCATTGAGCAGGCAAACAAGGCACATACGGTCGTGAGTTGACGGTTCTCAAACCGAGATTTGAATGCTGAACTCTCGTGTCCCGCACGTAGAAAGGAAAGACACGCCGTCTCAAGAAAGCATTTGAGAAGAAGATGCACATCTAGCTGGCCCGTTCGTCTTTAAGCATGTTACGAAAAAGGCGGATTTGCATGGCCTCCCGCTCCCAGCGCACACACGTACACCAAGCTGGGTGGTCGTGGTTCAACAGCCTTGGCAGCCTAGTCCCTTTCAGACCCCAGTCTGCTGAAATTCATTGGTGAAATATCTTGACGATTCGACAAAGTTACGGGACCTTCTCTCGGGTCTGGCTACACGACCCAATTGGCTTTGAAGCGTGGACGAGTCCCGTCTGTATAGATGTGAACCTGGTCCCTGCAAACTGATTGGGCAAACATCGGGATCTTGGTCGAACTCGCTCTGAGCTGGATGGCGATGTCGCCAAGTCGCGCAGGTAGTGGTCACGGACAGCTTTCGAGTGTCTTCGGCGGTTCTGGCCATCGTTGAAGGGGATTCCCGAACCGAGTCGGCATCCTCTACAGTACAAGAAGACGGGAAGGTGGGTGGGATGGGAAGCAAGAGGACGAAGTAGCGTCGCCAGCTGTGCGCGATGTATATGGTTCTGCGTTTGGCTTTCTTTCCCCTTCGAGAGATCAGGGCAGAACGAGAAGCGCCCTAGTGCCGTCCATGTTGATGAAGCTGAAGGAAAACGTTTATTACACGACGATCGGACGCCTTGTTTACCCAGTTGCTGCGAAAAGTGTCAAAGGGACCGCCTTCTTCTTTTGGCAGCGAGTCTTTAGGATTAGCATCCGGGCAGGAGAACGGGAAGCCCGCAGCTTGACTGCTCAAGTAGAAAATGCACAGATCCCTCTTGACGTTGTGTATGAAGCGCGAGACGGGAGTGTCTTTGTAGATGTCATCGTCATTGTTGGCGCCTCGCAAAGGGAACCCGAAGAGTTGACAGTATGTATTTCAAGGCGAGCTAGGAAGCTAGTCTGAACACCCAGCTGAGACACCTTTGTAAATTGGAGGACCATGTTATGAACATTTTGGCTTTTCTGTCCTGTCTTTGGCTTGTCCGTTCTGACATCTTCCTCGAATGGGCACAGCTTTCCCGCTGCCATGTAGTCTGCCCTGCCTGCTCGCTTGCACCGCTCGACCCTTGCCTTCTGTCCTTCGAGACTGCATCTACATCAGCTACTTGCGAGCTGTTGAATGCGCTCGAGCCTGCCGTCTTTTGACACCTGTCGAGCGCACTTTACGCCACACTCAGCTCGACGCGCACTGCTCGACCCCCGATCTTCTGCGTGCCTGTCGCGACGCAGGGCCCATACTGCTACGTGAGCAGCAAATCAAAAAGTAACAATTTACGCAAGAGAGGCGTCGTAGATTGGATGGCCTAGGAAGCAGATAGAAGAGAGGCGTTTGTGGGTAACTTATATACCCTTTACGCGTTACTGCAGTACGAGGTGCGTGCTCTCTTTGGCTTTCGACCGCTTCTTCTTCTTCTTCTTTAGATCTGATCTGATCCAACACACGCTCCCTTCTGCTAGTGATATCTACCTTATCTACCTTTGGTCCTACGGTTCGCCTGCTTTCGCTCATTCGCCAATTTACACCGGCACGCCCTTTTGTCATCCAAAGAGCTCCAACGGACGCGCCTCTTTATCTTTCATCGCAAGTCTGCCTGAATCCATCTAATCGCTGGCTCGCTCTCCCTTTGTGTCTATCCACAATCATCTTGAAAGGGTTTCTGGAAAGCCCTTTTTAATCCTCACTCGGTTTACATCGCACAAGAAGCAGCAAGAAGGCAATACCTCCCCTTTCATCTCAGTACAGCCTTAGGAGTACTCGACATCTTCCCGGATCCCAAGCCGTTCTGTTTGGTCGAACCTCTGCGCCTCGTCGCCGAACTCTACTGGATCACCACACGTCAAACTTCAGTCATCGCCCGGAAGATGCAGTCGCGCAACCGACCTGCTTCCATCATCGTCGAAAGACCAATCCCTTCTTCCTCTTGTTCCGCTGCTACAGCTTCTTCTTCTTCCTCTTCTTCATCGTCCCCTGCTTCGCGTCGCCAGCTTCGACACTCCGCAAGCATGGGTTTCGCTCGCGAACAAGCTCGTAATGCACGTCCTCTGGCAGCATTTACCAACGACACCTGGTCATCCTCCTGGGTAAGTACTCTTTTAGGTTTTGCTCTCTGTTCACGCGTCTCAGCGCCTACCCCTTTTTTCGCCTGCCCCTGCCCCTGAACCGTTAACATTCCCAATCCCTCCTTGAAGTCAGATGAGATGAGTTGAGCTGACTCTTTGGCTTGTCTTCTCACCCTCTTACTTCACTTTCTCACCATGCTTGCTATCAAACCTCAGGATCAGTACCGCTTAGGCACAAACACTAGCACAAAGGCGACAGGCACTACCACATCTCCTCCCCAAAGCCCAAAGATGCCTACCTTCTGCAGGTCGCCAGTCATTCCTCCTTCGCCCAGCTCAGATGAATCAGACTCTCCTCAATCAGCCGAGTTTGACGATTGCGCAATGGCTATCGACCAGGAAGACGCTTGCAGTTCAGCGACGAGCATCGACAGCGACGATGCCTCATCCTCATCCTCAATGTCGCGTACGTCTTCTTCCAGCTCTTCTGCAACTTCCTTAGACGAGTGCCCGGAGGACTGCTTCCCTTCCACCTCTTCTTCCCCTTACCCTCCTTCGCAATGGCGCCGCCTCGAGTCTCCTTGTACCTTTCCTGGTCCTTGCGAACCCAACGACCTGGCTCAGACCGACATCGAGTCCTCCCTACGCTTCGCAGCCCCTGGCAGCTTCGTGACAGATGCCAGCTCGACCGCCCCTCCCGCATTCTTCCCTCTTCAACGCGTGAGCTTTGCACCCCAGCTCAAGATCAAGTCGCCAGGCGGTGTCTATCTCGCCCTGCCATCTTCTAAGAAGCGTCGGACGCGTGATGGAATCGCAGGAATGATGCTCGGAGTGACTGGAATAGTAGAAGTATTGGATGCAGAAAAGTCAAAGAAGGCTGGGAAAGAAGTAGTCAGGACACAGAGGATGATTGCAGACTTTGCGACTGACCTTACGAATGGTCTCAAGATCTGGAGGAGAGACGCGGCGCCTATTGTGAAAGAAAAGCTCAGAGTGGAGAGGCAATGGCGCGCGCATCATCAGCTACCTACTGAAGACCTGGATGATCCTTCCTGGGACGAGATGCTAGCCCCTGGAACATTCATGCTGCCTTTGAGTATGAAGATCCCTTGTTCCGAGAAGCTGTATGTCTTCACGCCTGAATGCTGATGGACTGCATGCTGACGATGCTCTCAACAGCCCTCCTTCGTTCGAATCTGCCCACTTCCGGATACGTTATACTATGTCTCTTGCCCTCTTCGGCTCCCGCTTGACAGCCGATGGAAAACCTCAAATCCTGCATGTCCACTCTATGCCATTCCACATTCTGCCTTCAACTCTTCCAACACCTCCACCGCACATTCCCATACTATCACACGACACTCGCAAAGCCGGCTTCCTCGCTGGCATTACACGCGCTCTATCACTAGGCGGTGCCGCGCCAGGCGGTATTCGCCAAAGCAGCGACAAGACATGCACACACATCGTCTGCCCTTCTATCCCAACAACAAGCTTCTCGCCCGGCTCTATCATTCCTATCACTTTGCGGATAGCAGACTGCCCCGTCGAGCCAACGGATCTCTATGTTCGCTTGTCGCTTGTTCGCAAGATCTACGTCCGCGATTCAGCATATGAAGCAGTCAATGAGTGGGGTCTGCCAGAAGAAATGTTCTTCGAGGAGTTCTGTCGCGAAGAAGAGGAGATCGTTTCAAGGTGGGGATATGTGCCATACTCGATCAGAGCTAGAGAAGGAGCAGCGCCAGGTACAAAGGCGCAAGTCATCATCTCCGACATTACTCTACCTGTCGGAAATGCAAATGGAGAATGGACGCACGGTTACTCGACCCAACTCGATCTCGGGCCAGCACCCGCACCTACGATGAAACATGGTGAATGCTCTTGGTTTTCTCCTGCTCTCGCACAACGTGGATCAGGCTCAGCAGACTACGACAAGTTCGTGCATGCTTCCACGCGGCACTTCATCAGCATCGAAGTCGGCTTCGCTTCTGATAAATTGGGAGATGTCCTTGCAGATATCTCTGACTCTGTCCCAGAGATGGAGATGCCTGCCCCAAACAGCTTCACGCGTCCTTCTTCTCCTGCGACGTCGTGCTTGACTGGTCTATCGACGATGAACCCCTTCCCTGCAGTCAATTCACCTCGTGTCAAGAGATACCAGAACACTCCCTTCCAGCATGCACCTCAGCTACCTTCCTTCCCAGGCAAGCTGAAAGAGATCCTCATTCCCATCACGATCGGTTCAGTCGCCGAACCTCAAATGTCGTGCATCATCAATCGAAGTGCAGACAACTCGCCTGCCAGCGTCATCCCACCTGCTCCATCCCGCCCTATGCCAGCTGCTACAGCTGAAGAATCGGCAGATCGAGCAGCAAGGGATGCCGACGAGTCGCTAGTCGAGCGATATGAGCGCGTCGGCGATGATGGCGAGGAAGCTTGGCTCTGTCCACCTCCATCCTACGCGAGCGCAGTCACCTCCGTACCTGCTTATCTATAATGCAGTCAAATTAGCCATGCAAATCTTAGCACTTCTTCCCCGAGACGTACATAGTCCGTAACAAAAGGTACATACAAGAGCACACCTTTCATTTCAGCAGTCTTTATCAAGTTCATCATTGTCTAATAACAGCAATACAGACAAGCCAGCAGGGGTCTTGTGTATCAATCGTTTATTGTCCATAGTAGCAGGTCTATCTATCTACTTAGCAAACTCAGCCAATCGTTTATCTAGCTCTTCTCACATTTACTCAGATGTTAAATACTTATCCAATGCTTGAAATGACACCAAAGTGTGAAAGCCGACTTCGCAACTCTGTCTCTTGCCCTGATCCGCATCACTAACTCAGCATGAATGAATGTGCTTCGGACTGCAACCTTCTTTAGGATCAATACACTGTCATTATGCACACGCAATTATGCGAAGAAACTTCCTGCCCTACCTCAGCTCGATGAAGCCGATATCGAAGAGACCTTCATTCGTGGAAGCGGACCAGGAGGTGTGCACCGGAAGCATGAGAGAGCACAAGGCCTTTGTTCAACCTTGTATCGTCAGGACAATCCATCAACAAGACTAATATCTCGGTGTCGCTGATCCACAAGCCGACCGGTAGGAAGCTGTCGTCAGGATATAAATGAAACCGACTGAAATGTACCTTATATGATCTCTCATCTCCTCACCTACATTCTTTCTAGGTATCCGTGTCCAATGCCATCAATCGCGAAGTAGGGAGAGCAACCGTTCTCTGGCAAGGAAGATTCTCCGCGAAAGAGGTACTTCGAGCATCTAAACTTGTTTCACCTACCAAGGCTCATGTCATGAACGCTAGTCGATCTCGCTCTGAACCCTGGCACGTCCAAATTGGAAGCCAAATGGTCCAAAGAATCGGCCAAGAAAGCTGCAAAGGACAGGAAACGGAAGCGGAAGTTGCGACAAGATGGTGATGGTAGTCAGGATAGTGAGGAAATAACGGAGACACTTTCAGCTGATACTGAGATTGTGGAAGACCAAGGACAAGTGGCCACGAAGGAACGAGATGTGTAAAGCTTTCGTTGTCTGTAGTCCTCCTCATACAACAAAGGTACGCAGACACTGGTCTGGATGATACAAAGGCGACGCCTACTGCCGACTATCTGCGAAAATGCTGGCGATCTAGAGGAAACCGTGAATGTAACGATGGGTTTCTGCGTGCGGGAGGAAGCCGAGAGTGTTGTCGTAACTGAATGATGTGTAGAGAGATATGAGAGAGGCTACCGCTCCGACAGCGTGCGCTTTTTCTTCTGGCTTGCATTCTCCATATGTTTTGCTTCTATAGATCTCCAGGCTTCCCAGTCTATCCAGACGAACGGTGACTCCTTTGCTTGCTTATTCTTCTCCACCAGTTGCGCTGCTTGTTCGTATAGTTCTGTTTCCCCAACTGCTTTACACCGCTCTGCCCACCGCAGAGATGGGAAGTGTGCGACCTGCTTGTACGCTTCCAGGTTCTTCATGACATCTTTCAAGCTGTAAACGGAGATAGACACAGCAAGCGAAGGGAGAACATCAGCTTCCAATGTCAAAGTAGATCCAAAATTTGCCGGGCTTTCGAGACTGACTATTTCTTTGATCTGACGAGATGCTCAGGCGCAGGGGGAGGGACAGTTCCAGCAAGTATTTGACCATCACGAACACGGTAATCGCGGTGATGGGGCGCGCGATAGGGCTTTGGTGCTTTTGCGTCAAAAGTATGGCAGGCTGCATACAGCTGCTGGGTCGTCTTTGGCCCTTGCTGTTTGAGTACATGCAGCGCAACTTGCGAGGCTGTCTCGAAGCGAATCGCTGCCATTTGCTTGGGTGCTTTCTCGTACGATGCCGGTGTCGGTCGGTCTATGTACAAAACAGCCTTGAATTGTTGACCGAGACGTCTTTCCTTGGCTTAAACCATTTAAAACAGAAAGTAAACCCTAACCTGACCTCTGTTCTGTTCTGTCAAGATATCCTTATGCCTGCTCCTCCTCCCAAAGTCATCTACCGTCAAAAGGTCAAGCCAGGACACGGCCCAGCCTCGAGGTCCTGGAGCAAGCGCCTGCTGCTGAGCGGTGTCATTCTGGGCGCAATCACTCTATTATGCTCTGTCTTCGAATCCGTCAAGGTAGCATAGTCCTACTGATTCAAGGGAAGATTGGTTGCTGACCTTTATGTGCCCGAAAGTCGCGATGGTATATCTTTGACCTTGATCAGCTTCGGCAGGTCCAGCTGGGTGCCCTCGAGAGACATCCCAATAACACACGAGCTGTCATTGATGATATCGTCGGAAACCTCAGGCAGCAAATGCCAGCCTATACGATTTCAGACACGGAAGAATGGGTGCGTGCTGTTCGCATCCGGTCGCATTGCATGCCTGACGTTCGCAAGGCAGGTCTTCAACAATGCAGGAGGAGCTATGGGCGGAATGTACCTGATTCACGCTAGTCTCACCGAATACCTCATCATCTTCGGAACTCCTATTGGCACAGAAGGCCACTCAGGCCGCCATACAGCAGATGACTACTTCCATATCCTCCACGGCGAACAGACTGCATACACACCTGGCGCGCTGACTAAGGAGGTGCGCCGAGATGCTTGCCGGATCATGGGATCGATACTGGAATGCTGATCTGCCTATAGGTGTATCCCACGGGCTCTGTCCATCATTTGCAAAGAGGCGTTGTCAAGCAGTATAAGATACACGAAGAGTGCTTCGCCATGGAGTATGCCAGAGGTAAAACGAAGCCTTTCTATCCGTCTTCAGCCCCGCTGACTAGGTTATGCAAATCGTTCGCAGGCTGGATCCCAGGAATGCTGGCATTTGGTTTCGCAGACGGTCTCACATCGACGCTTGACTTCATTACGCTATACCACACAGTCCGAATTACCGGACGGGAGATGATCAAGAATCTCCTGCATGGAAAGATCTAAATAGATATACCACTTTCGAATGGTATACCCATATATCAGTCTGGTATACCCACTTTGCTGTTATACAGAGTATCTTGGATATGCTGCAGAAAGAAGTAGCGAAAGGTAATCGGGCAGACAGTTAACCAATACTGGGCTTAACAACGTAAAATAGTAGCCTCTTGCATAAGGAGCTAGAGCTGCATCTACTTTGTCGGGAGTCCTGCATTTTGCCTTCGTACCGCTTGGAAAAGGCCGTCATGCCGCGTCCTTCGCCGCGTGTTCGCCTGAATAGTCCTGCACCTCAGACACCTCCGGCTGCTTCTAGCTTGTCGCACGAGCTTTCAGTGTCTCCTTCACCTCAGAATTCACCTTCTCGCAAAGGTCCTGTAGAAAGTCCTTTCCAAAGAGGCTTTCGCAACATACTCAAGTCTGTCAAGACTATTGTCAAGAACTGGGACATCTTGCTAGCACAAGGCTGCGAACTATTCAGGAAGATAGAGAAACACGACAAAAGCCTCGAGTAAATGACAAGCGACCTCTGAAGCCTGAACACGCAGCTTACCTGTGGTCTCAGGAAATATAACAAGCAGTCTACTGCTACTACATCATTGGATATTATCAAAGTCTTGCGAACCTTGGAAGAAGACGAGACCTCGCTGTTCGGCGTCTTTGACAAGATTGTGTGTATTTTAGCTGATCATGCGTGATTCCGCATAAGCTGATGATCTACATATCCTAAGACACGGCAATATCAGCTCTTGCGGGCTCAGAATACTCAGCTGCAAACGCTGCTAGCCGATGCTGCAACACGCAGAGGATTAGAGCATGCTTTTCGCGATCCTCTCTTTCTGACATGGCCATTGTCTCGCTTCTGTGAGGTCCTACATGCTTGAGCTACGTTACAACCTGGCTCATGTTTGTCTCGATTTCAATTCAGGCGATTCCTTGACCGAAGTCGTCCATGTCTACTCGATGGCCTATCATACGCTGAGACAATACATGCCTACGTTGAATGAGATGCCAGACAATGCCTACAGCGTCTGGAAGAATTGCAAGCCTGCACAAAACCCAGTTATTCTGGACTTCTTCGAAATCTGCGATATTGAACTCTACATCCCCGACGATCAAGACTAGAATACCACAGGCCGCATGTAGTGACGATGATGCGCCGCCCATATCGTCGCCAAGAGCAGCTCTCGCTTTGTCTGCGATCCGCAGAAGCCTTTTAGATGGCTACTCTAGATTGGCAGAGCTACTTTTCCCAGCAGTGGATCTACACATCACAGGCCAAAGGCCGACAGGGCGAGCAGCAAGGTGCTGCCATATTGCGCCATGTCGACAGCCATCCGTTGCGGAGCCCTTACTCTCTTTCGTCAGTGTAGGCGGAAGTAAGCGCTTCGAGGTCGGGACAAACTATTAGGCGAATGTTGAGTAAAGCAGTGGAAGACGTAGCTTGAGATGGAGGGCCAGTCGCCGCGAGGTAATTTGTGTCTAGATACCATGACTTCTTGCAGACTTCACGCGCCATTGTCGGTTTGGAACACGCCTAATAGGATCACTGGTACATGCAATATGGTATAGCTCGTTCTTCGACTTCCCAGTCTGTCAGACTATTTGTTAGACTATTTCGTCTCTCTTGCTCTCTTCCAAAGCGAATGGATCCGCCAGACTATGGCGCTGATCCAACCTACACCAGTGTGACAGTACTTCAAGCAGCTGATAATCTTTTCCAACAGCTCAAGGTGCATCTACAATCTCTTCTCGCCAATCGATACTGACGCGTTTTGCAGGTTCACAATGACCAGTCCAGTATGTCTCTACACAGCAAGACAGCATCGTGCATCATTCTGAAGCAAGGACACTAAAGTCGGCCATGCCAACCAATATATCGCGTATCGGACACAGGTCGAGAATCTGCAGAAGCTCCAAGCCCGTGTGACCGGACCGCCCAGCTCTATCAGACAGCGAACCATAGAACGGATATCTGCAAATGTTCAAACAGCGATCGAGAGCATGCATACTGATCTGTGAGCTAACAAGCGTAAAAAGCGCCGCTCATACAAGCTGACTTGTCTGTCATCATAGACTCAGTATGCAGACGATTCTCGAGCAGCTGAGAATGCTTCCACATAGCACTTTGTCTAAGAGCGACGTTTCTCGTTTGGAGTCCTTCATATCAGCGCACTCCCAGCATCTAATCAAGAAGCAGGGCCTTCTTCATATATGCATGGCCGAAGGTCAGGAAAGCCTTGAAGCTGCAAGCAGCCAACACAACGATCTGGAGAAATGGATGGAGCTGTGGAGAAGTGAGCCAGATATACAGGAGACGCAAAAGGCTGAAATGGACGATCTGGCGAATGCGCTAGGAGGTTGGTAGCTGTATACCTCACGAAGTAAACGTAAGATGTGTTGTTGCTACATCTAGTCATCGTGCATATAATTTGGCAACAACAAAAACAGGTTTCTGTAAAGCTATCGGGGCCTACTGCTGTTAGACCGATGCTAGGGTTGCACGGTCATGCCACCTCATATTGTGGACATACTCTACCATCTTTCTGGCGTGCCTTCGACTGGCTGCGCAGATGTCGGCAACAAGCACTAGTGCCAGGGAATTGGGGGGCGTGCTGTCCAAGATACCCAATGCAATCATGGAGATGTCTGGATTGCTTACGGCTGTTACTAGAAACACCATCAGCAGCATTCATACTGTAGAAAAATGGGAGGACTCGCCAGCTCATCACGTTTCACCGTACTCTCAAAGGAAGGCGGAACAAGGCTCAGATACTCTGCCGTCACTATCCGGATGAGCGTTGCCCATGCCCGAATCGTTGGTAGATCTAGAGAATGTATATCATCTGACAATGTATGCCAAACGTGAGGGAAGCTGCGAGAATTTGCAAAGAATCAGTAGGGCTTCCAGGCGAAGGACGGGAGATAACCTACGGGACTGGTATAAGATGAAGAATGGGGACACCCCTCGCCAAGAAGGGCAGATGATCATCTTCGATGCCGCCCCGATATACTTGCGCAGTATTTTGCCGAACCTCGAATATCCGTCTGCTTCTAGTCGCAGAGACCATATCCCAGGTTTGTCCCTCTTCGCCCTCCCAGAGCAGGCCGCTTTCACCCAGCCTTGTTTCGGCCGATGTGAAGGAATCGAAGAGCCAGCCTGTTTCCTGGTAAAAGTTGCGGATGACTGGATTGGCTACGCCTATCAAGTCCAAAAGTACAAAGACATTGATGGTATCTAGTGTACTCTGCTGAGGGGTGACAGGGGATGGCGTGCTTGCGGGAGTCGCCCATAATTCGGCGAGGTGTCTGCAATAACAGATTAGCACACGTCGCCAAGCGCATATTAGACATGACAGAAGCCCACCGCGCGCCATAGATCGAGTCGGTATGCGTCCATTGCTTGAAAGCCTCTTCGCCATCCAGAAAGACCATTTGTAGAGTTGCACGCACGCCGTCTGTCGGCGGACTTTCACTTTCCCATCTCTTGACGAGATCATTCAGAAGGCCGTTCAATGTACTTGCGACATCCAGCATGAGGCCGCACGGTACAGCCGAATCTGTTGCTCCCACGAATCCATTATCGGGCGCAGTGGGAAAGTACTTGCTATCCGTATGTGCGGCCAGGACTAACTTGCGTGGAGCACTCGGATCATGGGTGAAGACTAAGTTTGTAAATGTCTTGGAACCGTACGGCGTGTCGGCATCGAAAGTGTCTTCAAATAGCTCCCAAGTCTGCAGACTCTGGCCATTACGCGTGTCCACCTGTCCCGACAATGCTTTGAAGTGGTCTCTGATGATGCCATGCACTTTTGTGAGGTTGCTCGACCCTACGGCACGCGGTATCAATATTTTGGACAGCGTTGATGCCGGATCTTCGATATCGAGCAGGTCCTCGCCAGTAGCAGTCGGTAAGGATGCTACACTGCGCAGACTATCGACGTCCAGAACGCTATACTGCCTCGGTGCATGGCCATGCTGGGCCTGACCCCTAATGACAGCAAAAGCCAGCAGAAAGAGCCCAAGAAACCAGCGCAAGGATACGTTCATGTGCAGAAAACGTTGTGCTCGACATCGGCCCCCCATGACAGACAAGATCTTGCAGGATTTTGCAGCCAGAAAGTTTTGGTTCTCTTGGCTCTTGCCAGCTCGAAACCTGAAGGCAGTCGATGCGCGATATCGACGCCTTGCTGCGCTGGCTCGCTGACAATGGAGCCTACGTATCTGACAAGCTGCAAGTAACGGACGACGAAGTGACCGGGATAGGCGTCTGGGCAAAGCACAAGATTCAAGACGAAGAGATCCTGTTTAGAACGCCCAAAAGCCTGCTACTCAGCAAGAGGACATCCAAGATTGCAGATAATCCTGAATGGCAGCGAGAATATCAGCGACTAAGGGATCTGCCCGACTTCGCCGGTTATAACCTCGAGACTCTCGTTCTGGCAGCTGTTGTGACTTACGAGCTTCACCTGGGAGAGCAATCTCGCTGGTCCGTGTTTTTGAAGAGCTGCCCTACCTGGCAGGAGATCAGTCTGCCCTCCTTCTGGACCGATACTTCCGCCAAAGACTGGCTGCAAGGTACCGACGTAGAAGGCTTACTGCGATGGCAAGCTTGTGATGAGGTAAATTCGTGCGGCCATTGTCTCGGTACATGCTAGTTGCTAACGTGTTCAAGCAGGCATCTTTAAGGCGCTTTTTCGAAGCATCAGTAACGCCATTTCTACCATCAAATCCAGCAGACGATGCAAGCACAACCTTTGATACTTTCAAACAAGCATACTCCCTCGTTAGCTCGCGGTCTTTCCAGGTCGACAATTACCACGGACACTGCATGGTACCCTTCGCGGATCTCTTCAACCACCATTACAATCCGCACGTCACGCTACAGTCGGATGATATAGTGTGTCCGAGCTGTGGCAGCTTTGAGGAATGTGCACACGACAATGAAGGTGCCCACCAGAGCCCAAAAGCTAGTCGCACCAAATTCACGCAGAAAACCACGATTGATGACAATACAGTAGAGATCATAGCTACAGAACATATCGCAAAGGATGTTGGCGGGATCTACAATACATATGGAGCCAGACTTTCGAACGCACAGCTGCTAGTCAATTATGGCTTTTCAATCGACTCGAACGAAGATGACCGCGTCTCATGGTTCTCAGTTGCTTCGGTCCTTGATAACATCGGACTAGAGCTATCTTCCACTACCTTTTCTGCCATAGAAACGTCTTGGAGAGGACTCTTGTCCGAGCTGGTATCGATTCGGCCAGGAATGGGCGATCCGCTCAACAGAATTTCTCAAGAATACTACGAAGGATCGCATCTTTACCCATCGCTATCTTCTCACAGTTCATATAAGCCGGCGCACGAGCTGCTCTACATAGATGCGGATGCAGCAATTTCGCCTCCGCTTTGGACACTCCTGCTTCTTGCGCAAACATACAGCCTTGGCAAGACCAGCCTTTCTTCAGAGATTGTGGCAGGGTCGCCTGTGGAAAGCGTTCAAGAGCTTGTTCAGATTTTGTGTAAACATCGTCTGAACAGCATGACTGGGGCAGACCTCACTATAGATGATCTATGGGAACAACATCATGTGAGTACTCATCAATTTCTCTGAGGGCGCAGACCGTACTGACGTCTCTTGCTGCAGAACGCTTCCGACAAGACAGTTCAGCGAGCCATTATGCGGAACATAGAAGAGAGAACACTTCTCAATGCTTGTTGGCATACATGGCAAGCCCAGTAGTATCTATTGGCGTCAGATCGGGTGCCATCTCGGCTTGGATAGCCAGGTGCTCTATCGAAAGCTTGTCAACCGGGTAGATCAACCGAAGGAATTCTAAAGCGCATACTCAGCCACGACTCTTGTCCCGATCGCTGGCATGATGGAAACCGGTTTCGATGCTATCTAAGGGGAGGCCAGGCAGTACAGGAGACACAGCTCCGACTGCCGAGCTCGCTTACGAGTATCGACCAAGACCTGCTCTTGCTTCCGTATCATAGTGATACAACCAGAAAGGTCAAGCAACCCATCGTTCACTTCTCCTGCTGAACCAGAAACTATGCCGAAATATCGGGGCGATGGTTATCAAGGTCAACCTGGCATAGGTGGCCGACCGCTACAGCCTCTGTCCAGCAGACCTTTGGCTCCTGCTGGAGCTGTGCCGCTGTCCTATCCTGCCTATCCTACGCATGGCGAATCAGCCAATCGTCGCTCTCCCACTCCACCTCGCGCGGACGGATTCAAAATGCTCGATCGCGCCCTTGCGCCATATGAGGCGGACAAGTCGCTGATCATGACTCGCCAGACATTCAACGAGCTTACGACCGTGCTCGTGAATCTTCCTCCAAGTCCGCTACGTCAAGATTACACGGACGATCTCAGCATGATATACAACTGGCCCAGAAACTTGGTGAAGAGTAAGATTGCTCGGTGCATGGACCCCAGCAAAGCGACCAATCGGGATGGGTTTCAAGATTACTTGCAATGGGCTGCAGACAATGAACTATTACCTCCTGGCACATCGGTGCAATCCGTGCTGACAGACTTCGATAAGAGATATCAGACCGTAACAGCACGTCGGAGCGAGGATCGCCAGCCGCCTAGACGGCAAGCCTCGAGGAAAGATGGTAAAGGAACCACGAAGGCAAAGCGCGGCAAGAGGAAAGATGAAGACCCCGATGGAGCATATCGCGGCAGAAAGTAGGATCTTAAGCTGGAATGGCGAAGTCACTTCTCTAAATATTCCAATTCCGACATTGAACCCAGTCTTGTAAGCTTGTTCTGTCTCCCTTCCCTGTTCTTTCATGCCACTATCTTCTTGTGTCAGCAAGATATCACATTACGAGTTATCAAAATTGCGCAAATGCTTCCTGCTACAAACTCGGACTTGCTTAATTGACACATCGTACATCCTTGATTTGCCAAGATGACTCTACCACCACTTGCCCCGCCGATACGTGGCCTGTGGGCACCATCAGTCCTCTATGAAGCGCACAATCCTAGGCAGCGAACGCGCCTCAATCTGTACTCGAGCGCGTCGACGTCGAACCAGGCCAGAAAGGATGTCGAGGCCAAGTATGCAGCAAAGCGAGACATCGTCAATGTCTTGCGTGCATCAACGAGCAGGATGGTGTGGGACTACGCGGCTGAAGCAGCGACCTTGTCAGACGAAGAAGCGGCTTTCGAAGCTGAGGTCGGTCGGGCCAGCCTGGCCTACACTAAGCATGCCCGCTGAAATAGGGCATAACAGTACGATTCTGCAAGACACTATGGCTGGTCGTGGATGGTGCCAGAGGGCAAGCTAACAAATCAAGAAGGCGAACAAGAGGTCCGGCAATCACAACTCTGGCGTGCAAAGCAGCAATGACTGACAGAATCCATTGCTGTAATAGGACGAAGCTATACAAGAGGAAGCAAGACAGATCCGAGCGCAAGCTGCAGCGGAAGCCGAAGCTGCCAATGCAGACGAGACTCAGGCAACCGATCCAGCAGTCGATGTAGCTCGTACAGCCCGGCAGTCACGACGCAGAAGACAGCAGAGTGACCGTGAACGAAGCCAGAACCGTCCAGAACGTACTAGAAGGTCTGCTGGAACGGCTGAGGGAACGAGATCATCCAGGCGTAGCGGAGGCCGACCATCAGATACAAGAACGGCTTCTTCAACTCGCGCACCGAACAGCAGAGACTCTGTAGGAGCCACCGCGAGATCCCTCCCACGAACAAGCAACCCGAGATATAGCATTTCCTCCTCAAACGGAAGCGGTGGTGGAAGTGGATCTGCAGCCTTGCCTAGGTATGCAGGTGCAATGAGACGCACCTCTTCTTCTGGTGTCGGAACTTCTGCTGCAATGGCTGCAAACTCTTCTATCATTTCAGTGGCTTCGGCAAGTGGTACGTCAGGTCCCCGCGGGGGAGGACGAGACCTAGATGCGGAGATCCCAGAAGCAGAAGAGCGTTCATATGGTGCAGATGGATCAGGACAGCTGGACCGTGATCTGGATGAGGATTTGACAGATCTCGATGAATTGGATCCAGAGAACCGAGAGGACGACATGGACGAGGAGAGTGATGAAGAGGTAGTCCATGTGAGGTCATCCAGAGCATTACCCTCAGGTAGTCAGACCTCACCAAGACATGCTGCTCCGCGGATCATCCCACATGAAAACGAAGAGAACGAAAACGATGATGATTCGACAGACATGGATCTAAGTAGTTGAGTACAATCGTTGAAGTAGAATCAGTTGGTGTTGTTGCTAGACATAGAATAACTGCCTCTACCTTCATTCTGCTACAAAAGCTACAGCTTATCTACGCACAAATGCTTTCTTACTCGAGGAGGAACTTCCATAGCCCTTCTGTGTCTTTGTAGTCATGATGTACAACACTGATCAGCCATCTTGACTTCCCTATCTTCTCCAGCAGGTCTCGCGTAGCTGTCCGAAGTGGGTACAGATGCTCCCATTCTGTGAATATCGAGAAGGCTTCCTCCTGCATTTCAGATATCAGCATTGTTCTAGGAATGATATATATGTCGAGCGCTCACCTTCCACGCCACGAACGACATCTCCTCGATGAGTGTGGTCGTGACAATCTCTTTTCCAGGGAAGATACCCCAAGTGACTGCGTTCGCATCTCCGCCCGCCATATTGCTAATGATGCTCTTACTGCTTTCCGTCTCTGCACAAGCAGCATAGAAAGTAACCTTTCGCCTCTTGCTCCTACTTTCCACTTCTGCTGCCTTGCGCTGTATCGCGAGTACATCCTCATAGTCTCCAAAGAACTCGACGAATGCTTTCTGGTAGACGTAGCCGCCTTCTGGTCCGAAGCCATGTATCGGATCTTCAGATGGACATCCGTCAACAGCAGGTTGTGAGCCGACGGTCCACCAGTTCTTCTGCGTATTCAGCGCGAGTAAATGTGGAAGGATAGAATTCGTTTCGCTGCGAAGAGGCTCGTCCGACCATGGTATAGCAGCTAGTGTACCTTGTAAATAGCGAACGAAGATCTGGGATATGTCGGCATAGGAAACAGGTGTTCCCCATTGACGAAGCGCTTCGGAGGGAGTAAGCTTGAGCGATACACCCCAGCCATCTAGATCTCCATAGGCTGGTGAACGAGCATCTCCAAATCGTCCATTCGGGTACTCGTCCCAAGAAGCGGGGGAGTCGGTCGACCGCCTAGCATCGGTGGCATCGCTCGGCCGTAATGATGCCAGACGAGGGTCTGCCAAATGACCATTTGTATTGCCATTCGCGAGAGCCGCTTTCCTCGATGCTTTTGCATGCTTTGCGTCTGTCCATCCCAATTCCTGCACGATTCTGTATACACTCTTCTCCAGGTTCAAAGTGCAGAAGTGGTAGCCTCGCACTCCGCCTTTCGACCACAGTTTTCCAATCATCTCCTTCGCAAGTGTAACTCCATAATCTTTGACAGCTGCATCATCGCCCTTGATTGGCTCTAGAGAATCCGAAACTTCGTCTGGGACGATCGTCTTGCACATATTTGATATCCTGCTGAAGCCTCCAAAAGTCTGAATGGGCATGATTCCAGGAAGAATAGGTATAGTAATGCCTTTACTTCTCGCTTCTTCCTGCCACGAGATGTACGCATCTGTATCGTAGAAGAGTTGGGTGACGACGAAATCTGCGCCTGCTTCCTGTTTCGCTAGCAAGTGGCCCACATCGCATGTCTTGTCTGATGATTCACAGTGCCCTTCAGGATAGCCTGCTACACCTATGCAGAAGAAGTCGCCGTGCGTTCGCCGGATGTAGCGGACAAGATCGTAGCCATGTTGGAACTCAGGGTCGCTTGCTATCCAGTATTCTTCGCCTCGAGGAGCATCTCCGCGTAATGCGAGTATGTTCTGTATGCCAAGTTGCTTGCAGGTCTGCAATAGGAATACCATCAGTCTTTGATCATTCGCGCTTTTCCTAGCCGGCATGAAGCTCACATCAAGCGTCTCATCGAGTTTCTTCCTCTCCATATTGGTACATGTCAGATGTAAGCATACTTCGATTCCTAGGTCTTTAGCAGCCCGAGCCAGATCCAAGCTTTTTTCTGAGGTAGTCCCTCCAGCCGACCAAGTAACATGAATCCAAGAAGGTGACAGAGTAGATATCATGCGCTCCAAACGGGCCAACAAGTTTGCCGTTCCCTGCGAGGTCTTTGGAGGAAAGATCTTTGGACATTTATCGAGTCAATCAGTTCAAGGAGCTCTTCTTTAATAGTGTGTTTATGTTCACTTCAAAAGTGTAATACGGCGTGTCCTCATCGCACTGCTCGATAATTGAAGTCACCTTCATGATGGTGTGATAGAGAGCGGTACAGCTTGGCCTTATGCGAATTCAAGCAAACTCAGATCCAGACCTTTGAGAATTGCTGAAACATTCAAGTAATACCTAAACATGCTGCTCGTACTGCTTTCAACGCTGGCTATAATACTGCTTCTCGGGATGCCGGCTAGCGCATCACCATTGACCAATGCACCAAGTCAGAGCAGCAGTAGCGTCGCTAAGACTACGATGAGCTCTCCCACTGAAGCCTACACAACTACCATATGCAAGCCGTGCACTGCGGAAGTCTGCATCCTGATGTGCGATCCTGTCGAGGTGCATCATTGCTTGGCGTGACCCTCGGTCTTTGCAAACAACGCTGAATGCATTCGATTAGACCATCATCACTCCTACTCCTACTACTCCATACACGACAACGGTCTGCGCTCCTTGTACAGCTACCGATGGCGTATGTCCGGCCATATGCAGTTTCATCACTACGGTGATTACGCCTACTCCTACTACGCCATACGAGACGGTCATTTGTGAACCCTGTACTACTCAACCATGCCCCAAGATCTGCAAGCCATTGACGGTAAGCGATATCTACCTCCGTAGGAATGCTGCCGTGGAAAATAGCCGAATGCAACGAACGACAGACTACGATCACGCCAACATTGTCCTCGAGCTATATTCCCTACATCACTCAGACTACTCTGCCTGCTCAGCAGTCGTAGAAACGCCTGAGCGGGGGCATCATTTTATTGGGACGAGCGATCGGTTCTCCATTTCTGGAGGCTGGTTCTCCATTTTATCATGTAGCTAGTAAGGTCTTATCAGTGATTCTTCGTGTTGCACGTCGTCCTCGTAGTAGTTTACCAGTCCGGAGGCAGTTTCACTTTTATTTAGTTTGAATGTAGCCATAGCTTAGTTTTATTGATAGCAGCCTGATTCAATGCGGTAGGTAGCGCTACAAGGCACAAATGTGCTCGCGTAATGACATGTATAGCTCTCATCCTTTGCGTACAAAAGGTATTCGAAGACCTCCTAGCGGCTTGCCATGCGTTCTGGCTCTCTGCACATGCTTATTTGGTCCACTAGTAGCTCTCCATACACATATGTCCGCCTTGGCCTCCTTCCTTACGACCGTCTCCTGCGGAACATCAATAGTCACAGCGATCGTACCTCCACCAGGCTTGGTGAGCGTGACAGTAGGCTTTGAAGCAGCTGTATAGGTGATATCGACAGGGAACCGAGATTCTGTGCATTTGTAGGTAAGACCTGCTACGCCAGGGATCGGATTTGGAGTGGTAGGGACTGGGGGATAGGCCGTTACAGTAACAACCTGCTGGCGTTTGACGAGCGGTGTACTAATCGTTGGAGTAGCTGAGACGTTGGACATTGAGGTGTTGACAGAGGTAGTGCGTGCGGATAGGGGTTTGCTGACTAATGCTGAGGAAGCGAGAGCAGCGGTTGCGGTAGCTAGTCCTTTCATGGCTGATTAGACGAGCAGCTGTTGATGTAGTCAGGTCGCTTGGGTAGAGAGAGGAGAGGGCTGACAGCGAGGATTCTGCATGGTCGACATAGAACGCACAGCCTTGACATATCGTTCGAACTCTCGTGGGAGGGAAGCTTCGGCCGGAAGAATGTTGATATCCTGATCAGCATTGTATTTCAAGGCAAAGAGTAGTCCAGGAGGTATTACGATGGCTTCGTAACTTAGAGTAACACGAAGCAAAGCGGTATTCTTGAAACATCCAATCCTGGAATCGTAAAGGAAAGCAGCTCAGAGAGGCCATAAGTATAGAGACGCAGCGGGTCGGTGCCATTACGAGCCCTACGTCTTGAGATAGCCCGATCGCATCGCCAGCGCGCCAGCTTGGATTTTACAGTAGTAAGGCAATGAGCATAGAACATAGGTGTAGTATAATTGTGGAGAAGAAGCTTTGTGTGCTTTGGGAACGAGAATGGATGTTTTGGAGTTGGAGTTGAAGCCGCGTAATTGAGGGTCTGCTCAAGACCTATCCATACAGAGACCATTTGCGCAAGATGGAGGAGATTGGGATAACACCAGCAGCAGGAGCAGGGAGAGAGGTAAGGCATATCTTCATCATCAATGTCAAGCCAGAAACCTTGAAAGTGGTTGAAAGGATGGATGACGAGGAACGAGCGACGACAGCAGAGCTGAGACTTTGCGACGATTTCCGCAGACACCTACGACGCATGAATTAGCAGATAAAGCGAGTTTAGCACGCTCAGTGTATGCTGAAGAGGACTTGTTCATCAAGCACAAGAAGCTACAACGACATCTCGAGTTCCTAAACCTCCAAGAAGAGTACATCAAAGACGAGCAAAAGAACTTGAAGAGAGAATTACTACGAGCACAAGAAGAAGTCAAACGAATCCAATCTGTTCCATTGGTTATAGGACAGTTCTTGGAGCCTATCGATCAGCATACGGGTATCGTGGGCTCGACGACGGGAAGCAACTATGTCGTTAGGATACTCTCGACGATCGATAGAGAGCTGCTCAAACCATCAAGTAGCGTGGCCCTGTACAGACATTCAAACTCCCTAGTAGACGTCCTCCCGCCCGAAGCCGATTCCTCCATCAGCGTGTAGGCGATGTTATCTTCGCTACATGTATCTGAGTATACTGACCATGTTACAGCCTCGGACATGATGAACGCCCAGATGTCAAGTACTCTGATATCGGAGGACTGGATCAGCAGAAGCAGGAAATCAGAGAAGCAGTAGAGCTGCCCCTTACACAATTCGACCTCTACCGTCAGATAGGTATCGATCCACCGCGCGGTGTTTTGCTTTACGGCCCTCCAGGTATGTGCCTTGTCGTAGGACGCGTAACATGTCACTAATCATTACGCTTGGGTAAATACAGGCACAGGCAAGACCATGCTTGTGAAAGCAGTAGCGCACCACACCACCGCGTCCTTCATCCGCGTCGTTGGCTCTGAATTCGTACAGAAATACCTAGGAGAAGGACCCCGAATGGTCCGCGATGTCTTCCGTTTAGCACGAGAGAATGCTCCCGCTATTATCTTTATCGATGAAGTGGATGCGATCGCTACGAAGCGATTCGATGCGCAGACGGGAGCGGATAGAGAAGTCCAGCGTATCTTGTTGGAGCTTCTGAATCAGATGGATGGGTTCGATCAGGGTAGTAATGTCAAGGTGCGTTCATTCTGTCTACAACGGGTAGATCGTGTATGCTGACTTTGACTTGCAGGTCATCATGGCTACCAACCGACAAGACACTTTAGATCCCGCTCTTCTTCGTCCGGGTCGTCTAGACCGTAAAATCGAGTTCCCTCTTCCTTCCCGCCGTGAGAAGCGTCTAATATTCACCACAATCACTTCGAAGATGTCTCTATCGAACGACGTAGATTTAGAAGACTACGTCTCTCGACCAGATAAGCTATCAGCAGCTGAAATCTCGAGTATCTGTCAAGCTGCAGGACTGGAAGCTGTTAGAAGAAATAGATATGTTATCCTCCCAGTCGACTTTGAGGCGGCGTGGAAACAGACGGTCAAGAGGACGGATGAGACGCTAGAGTTCTACAGGTAGTCGCGCTCATTGGCAGTAGGCATGGAATGAACTACGAGAGATACTGTATAAGTGTAGCAAGTCGTTAGCAGCGTAACAACACCATGAAAATCTTTCATACGCGACGGGTCATCATCATCATCTGGAACACATGAAAGCTACAGACAGCGGCGCATATTACGTACTACATCAGTGATACATGGTCCGTCACTTGATTCTAGCCCTCGCCTTGCTGCCTTTCCCAAATTGTCGAATGGCTGGGTCATCCTTCTCGAGGTCAAGCTGACCCCTTGAATGCGAAGCGACTGAACCATTTAACAAATTTCGAGACTCTGCGTTGGGAACTCAGGAAGTACAGAAGAACAAGATATCTAGATTTGATTGATACATCGCATTTGAATCATGTCGGATTCAGCAGAGTCATCAGCGCAACCGCGAGCCTCGACGTCCAACGACGACGGAGCACCAGCGCAAACAGCCGTAGCACCACCACGCACATCCACATCCAACGATGCTTCTGTCTCTTCGCCAACTGCCAAATCCCCATCTGCCTTGTCCGCAACGACCGCGCCCAAATCATCGCCTACCACTCCTTCTGCCGCACCTCAGAGTGATTATGCACATGCTGCATTGAGGAAATTCAAGCTTGTCTTCTTGGGAGAGCAGAGCGGTCAGTCGTTGTCTCTGATTTGAGCGAGCGATAGGGAGGATCCACGCTGAACCATCTGTAATAGTCGGCAAGACGAGTTTGATCACGCGTTTCAGTCAGTCTACATGCGTACTTTGAGGTGCAAACAGTATGCTGATCGTGGTATGCGCCAGTGTACGACACCTTCGACAACACGTACCAAGCGACCATTGGAATCGATTTCCTCTCTAAAACAATGTACCTGGAAGACCGGACAGTCCGTCTACAACTGTGGGACACAGCAGGTCAAGAGAGATTCAGGTCTTTGATCCCAAGTTATATACGAGACTCGTCAGTTGCGGTTGTCGTTTATGATATTACGAATCGACAGAGTTTCGTCAATACTACGAAATGGGTGGATGATGTACGTGCAGAGAGAGGGAATGATGTGATTATCGTGTTGGTGGGCAACAAGACGGATCTGTCGGAGAAGCGGTGAGCGAACGACCTCTGTCAAGATGGAGTATTAATGGTCTGACTCTTTCAACGTATACAGCCAAGTCACGCCTGAAGAAGCAGAGAAAAAGGCGAAAGAGCTTAATGTCATGTTTATCGAGACATCAGCAAAAGCTGGACATAACGTAAAGACTCTCTTTAGGCGGATTGCTCAAGCTCTGCCGGGGATGGAACGTGAAGAGACAACGACGCAGAATCAGAGTGAGTTTATGATATACGTTCTAGAGGTACAGATGCTGACGACGCAATGTAGTGATTGACGTGAGCGTTGCGCCGGCGAATGGCAACGAGGAGAAGAGCGGGTGTGCTTGCTAAGGGAGCCTGTTTCGCATTGCTTTCTTTCTGTGGTAGTTGTGTATGCGATACTGCGCTCGTTACTTAGACTGTATTCCTACTCACTTTGCATGGTCTTTGATGTTTCTTGCTTTCTTGACCACTTTCGCTCGCATCGACTACTTCGCCATGGCCACGATGCTGTCTTCGCTGCTTCCGGCGCCAGTACACAATGAAGAAGTACCACCAGCAGCAAATCATACGCAAAACAACGGGACATCGAGATCTTTGACATCGCAGAACGCCAGTGCTTCATCTTCAGCTTCAGGTTTGGCTGCAAAGTCGGCCCAGCTCAGCCTCGTCAGCACAAATGGCAGTGGTGGCAGCAGGATCCCAGCGTATGGCAAGAGGAAAGGTTGGATGCCTAAAGACAAGCAAGACTATGGCGATGGAGGGGCATAGTGAGTGATGGTCCAGGCAAATCGCCAGGAAAATGCTGACTTGTCGTTCATTCGCAGCCCGGAAATCCATAGAGCTCAATACCCTCTAGACTTGGGTAGGAAGAGAACGGTAGGTCTAGGACAGCTTGACTCTGGTTAGCTCGCTGATTGTGGGCGGCTCTCCAGACAAACTCAAACACTCTCGCTCTGCAAGTCGACAAGGATGGCAAGATCAAGTAGTGAGTATCTACATCACCTACATAACGTACAGTGCTAATCTGGCGTCCGTTTTCGCAGCGACGCTATTGCCCAGCAGGGTCACCGCGAAGGCCGGACTGTCCAATCTACATTCAAGGACCTTGTTCCCCTCGCACACCGTACAGATGTCACCAATGCAGAGATGGAGAAACCTTCAGAAGACGAAGTCGCCACTACAGCCGCACGCACACAAGCTGCTCTCGAAAAGCTCATCAATGGGAAAATCAAGGCTGCAAACCCTAAGAATGTACCATCTACCCAAGCAGGTACTTCTTATGTACGATACACACCAGGAGCAGGTGGTATGAATGGCGGAGACGGCTCAAAACAACGTATCATAAAGATGGTAGATGTAGTTGAAGATCCGCTCGCACCACCTAAATTCAAAGCCAAGAAAATCCCTAGAGGCCCTCCTTCTCCTCCTGCTCCTATCATGAGAAGCCCGCCGAGAAAAGTTACAGCTCAGGATCAGAAGGATTGGATGATTCCGCCTTGCGTTTCTAACTGGAAGAATAACAAGGGTTACACGATCCCATTGGATAAACGACTAGCCGCAGATGGACGCGGTTTACAGGACGTGAGTGTGCTCATACAGCTGGATCTCTGTCTGGACACAGACTAATATGCCCGCTCGCTCCACCCTCACAGATCCACATCAACGACAAGTTCGCTACTTTCGCAGAATCACTCTACATCGCCGACAGACATGCTCGAGAAGAAGTCCGACAACGCTCGCAACTCCAACAGCGTATCGCCGAGAAGCAGAAAGAAGACAAAGAGGAACACCTGCGCATGCTTGCTCAGCGCGCTCGAGACGAACGGTCAGGCATCGCAGCTCCTTCTACTACTGCTGGATCTTCTAGAATTTCTGGTGCGCCGGGCCAGGCTTCTGTTGCGTATGGCTCGGACGACGAGGATGAGGATGGAGGAAGAATCGCTATCGGTCGCGGCGGCGCAGGTGGAGATGACACGCCTATCCGTAGCGATGATGAGGAAGAGGATGAAGGTGAAACTGAAGAAGAGCGTAAAGCAGCTAGGGAGCGCGATATCATGCGTCGCGAACGTCGTCAAGAACGCGAGCGCGAACTACGAATGTCAAACATGGGTACCGAAACGCGTGCAAAAGTACTCGCTCGTGCACAGAACCGAGACATTTCGGAAAAGGTTGCTCTTGGTTTAGCAAAACCTACAATGTCGAAGGAATCCATGATGGATTCTCGGTTATTCAACCAAGAACAGCTCTCAGGTTCCTTTGGCGACGACGATACGTATAATCTCTACGATAGGCCATTGTTCAGCGGAGCATCTGCGGCTGCAGCTATCTACAAGCGAACATCTGGTCTAGGGGACGACGACGAAGGTCTAGCAGGCACTGCGGAGGGCATTGAAAGTAGTATGAAGAACGACAGGTTCGGTCTTGGACAAGGTAAATTCGAAGGATCAGATCTACAACAAGTCAGAGATGGACCTGTCCAATTTGAGAAGGATACACCGGTCGGAGGAGCGACGAGTGCAGATCCATTCGGTGTCAATACTTTCTTGGACGAGGCGAAGAAGGGTGCAAAGAAACATGGATTGGACACGAGAGACGATCAAGGTCGAAACAAGCGACAGCGCGAGTAGACTGGCCTCTAGGCTTCGATGTTATGCGTACAGCAGCAGAGTCTTCCGGATATGTGTGTTGTATAGGTTGTGAGCTGCACTCGATGTTAAGTAAGCAGCAACCCTTCATATTTGGCATCTCTCTCGGTCTTTGTGCCTTCTTGACGTGACATCTTCGCAATACCCAAGAAGCATGATTCTGCGGCATAATGACTGATTCCACGACCAACAACGACGATGAACAAGCTGCGAATACTTCTTTCAGCTCGTTAAAGTCGCGCTTCGAGCAGCTGTCGGCTACTGGATCTCAAGCCAGCAATAGTAGCACTGGGTCGTCTAAGAACGACGAACAGCGAGCCTCTACGAGCAGGAATGGGTTTACAGCTCCTCGAAAGCCTGCGAAACCTCCAACTCTGAAACAAGCGACTTCGCAGCCTTGGGCGTTGAAAAGCGATACATCATCGGCTGCAAGCGTTGTCGGTGATGGCTCCAGCGAGAGCTCAGATACCTTGCAGCGTCTAGGGAGTACTTCTATACCCTCACCTACACCTACTTTGCCCGGTGTCCATGGCAGTGATAGTGCATCAGGAGGACCTCCCCCTATACCGTTCGCAAGTCGTCCAGCAATCACTTCAGTACCACCTTCCATTCCTTCACAACCTCCGGCCCTTCCTATCAGTCCAGCGAGAAAGCGCAGCAAATCACCGCCTCCAGTCCCTGCGCCTCGTCAAATAACGCGCTCACCTTCGCCGATACCAGCTTTAGCAAGCTCACCTACAGCGAATGGAAACACAACGAAGGAATCTGAAGGGCAGGAGAGTCTGCTTGGAGTAGCTGGCCTTGCCAGCAGGTTTGGTGGACAATCACGACCGGCTTCGCCTGCGGGTCCATCATACTCCAGACCCGTATCTCGCCAGGCAACGACAATGATATACAAATCGCCAGAACTTCCACAATCCTATTATCTGTCAGACACTATAGCAGGATTGCAGCCAGGTGAGACGGAATGTAGCATGCTTAGGAACCAAGTCTGACGTGGGAATCTAAGCTGCTCCCCCCTCTCCAGATAGTCTCAAGCCTTCTCTACTTATACAAGCACCATCGCCTACCACATCAAGCGCTTCTCCTATCCTAGTCAGACCAACTCCAATCTCTCCTTCACCGCGTCGAAACACCCTTGCTACGGCTGCAGCAGGGGAACCTACGTCCACAACCCTTCCTGTACCTGTTCCTCCCCTTCCTCCCCGCTCAGCGCCGCCTGCAGTCTCATCTCCTCCGAAATTGCCTGCTCGTCGATCATCTGATAACGCCCCAGATGCGCTCCTCGCGAGGCCTCCACCTCCTGTGCCCTCGTCAGTATCCTCTTCACCCGTCTCGAGTCCTCCTTCTTCCAATCTTGGCGTCAGATTACCACGCTCGCCAGTGCAGCCGATCGGATTGCGTTCACGAGCTGCTACGCTGGCAAGTCCGCCTTCCAAGTCTGTCACAAGCTTCCAGAGCACATCCTCTCCTCCGCCGCTCCCACCTCAGCGACGCTCTGGCACTGGAGGTTTAGACCTTGCCGCCGCTGAAGATGGCATTCTCTACAAACCCCTTCCTCCGCCAACTCGCACTATCGCGCCAGGCGAAAAGGCAATGCTGAAATCGCCAAGTAGTGGTACTTCCGGGACCAGCACTCCAAACCTTATAGACTCAGAGTCTGATGACGAGGTGGACGAAGAAGCAGATACTGGTCCTGGCAAGCGTTCTTCCGACATGCCAGACGCTACATTTGCCAATCATCGTCCACCGCAAATATCGCCTGAGCGAAAGATCCGCCTTCGAGGGATGGCATATGCTTGTGCTGTCTGCGGAAGATTCGCAATTACTACTAGTTCGCATGTACGAATATGGGATACTTATACTGGCGAAAACACTGCGGTCATGTCAATTCCTGGTGAAAGCAAAATCACAGCTGCTGCTTTCGTATATCCAGAAGGGACAGTTAGCTCGCGCGGAGGTAGTGTAATCTGGGTAGGCACGAAGGAAGGCAACCTATATGAGATAGACGTTCTGAACGCGACCATCTCAGAAAGCAGGACGAACGCGCATTCGCATCCCATCATGCACATCCTGCGCATGTCGGATAATCAGGTCACCACGATCTGCGAGGCGGGCAAAGTCCAGACCTGGCAGAATTCCGACAATCCCAATGATTCCCCACGCCTGTCATATACTCCGCGAACCCAGCGCTTGAGCGACAAGCAGTGCTTTGCGGCAGCTGCAGGACGGTATCTCTGGACAAGCTCAGGGCCGAACAGGCAACACAATCATCCATCTTTACACTCTTCAGCAACAATGATCGCATCAAGATCACCTGCTGTGAAGGTCTACGATGTCACCAGCGATGCAGCATTCACTGTTACACAGCGGCCTCTCTATACGCCAGAGACTGCAGGTCTGGTGGGGGCTACGACTGCTTTTGCTACTTTTCCTAGCAAACCTGGCCAAGTCTACTTGGGGCACGACACGGGACAGGTCTCAATATGGGATATCACCACTCTTACCTGCTTATCGGTAGCGAAGATCCTGCCGACTGGTATTACTGCTATGACAAGCGTACTGGATCACTTATGGGTCGGCAATCGGGAAGGTACCGCTTTCGTCTATGATACTTCGACCCAGCCTTGGACAGTCTTGAAAGCCTGGAAAGCTCTAGACGAACCTATCATGGGCTTTCAGGTAGACCTTAACTCGGTACACACAGTAAATCGTCCTACTACAGGCGACTGCAACATGCTGACAATGTCTATACAGATCGATAAAGTGCATGTCGCGGCTTACGGCAGAGAGACAATCGTATTTTGGGACGGTCTTCTAAAGATAGATTGGCAAGAGCAGTACATGCTTAGTAGAGAGGCCGAGTTCAGCACCTACCGAGAGATCAAGGTGCATATACTCTCCTGGAACATCGATTCATGCAAGCCTACCGATCTTCAGGGAGATACCGTCAATATCGACTTCCTTCAGAATGCGATCCTTTCCAGTGTCAATTCTGCGGTAACCAACGAAGAGCCGCCAGAGATCCTGGTCTTTGGCTTCCAGGAAGTTGTCGATTTGGAAGACAAGAAGTTGACTGCCAGTAAGTGTGCAGAGATTGGAAGTGTCGGCACATGCTGACTCTATTCTCAGAATCAATGCTTCTTGGCAAGAAGAAAGTGGACCATATGTTCCAAGACCAAGTTTCTCACCAATATATGAGGTGGCATGACCGCCTCGTCCAGGCTGTCCGCACAGCAATGCCGGCGTCAGTGCCGTATTCGGTAGTGCATGCTGAAAGCATGGTTGGCGTATGTTTATTATCCTTGACTGTTCGGTTCCTAAGTGCTGACAGTTGTAGCGCAGCTCTTCACATGTATATTCGTCCGTAACTCTGAACAGCCGAAACTGAGCGATCTCGCTCGCGTTACTGTCAAAACTGGTATGGGAGGTCGATACGGAAACAAGGGAGCTATCTGTGCTCGCTTAGTCATTGACGACAGCTCCATCTGTTTCATGAACTGTCATCTTGCGGTATGTCTAGTTGGGGCCCCCGACGGGATCAGGCTGACAGGCTCCTCTTCAGGCTGGACAAAGAGCCAAGAGGCAACGGAACAAGGACCTCATAGATATCCTGGAGAACAAGTCTGCATTCCTACAACCATCTTCAGCTGTTCCTGGAGTATACGTCGGTGGCATTGGTCAAACTGTCTTTGAACATGAAGTCTGCTTCCTATCGTAAGTCTTAACGTACTCTGAGAGCCCTGAATCTCACTAAGCAGTCGGCGATAGTGGCGATCTCAACTACCGGATAGACCTTACAAGGAGCATCGTCAAAGCAAACATACGATCCAACAATCTGCGGCTTCTACTGGAGCACGATCAGCTCTTGAAAGAGCTCAGCACAGACCAAACATTCAGGTTACGCAGCTTCCGTGAAGCCGAGATAACATTCCCTCCTACTTACAAGTTCGACCCTGGAACGAACGATTACGACTCTTCCGAGAAAGAACGAATACCAGCCTGGTGCGATCGCATCATGTATCGGTCATCTCCAGGCGAATCAGCAATTTCTGACGAACTCAAGACGGCATCAGAGAGCCTAAGTAAGGTTAAGCCGCTGCAATATCGCTCTTGGCCCGCCAACCCAAGTGATCACAAGCCTATCACGGGCCTGTTCCAGGTTCGCGTGAAGAAGATGAATGCGGACTATCGTGCGAAGATATGGCAGCAGGCAGAAGCCGGTTGGAACGACAACGAGGGGAAGCTGATGGAGAAGGCGAGGCGATATTACTGCTGAAAGCCTTGCGTACTGATCAGCGCAAACAGACGGCCTGAGATGTAGAAATACTCGTAATTAGACGGACATTTGGGGGCGGTCTGTTGTTGTCAATAGCAAAAGCCAAAGAAAGCAATCAGAAGCAATCGGTGAAAGCTGTCTAAAGCAATTGCATTGATCCTGATTCTACACAGAAACTACATAGGGGTAAACTTTTGCTCTTTTCCCTTCGATCTGGACAGACTCGCGCGATTCTCTTGCATGCATTCATTGTTCATATCATAGCTTGATAGGTTTATGCCATACTTACTGATGCTTAATCGGCGTAGAGGTCCTCTTCATCGGGGACTTCTCCGAAAGCTGCGCCGCTGCCAGCAGCACCGTTTTGAGCACCTCCCTCTCCTTCTGGGAACTTGAAGCTCGATCCGAACGAACGAGATTGCTGCATGTTCTGAGCGAAGAGCTCGTATCGTCTGATATCTTGGTCGGAAACTGATCGTCTAGCGAATCTCATTGCCTCCTCGAAGTGAGCTCTTGTGATATGCGGTACTTCGTCATCTCCCTCTACTTCCATCTCTTCAGGTAGCGTCTCTCCAGCCTCTTCCGCCTTGCGCTCAAGATCCTTTCGCTCTCTGATCTTGCGCATATCAGACTCGATAGATTCTCTGATAGCCAACTTTGCAGCTCTCTGGCAGATTTCCGTAAGATCTGCACCAGAGAAGCCGTGGGTGTTCTTGGCGATGAATGATAGATCGACATCTGGGGCGACAGGTGACTTCTTAAGGGCAGCTTTGAGGATGGAGATTCTACCAGGCTCGTCTGGCAGAGGAATGTAGATGAGCTGATCGAGACGACCAGGACGGAGAAGGGCAGAGTCAATTTGATCTGGTCTGTTGGTAGCTCCTATAACGAAGATGTTCTTCTTGGCGTTCATGCCGTCCATCTCGGTAAGCAGCTGGTTGATAACTCGGTCTGCTGCACCACCAGCGTCTCCGCCTGCACCTCCACCTCTTGCCTTGGCAATGGAATCCAACTCGTCAAAGAACATGACACACGGCGCGGCGGCACGTGCCTTGTCAAAGACATCTCTGACGTTTGCCTCAGACTCTCCGAACCACATCGTCAGAAGTTCAGGACCCTGTTGAATTTAAGAGAGTATGTTAGCATCCAGTCTGCAGAGAGAATGGGGGTTAACTCTTACCTTGATAGACACGAAGTTTGCTTGGGATTCGTTGGCGATAGCTTTGGCAAGCAGTGTTTTACCAGTACCAGGTGGTCCGTAGAAAAGAACACCCTTCGAAGGCGACATACCGTACTTGAGGAACTTTTCTGGGTGTTCGACGGGGTATTGGATAGTTTCCTGCAATTCCGTCTTGACCTTGTCGAGACCACCAATGTCGTCCCATGTAACGTTGGGTACTTCGACAACTGTCTCTCTGAGTGCAGAAGGATTGCTGATGCCAAGGGCAAAGCGGAAGTTTTCCATCGTTACACCGAGAGAGTCGAGAACCTCGGCATCAATTGTGTCTTCATCGAGATCGATGAGGTCCATCTTCTCTCTGATCTGCTGCATAGCTGCTTCGGAACATAGAGAAGCAACATCGGAACCGACGTAACCGTGAGTCTCGGCAGCGATCTGATGATACATTATCAGCGAAGTTGCTAACTGCAATGTATACCAAGAACTCACCTTCTCGAGATCGACATCATCTGACATTTTCATGTTCTTTGTGTGGATTCTTAGAATTTCGAGACGGCCAGTAGCGTCAGGCACGCCAATATCGACTTCTCTATCGAATCGTCCGAAACGACGAAGAGCAGGATCGATGGAATTTGGTCTGTTTGTAGCAGCCATGACGACTACGTTTGAACGTGCTTTCAGACCGTCCATCAAGGTAAGAAGCTGCGAGACTACTCTTCGCTCGACTTCTCCGTTTGTCTTGTCTCGCTTAGGTGCAATGGAGTCGATCTCATCGATGAAGATGATAGCAGGTGCGTTCTTCTCGGCTTCCTCGAATGCTTTTCGCAGGTTAGATTCGGATTCCTATGGTCATAGCTCGTCAGTATGAGCTTCTTGACTCGCGATAAGAGAGAACGCCGAACTCACTCCTGCCATCTTGGACATGATTTCAGGACCATTGATGAGGAAGAAGAAGGCACCAGTCTCGTTGGCTACTGCTCTAGCCATGAGTGTCTTACCGGTACCGGGAGGACCGAACATGAGTACACCTCTTGGAGGCTTGATACCGATACTCTTGAAGAGCTGAGGATGTCTCAAAGGAAGTTCTACCATCTCTCTGATCTGAGCCATCTGTTTCCTGCATCCTCCAATGTCATCGTAGCCGACATCGGCAAGGTTCGCCTCTTCATCCTCTCGCTTGATAGGGTCACCTTCTGTGTGGATAACAGTATCTTGTGCAACTATGCAGTATTCGGCGGGATCTGTCTCGACTACCTTGAACTCGACCGCTCGTCCGGCTCCTCGTGCAATGAAGGTGTCGCCTTTGCGCACCGGGCGGTAGGCTGGGAAAAGAGGATTAGTATGACTTCAAAACAGAGAAGGACGTGGTTAGCTCACCTTCAAGGAAGTATGGCTTGAGGAAAACTTCGAAGATGTTACCGGTCAGACCTGATATCAGGAACGCCATCAGCGAGACTTCAACATTTCTCCCACATAGCAAAGCTCACCCTCCACGCTGTCGTCGAAAGGAAGAACGTGGATTCGCTTTCCGTACTTGATGTCGTGGCAAGGGTGCACGGTTGTGACATCGCCCAACTTTACGCGCAAGTTGTGTCTGGCGACTGCATCCTAGCGTGTCAGAGATACTCGTATATCAGCAAAGTTACCAACTCACCCTTATTGAGCTGAATCTTGCCCTCGTCGACATCGTCTGACGAAAGTACGATGAGGACGGTATCCTTGCGCTTCTTCCCCCTGCAGATGACGGTATCGCCTCTGAACAGGCCTAATGCTTCGAGAGTAGCAGGATTAAGCGATGCGACTGCATCAGGGAATATCCGCGTCAGCTTGGGAAGCCTAAGAAACAAAGGGACCAGCGTCAGGACCGCGCAAGCGCACCAGAGTTGTCATCTCCTGAAGCCTCGTCAACGATGAGCTTGTTAGGGCTGATTGTTATCGTCGTAAGTCAGCTAGAATCCTCGCGAAAGGTCGTCCATCGCCCACCTCTTCTTTGTACGCAGGATGGCGGTCGCTGTCTCGTCGTTGATCTGCGGCGCTGATGGATCTGAAGCCATGGCTTTAAGGCTGTCTTGAAAGTGTTAAAAGTGTTATAAGTGTTGTAAGCTGAGTGTTGAAAGTGTTTAAATCCCAATTCAACACTTTCGCCTTGAAGGTAAAGAGACAAGAGGTCGATGATGCTGATGCTTGAAGCGCCACGAAGGCAAGGCACAAAGTTGGCAGAGAACATTCTAGCTGAAGCAAGCAACGCAAACGACGAGCAGCGATGAAGAACCATTACTACCTATGAATGATGATACCTCCTATGCTGCTGCCTGGCTGCGATTTGATCTGGACCTAATTTGACCTCGTTATCCTCGTCAAGGCTCGTGTGATCTCGCAAAATGGCCTCCTCTCTGCTCGCTGTGATGCTCGTCGCATCCTCTGCTGATGGCGCACGTGTCGTGTTTGCCTATCCACCCAACGCCCAAGCGATACCGCGGCTTCAGCGACCTCTGTACGGCAAATCAGCCGGCGTAAGGGATGCTCAAGCTCGAAGCGCCAGCTCATCAAGCAGTTCAGATAGCGATGATGGGCTAGATGTATTCGGATCAAGGTTTATACGCGGAGAAGCGAGCTCAGGTAGTAGCTCAGAGGACGATGATCAGGACGACCCTGCGCAAGATGACCCTTTCGCAAAGCTTCAGACCGGCCAAGATAGCTACAATACCTTTCTGGGCATGAATACAGGCGCCCTTGCGAATTTGCTGTGCCCGGAGAAAGCACTATGCAATAAGCGCTTTGAGCTTGTCGTCAATCACATAGCCTATATAGCACATCCTGCTTCATCATCTAAGCGGACAGCTGTCTCTCCGACTATGGAAAAACGTAATCGGCACAGAAACCCTAGAAGAAAGCATCGAAACGGAGAGATGGGTCAGGAGCTAGATTCGCCCTTCATGTCTGATACAGAGGATGCAGACTTGTCCGACATAGATGGGGAAGGAGAGGAAGAAGATCAGGATGAGATGCTTCACTTGCGCTCAAGGCAGAGATATGCCCGAAAGGGAGATGCCTCAGGAACAGATGAGAGAGGTAGATCAGCGCCGACATCAGCTGCTGCTTCTCGCAGAACATCGCACTCCGTCCCTAATCGCCCTGCGAATCTTCGCCCGTCTCGCGATTCTTCCGTTGGCCGGTCTCCCTCTTCTTTTCACACTCCGCTGCCTTCAGCTCCATCTTCGTCCGCGGGCAACGACTTACTCTCTCGCACGACTTCAGCATCCAAGTCTGCTGGTCGGACACTTCCTTCGACTTTAACTATGTCATCAAACTATGCTCAGGATTCTTCCTTTCCTTCCCAGTCCTATTCGTCGTATCAGTCTCAACAGCAGCAATACAACTCCTTCTCTGCTCCTCCCGCAAGTACTGTCCCTAGAACAGACTTGGAGAAATGGGCAGTCATCCTCGTTATAGACGTGCCTCCGGATCAAGCTCTTTCGACCCATCTAGGCGTATATTATAGAGATGTCGTAGTAACTCTGATGGCTGGTCTGAAGTATGAAGAGAGAAGAAGCCGCTACGTAACGGAAGAGGTAGCCAAAATCGCAGCACTTCGAGATAGCGCTATAGACAATGGTGACCTCTGCGCTTTCCCAGTATCGAGTAGCTCATGCTGATCACAGTATGTACACACCAGGAATAGCACTGGAAGACCACATACACGATATGCGAAGCCAATCTACTTTATGCGCACAATTGGCCGCTCTTTACGATGGCCTGAAAGCAGATGGCCTTGCAAATCTCACATTAAATGATGATATCGATCTATCTGTTCTCCTGCACACCGAGTTATTCGATGATATAGGACCCCATTCCTCTTCAAGCGCGCATCAGTACGCTCATCTACACAGCGACCACGGCAATCAGCATTCTATGCGCTCTACATATGACCGACACGCATCAGCAATACAGAAGCGTCAGCTTGCCCCGCCATACGATGGAAACAGACTTGATCTCGCAAGATTGACGAGTCGGCTCTCGGCAGGCCTACTGGATGGCCCTGCTAGGCATCTAGATATAGCGCCTTGGCAGACTCTTTTACCTCTACAAGATCCCGAAGAAATGCTCAAGGAGGTAGATGAGGACAATCTCCTTGCTAGATTCCTCGAGCTCATGAGTCCCACGTAAGCTCGGTCCTGTCAAACTGCCTTCCTGCTCAACCTTACTTATTGTTTCATTTAGGCTCACATTCATGGAGTACGAAACATTACTCGATACAGATAGTCAAAGCATTATCGAGATAGCAGAACATCTGATCTACTGGAGAAAAGCGCGCTTGATTGATGCTGTAAGCCTCAAGTGCTTGTACATACCATGCAAGGCGTCTCGATCGTCATCTGCTAAGCTGTAAGTCTGCTAAAGCTATAAATGATGTTGGTAACTGACTTGAATATTGATCTATACAAGGATTGCTCAACGCTCCGCCGACTTTGAGCTGGAGTTTCCCGAGCTACCTCCTCTCCCGTCCCTTCTGGCAATCTTGTCATCTCCTCAACCATTCGAAGACCTCTGCCGAATCATCAGTCTCAGCCGACCATTGCTCACCGACGCCCTTGTCTGGCTACTGCAACATGACCTAGTCACTCAAATCAAGCTCTACCTGAATCTTATTGTAACTCCCGAGCTGAAGAGACTGGCATACGAGAAAGAAGAAGCGCGGCATCGTCGCCGAGGCTCATCTGATGCATCCGTCACGACCGATGAGGACGAGGACGAGCAGGGGACACAGAAGAACGGAAGTGCTGGCACAGGCGATAGCAAGTCTAAAGGCGGTGCTAAAGAAGCACGGGACGCAAACAGCTCTGGTATTACAGTATCTTCAAACTCAGCTTCTCTACCATCAAGTACTTCCAATCTTGATGAAGCCGGTTCGTCAGATGGTGCACCCAACTCAGCGGACGTCCGCAGTCCACTGCCAAGAAGCTTTCCACTTAACTATCCCTACATCTCGGCCGTCTCGAGCTCTTCTGTAGCACGACCTCAAAAGTCAGAACTGTCGACTCGTCACCGAAAGACGTCTTTCAACAGGCGCGCTTTTCTATCAGCTTTAAGTGCTCCTTCGATTATTGAGAACCCGTCAGAACTGTCAAGTGAAGAAGAATTATGGCTGACTGAAATGCTCGACGCGGTGGCTGCTGAAGCTGGGTCTGCTAGTTTGGGCACGTTTAAACGGTCAGCCTACATTTCTTAATACTGTTCAGATACGATGAACGTGAGTCTGATGAAATTCGAATGTCTCCAGGATGCTACCTTATCTTGACGGTACCCACCATCTAGACGAGATTCTCTATCGCGCAGGACTTACACGAAAGGCCGTGCGAGCAGTCCTAAAGGACTTCGAGGACTACCTGGTGACTTTCGTAACATAAGCTAGTGCCGTCCTGACTTTCTGGCCGCGAACCACCACACTTAGCAGTACGTAGTTTGCTGTGACCGTTCGGGACCAACGACAGCGTTTAGAAACAACGACAATCTGCAGTAGATCTACCTGGTTTACGTGCGATTCACTTGAGTTACCCTAAGTTACAGTCGCTGCGAGTACGTAAGTCGGGCAAACTTTATGTGGCGATGAACAGAGTTGGCGGCAGCGGTGCATGGGGAATAAGTCGACGAGTAGTAGGTATAGATCTTGAGACAGAAAGCAGGGAGCATGTCGCAAGCTTCCCGTCGTCCTGATGGCCTGTGTAGGCCCGCCTGGCAGAGAGGTGTCCTCAAGCTGGACAGCACAGCTATAACATACAGTACTAGTCGTAGCCGCTGAAATGCGAATCTCTAGGCGCAACAAAGATACAAGGCAGCGACCAGAACGCTTAGTCATCAGGCAACATTTTGGTCTTGTCCCTTGATTGGCTTCCTCTTTGGGATTACGGATCTTTTTCCCTGCGGATTTCGAGGTACCATCTGTAAGATTGGGTGGGATGGGTGGCGAGTCGCTGTTATACCTTATGGCGATTGGCTATCCGTCTGCTTTTCTGCTTCCCTGCAGTGTGCTGAGCTAGGGGGTCGGCCAGATTGGGAAAAGTTCTTATGGCTGACGAGAAGCAAGGCTCATTAGGTATAATGGATCCGCACCCGATACCTGGACAAACCTGAAAGGCTTCATATGTCATATCACCCTGGCTCTTCTCACTATACGTTCTGGCTCACCTGCATGCTGAATTTTATTGGTCAGTACTGCATGCCGTGTCGGACTGACAGCAGTGGTACTGCAATGATGCATTACATCCGAGAGAGGCTACTCCACATATATACACTCTAATGCAGGCCGCTGGCAGTACCTCTCGACCGAACCCCTTTTTCGTGATAGCCCTGCTCATGGCTTTTTGACGGGAAGCCCTCATCTTTCATGTACCTGTCTCGGGTGCCCAGAGGATTTTCAGAGGCCCAAGCACACGCAGGTTGCATGTATCAAAGTCCTATCAGCCCACCCTCCACTACGTTCAGGAATCTGTTGGATCCTTCATGCCCATCTATGTCCAACAACTGAGACGTCAGGGTCTTGTCGATAACATCCCAGCCTGAACTGTGGATGCCGTAACGGACTTGCACTCTATAACGCAATACTTTCGACTCCTACGTATCTTGACTCTCTTTTCCATCTTCGAGATTCCTGTCCATAGCTACCTACTATTTGAGAAGGCGCAGCACTACACATTTAACCAACCGGCAACTGCCAATAACTCAATTCTACTATCACGAGTATGGCCTTTCGCAAAGGTAGCCCAACCAGCGAAGACGACATGTTCAGCCCTAAACGCGTAAAGAGCAACGACGAGGAGCAGGAGTGCCATGAACAGAAGAAGCGCACAACAATGGCGTGTGTACGGTGTCGCTCAAGGTGTGAAGCATGTCTACCATGAGATCGGGCCAGATGGACTAACATCATGCATCACACAGGAAAATCCGCTGTGATGGGCTAGACCCTTGCACGACTTGCGCCGCTTACAAAGTGAGATGCGCCTACGTTCCTGTCACAAAGTAAGCCTTCTCTTCGAGGCTCTTTCCTAGTTCTGTCTAACGAAAGGTCTCAGGGAGGAGAACGAAATTGCAAAACAAAAGAAAGCTCAACACCGTCCAAGTCGTGCCAAGGCTATGCGCGCATCTGTCGCAAAAGCAGTCGGACGCTCAAGAAACACATCCAAGTCAAAATCAGTTGACAAGACTTCTGCGACACCTGAAGCCGAACCCGCATTCCACGATGTTAAGGACACTCTTAGCAGGTTCAGGTTTGGAAGCGCAGCAGCAGGCCCATCGGCCTCCACCCTCCTTTTCCCAGAGGTTCCCCAAACGGATCCCTCTTCCATCCGGGAACCCTTCCAAGGTCATGGCTATCAGTCTTCTGTATCATCGCTGGCCAGCACTGTAGAGTCCGAGTACTCTGACTATTCCTACACCGACGCATCTCGTCCTACTACTCCGCACTTTTACGCGCACTATGAGGATAGCTATACATCCGGATCCACGCCAGCACTCGCATACGAGGACATGGCGACGCCACCAAGGATGCAGGTCCCAAACCTAACAAGAAGCAATACCTCACCTTACATACAGCAACACGTCGCACCTGTCATGAGACAAGCCGCTCCTGCTCTTACACACCACCACTCATATTCTCATTCTATTTCACACTCTCATTCACACACGGTCTCTGGCCTAGCTTACCCTTCCTATGTTTCCCAAAAACCGGCTGGCCTCTGCTTGTACATTCCAGGCGTCCCTCTGGGAAGCCCATCCTCATTCGCACCTTCCGCCTCTTACATGCAATCGCCGACAACTCCACAAGATGGCACGACTGCCTTCCCTGTCCGAGCACCGCTTGTATACCAAGGCGGACCCATCGACTGGAATAGCAGACCGCTAGCTCCCTTTGCGAGCAAAGTCTCCATTCCTCCCTCTCCTGCACTTTCCATCGATGCATTGGAGGGACAGCAGCCATACATGGGACACACAGTCTGCATGGACCAAATTTATCGACAAGGCAGCTCTACAGGCTACCTACCAATGTCGTAGAAGATCGCGTATAAAGGAGGATTTTCAATCATGTAGAAACTTGGGGGCATCAGTACACCTTTCGTATTTCGGGCAAACAGCAGGGAACCCTGGCGACACTCTTCGTTGTGCAATTATTGGATACTTATTTTACCTTCTGTGGTTGTTTAGATTAGATTGGATGACTATGCTGTACCTATACAACGGGAGCAATTGGCGTTCTTCGACAGGTCTAGTCTTTCTTTTGCACCTTATTTGCTTCTTGCATGTCCTTCATCTCTTTATCGAACTGTCTATGAGCGTACGCTTGTGCACCCTGGAATAGCAGTACTCCAACAAGAGCCGCGATGATGAGGTTATTTGACGCGCATATCAGGCTGACTACCTCATACTTCTCCCCTTGCGTCAACTCTGGTACTAGTTTCGCTTCCATAGGAGATGCCATAGGTTGATTCAGCCATGCTCGAAGCCGGCCTCCCATCGTTATCTGCTGTTCGGCAATAGGTTGAAGAGCCAGAGTACGCAGGTTTGGGATGGTGACGGTCGCATAGAGAGAGATAGCCACTACCATAAGTGCTGTTGTGAAGAAGCTCCAGATATAGGAGCTGGTAAAGAGCAGCCAAAGCAAGCTCACCGAGGCATGACCCGTCAAAGAAGAGATTAGTCTCTTGCCAGGCTGCAAACTTGCTGCTCAGGCCAAGCAGGCAGACTCCAATCTATCATCAAGCAAGCCAAGTCAGCTCATCTTATCCAGCTAGATTCGGCCAAGCTGGCCCACCATTGCATGAAGAAGCGCAGATACGGCACCGGGGGCGTTGAAGAGAGTGAGATAGTAGCGTTCAGCACGCCCAATATCGTCTGCGGTGACTGTCGAGTTTCCATAGAGAATAGGCCAGTCTGCTCGAGCAAGTCCCATAAGAAGAAGCCCTGTTTCGCCCAGCATTAGCGGCTTTCCTTTGCCGTTGATAGGCTTGCTGAATTACCAAGGATGAAGCATGCCGATGAAACTACTGCTGCTGTCCGGAAACCCATCTTGTAAAGCAGTTGAATTGCAGCAGAGGTGCACAAACTATTCGCGAGCCTGACAAACGCGTTAAGGGCACGAAGACTGCAGAAATCCTGCTGATAGTGAGAAGTCTGATAGCCTTAAGTATCTTGAACAGACTGAGGCTACGCGAGCCAGCCTTGGTCAAAAGGCCAAATCTATAGGATTGAATGGTGATTTGCGGATACAGTTTGTTATAGCTACACTCAACATATACGAACACTCAGATGTCCCATTACCGATGGCTACAAATGCGCCTTTTCCTTGCTCATCACGTATGCGATCTGAGGATTTTCGAGTGCCTTTTTCTTGTTGGCTGAGATAAGGGCATCCGCTTCTCGAGCGTCAACATTGATACATTCAAAGCCGTCCAGGCCCAAGTCGAAAGGCCCTTCTCCAGGTCCCAGAACTGAAATGCCGACTGTCCGGACCTGTTAGAAGTCAAGAATGGTGCTTTTAGCCAGCCGACGACCCTCATATAAAGGCTGATGGTGCACACCTTTTCTCTGTACATCTCGATCTGCGTCTCGGACACTTGGCCGGTATTCGTCAACGTAAAGTCGGAGAAAGGAACCAGGATGTCCTGCCATTTATCAGGTTCTCCAAGCCATAACCGATGTTGGAAGAGATCCGATTGCACTGCAAGTTATCAAAACCTCAGTATATTCTTACGGGTATCCACTGCGAAACGTGGGCTTACCAGGACCATCGGTCTGAATATTTACGAAGAACCGCATACCTTCGTCGTGTGAAGGCTTTACGCGTACTTTGAGATAGGTATACCGTGATGTGTCCCAAGTAAGATTGCCAAAGAAAGACGGCCGTGACTGCAGATTGGCGAAGTCAGCTTTACCGCATACTTTGAGCTTTGAATGCTTAGCTGACCCTCGTCCGTATACCAGCATAACCACTTCTCTCGACTGCATTTCCACCCAATTTTGCGCCCGGCTTTACTTTCGAGCTGAGTTGACCAAAGAACCGGCCTTTACCAGCATCAGAGCTTTCAGGAGGATAGACGTCCAGTTTCGCAGTCGAGTATCCGCCAATATCTGAATCGCTGCCTATCGCCCAGTCTTTCAGGTCTTGCTGACTTCTGATCGTCGCGAGAACCATTCGTTTGCTGCTTAGAGTCGACTCGATAGGTGAGGCGCGCATGACTGGACAAGGACGGTACATGGTCAGGAACCTGTTTGCATCAAAGTATCGTCCCAAACTCTTGCGACCAAAAAAGCAGAAGCTGGGTAGCTCTTCGAGCTGCCAGGCCAGGCCGTCATCACCACGCTCAATGCCTTACCTCGTACAGTCTCATCGCGCAGCTGCTCGATACTTCTGTTGATGAACTGGCGCAGCGCCATGTCAGTAGCGATGGGAGCGTGGTCAAGATGATGAAGCAGAATCAAAGCTGAAACACAGCCAAGAGAAATCAAGTCGATGAATATCTAGAACGATGAAGAGGGTTGCTTTGTGTTTCATATGCTACATTGTATACAGTAATATTACTTCTCTAAACCAGACGCCGCCCTCCAATTGTGCTTTCTTCAGGTCTTTCTCCCAGCTTGCCCAATCTATCGACGTCCGGCGCTCCCACAACCAGACGGCTTTTCGGTCTTGATGAAGAAGAGAGTGGTGAAATAGGTCCATCAACTGTAGCTCCTGCCGGCGCGACGATTGCAGATGCAGGAAGAGGAGCTGCTGTCGGAGATTGCTGAGGTGTCGCGAAGGACGAGCTGGGTAGATTCTTCGCTTGGGCTATCCTTTGAGCTTCATTCAGTCTTAGTCCTTCTCCTTGCGGACTGCTGCCCATTCCCATCATTGCACCTATCCCTCTGGATCCTTGCAGCGCTGCTCGTTCTGCCATTTCTTCTTCAATAGTCTTTCCTGCAGCAGTGGATGTTGTTGGCAGATCACTGAAGTCGTCCTGCTTGACTGCGCTGATGGAGTAGCCATAGACAGCCCCGACAAAAGCCATGATTCCCAAGCCAGTCAGAGCATTCTTTGCGCGAAAAGGTTTGCGAGCCCGCTGAAGACCCTCAGATGGATTGTACCCAGATGCTCCATAGTATGATGACCGCGCAGAGTACCGCGAGATGGGCGCTGGCTGGGGATTCGCAGGTGTCGCAGGCGCTACGTAGGGCATTTTCCGAGCTTTTAGAGCATTCAGATCAGCTTTAAACACTTTCTAGGCTGTCAATATGTTGTTTAAGCTCACTGTGAATATGCCTTGGAAGTTTGGCTTTTCGCAAGAAGTCGTTACAAGTCCAACCTTTGTGAATGTCTCGTTTAAGACAAATCAAGCAAGATGTATTTCACTCAGGAGATTCAGCAGCTGGTGAGCTTGAATACTCGATACAAATGTCTTAAGCTAATATATGACAACGCAGCTCCTTGTGCACTCGCTTCCAGCGACGTCCATGGCCGTTATCGGGTACATTGAAGCCAGCATGCACGCCAGTCTTTGCATCACCATCGAGCGTCTTCGCTACGCTGTTCGCCGTCTGAATCTCCCTTCACATAATCCTGCCAATGCTCCCATTTCTTCCTCTACTCCTCCTTATGACCTCCTTCTATTGTTGATACACCGTCAGAACGCGCCTCGATTCTATAGGATCGCTCAATATCTCAGCTGGGAAGAAGCTAGGAAGAAAGCAAAAGTCGCTACCTCAGCAGGACTAGGCGGGCTGGACATGCCAGACGAGGAGCATGACCAGAGTAAAGACCCAGAGGATTCATGGTGGAATAACGACGACACGAATGATACTTCTGACATACCGAGTCTATGCAAATCAGTCTTTCATTCGCTGGATCCGCTAGCTATGTTCGAAGAGCATGCGAAGGTACCCGTTACGACAGATTTCGACAATGACACCGACTGGCTTAGCAAAGCATATGCGACGCCGGGTCTCGTTCAGCACTTCCAGCGTCTCAAGAGTATGGAGTCAGTAACGGCTGGCATGGCACCGTCGGATTATGTGCAGTTCGCAGAAACGCGCGATCAGGCATCATTCTACAACTACAAAGCCAAGACACCACGCTTCCGGGAGTTCATTGAGTAAGTTACTATCTTCCCTTGCCTCGCGTAGACTGTCATTAATCTGATAGTTGGATGCGGTCAGACCCGAACTCCAGAGAAACGAGATCTCGGCTACGGACGAGCTTATTGAGCTACTGGCTTTCATCGCGTTCGAGATGGTATCCGAACTTATAGAACAAGCCAAGAAGACAGCACAAGTCCGAGTGAGAGCTTTGCGGGAGGAGGAAAGTCGCCAAGCAGCGAAGCAATCCCGGGCGAACAAAGTTCAAGCAAAGATAAGTGAAGCGACTGAGCTAGCATCTTCCTCAAAGAAACGCAAAGCTACAGAAAGTTTGTCGAAGTCGGACGAGAAAGGTCAGAAAGGCGGCAAGAAGCCAGCAAAGAGCGTCAAGCAGATCAAGCTTGAACAAGAGAAAGAAGCAGATCTCAAACGAAGAGAGGAGAACTTGGCTCCTCAGGGACCTTTCTCAGCTCCATCGATGCAGATAGCTGCGACGGGCATGCTGGCTTGTCCTGCGAATGCTTCCCTGATGGATGGGGAAGAAGGATCTTCGGAGCAGGCTGAAGCGACTAAAGTGGATAGCAGTAAAGCCAATGCGGACGTGCTTAGTGGATATGATGTCATGTTGTCTGATTTCGAGGAGGTCTTACAGGGAGAAAGTAGGAGGTATGGTGCTGGATCACTCGGCCGCAGACGGGGAATGAGATTTTGCGATGTCTTCCGGTAGAAGAGCAAGCAGGCAAGCTATGGTGTTGTTGTAGAGAAACAGTCATTCTGTTGAGGCCACTTTAAGCAGACATTGAGCGATGAAGTAAGAATGCATTATAGACTAATAACAAGCTAAGAAATATGAAATGAAGAACGAAGGTGTAGATCAAGACAACGACTAAACTGAGGAGGGTGCAGAAGAAGAATAAGCTAGAATTAAGCTGTTTTGACGATATACTGATACAGGATGATACACGACAAGCTGACGCGAAGGCAGCACAAACTGCATGCATGCATGCTATTGCTCCTTCTTCACATCTGCCGTAACAAGTTGCTGTTTCGCGAGCTTGTCTGCGAGCTGCTTGATTGGGCCTGCATGATATCTATCCCTCTGCCTTTCTGGCACTTGTTCTGCTGTCATCCGCGTGTTGAGCAGAACGTCCCAGTGTGTGAAGTATGGCTGAGAGAAGTTCTTTTTGATTCCGTAATGCTGGTGGTGGATGTCGTGGTACGCGACATTGTTACCGAACAGGAATTGACAGGGATCCCATGGTAGTGCGACTGTAGAGTAAAAAGAGACAATCAGCATATGCGCCAGAAAAGCTGATCAATGTATCCTCACATCCGCAGTGATCGTCAACAGTCTTGAAAGTCGAGATACCGAACAGCAGCATTGCTTGTCTGGTAGTCATACCGCTCATTGACTCTGCGAAGAGCGTACCGAGAGTATCTAGCATGAAGCCTTCTATTGGGTGGTTGTAAAGAGCGCCAAAAGCGTAAGGGCAGTAGAGTCGATGGTGGATTGAATGGATGTGTCGGTAGAGGAAGCGGTTTGTGTGGAACCAACGGTGTAGGAAGTATTGCCATGTATCGAGGAGGAAGCTTGCCCAGACGAACTGCAGGATGGGCACTCCCCACCAGTAGATCCAGCTCGTCACTTCGGCGCCGCAGGAGCGCAATGCTTTGTTTCCGGCTTTCGGACCAAAGACTGCAAATGCTATCCTACTTATCCATGCAGCATATGTCTGTAATGCTTCTCTGTGGTCCTTTGACGCCTGATGCACGGCTTCATTTGCATCAATCCAGTAGATCCCCAGAGCTGTCTGAATGAGATGCTGGCAGATGACTGCAAGGACAACTGCTTTGACAGTGACCCTGTTGCGCTTCTTGATTTCCTCCGGCTCGTGTATCCTGTGCTTTTCGAAGTACGGGATCTCGGAGATATCGATGACATGAAAAACAAGGCTGACCACCCAGTACACGACGACGGGGATGGCCAAGCTGAGGTCTTTATCGCTGATCCACGACAGCACCTGCGTTCTTCCAACGTGGTAGAAAGGGTAGGAAATGTTCGGAGGGACCAGATCGTACGGTGGAGCCAGCAGCGTCTCGAGCCCTTCGACAGCAACCGCAGCCGGCGCAAAGGTCGAGTTCATGGTAGAATGAGTGTATCGAGGTCAAGTATTGATGGGTAGGCGTTGATGGTCAGAAGCAAAGAAAAGCTAGAAGTCGTTGCAGAGGAAAGGGGCCTCTTGTCGCCACTTCACCGAAGAGGTCCGGTTCTGCTTTGGGGAGAGATTTTGTGACGAAAACATCAACAAGTTCGCACGGCTCTGGGAGCAAGACCATCATGACGGACTCGATGATACGTGAATTCTGGGTCAACAAGCGAATGACCGGAGGTGTCCTCGAAAAACGCACTCTCGAGCCGATATGCAGTCAGTTCCTCCTGGCGAATTCTGGGATGTATCAAAGCTTGGACTGATGTTATTGATATCCGTGCTTCTGCTTCTTTACAATCCATCTCTCGTGCCCTAGCCGCCCTCCTGTCCCGTTCGTACAGGCTTGCTTTTCAGACCACGCAGAAAGTCCTCAAGACCAAGCCAGACCAGCCTGTAGTCCAGGTTAGGCCGACTGATACAGTTCTCAAGATGACAGCTTCCTGATCCCTGCTTCGTGCCGCGGTCATGCAGTTATTACAAGCAGTCGCGCTTCAGCATCTGGGCGAGAGCCAACTAGCTGTATCCATAGCCTCACAAGTTGCAAAACAGACAGCAGCTGGCAAAGGCCTTACCGATGGAGATGCGCTGAATATATGCACATGGGTTCTTGAGCTCAACCAGGGTGAGCACCAGTGTCGGCAAATGGTGGGTCTTCCATGCTGATACCGGCTATAACTTGCAGCAGTAACAAGCGGACATATGTGGGATGGCGTACTAAAGGCGCGCCCTTCGGATGTTGCTTTATGGGCGCATGCGATCTACTACTATATTCGCAAAGCCGAGTTTGGGAATATACAAGCTGTACGTGCATTTCAACGCGTTCACAATGCGAGTCTGACTATCTTGTTAGGTCGCAGAGCATCTGCATCGCACCCTACTGCCGGCCAACCCCACCTTCCTCAAATACCAGCCAGAGCTCGCAAGCCAAGCACTGTGGTTCTACGTCATAGCCACGTTACTACGCATACAATATTCTGGAAAGCTCATGCTCTCCCAAATGCCGCAAGCAGGCAGACTTAAACCTTACGATGTCAAAGCTGAAGATCAAGCCTTGGTGCTGAACGAGGCTGCAAAGCGTATGCGTGCAAAGCCTGATGAAGACCTACCAAAAGGCCATCTATGCAAAGTCCCAAGTCACTACTACCTGATGCTAAAGATATTGTTATGGCGATACCAGCGGAGCACAGCGGAGGATCCAGCAAGAGATGAGTATCGCAGAGAGCTTCTAAGCGTGCTCGATATGCAAGACGTAAAAGGGATATGCGAGAAGGAGTTAGCTTTAGAGCTACTAAGGCGAGAATGCGAACAAGCAGCTTACAGCGAGCCGGAGCAATGGAGGGCGGCCATGGGAAGGCTGGCCAAGGTTCTGAAAGAAGGAGATTCGAGTTGGTCGACTATAAGTTGCTTCATACATGCAGTATACGCGTACTCTCGCGTTGCGAAAGCATCGGATGAAGCCAAATCTGAGCAAGATAGTATAGCTTGGTGGACCGCGACTTCACCTATCGCGGCTGAAGCTCTGGACTGGCCTGAGTCAACGACAGCCGATGAGGCTCTCGCTAATGCGAAAGCATTACTCGCGACGTTAGCGGGAGGTGACGCAAATGTCCAACCTTCCAAGAAAGACCGTGGTTACACTCTCGGCCTTCTCGAGCTGGCGACTCTTGACGAGAGACTAGCAGCAAAACTGCCGGTAGCAGGTGAGAGATCTTGTAAGCTGTGCATAAGAGAATGCTGACTGGCGTCCAATCAGAACTGGTTATCCTATATTTTCAGCGCTTCGGTAGCAAGGCTTGCTGCTTCGACGATCTCCTCAAATATATTACGTCTCTTGTCAATGTCAAAACTAGCAGTTCCTCTCTGCTCAAAATCACAGATTTCCTCGATGCGAGCTATCCAGCTCAGAACGTTGATGTTTCGGTGAGTTAGCACACATCCAATCCTGTACTCAGCTCAAGCATCTTTAGACCATCGAGAAGATGAACTATTCCTTGACCTCTGAAAAGCTGCGACGAGCCCTTGCGCCAGTCCCGACGTCGGCAGAAGCGCAACTAGAGGAGGGGTACAGCTATGCCAAGACATACTTTGAAAGTCTCCACTTTGGTAGGTGGTTCTGTTACACAGTGGGTGCAACGTCATATAGACTTGTTTTGCTACTTCAGGTGACGGCTTAGCGGCTACAGAGCTGCAGCCAGCCGACGAATGGGCTCTACTAGCTGGACAAGCATTCGTACAGGCCTATTCTCTCTCTCGTACGTGAAGTCTACCAAGAAGTGCCTTCAGTGCTGACATCTTGTCACAGAATTCCTTGGCCACTTAGAATTAGCAGCGGCTATCCTCGAGTTCGCAATACGTCGCAGCAAGTACAGATACCATATTCGAGTCCTCCTTATTCGCATCTATCGCATACTCGGCGCTTCCTCATTAGTACTGCATCATCATACCCTCCTCGATGCGAGGAACATCCAGCAAGACACCGTTTCGCATTTCGCTTTAGAAAGGGCCAGCACCTTCTGCACAAATATTTTCGAATCGCAAATTTACAAGACTCAAGAGGATGCTCCGAAGAGTATGGCCGATTCTGTCAGCCGTACCGCATTGTGGTATAGACAGGCGCACGACGAGGTCAGCATGTCTTTGAACGTCAACCTTCCTATGCCCACTTGGCTCATACTCGCTTGCAGATCAAGCGCTCTATCATGAAGGCATGGAGTGACGAAGCGTACACTATTGCAAGTCTATCTACTTCAGCACAGCGATCACTACTGATCTTCTCGGTAATGGGTACAGATCGAAGGTTATGCAGAGCTTGACTTCAAGATCGCCAATTCTCTCACAAGCGCCGCTGTCGTGGTGGAGAACCTTCGAGCGATGTCGATGCGAGGTCAGCTGGACTCTGGCTACGACGAAGGAGGTCTCCCGGAACACGGCGCTCTACTCTCTTTCCGTATGTTTAGGATAATACTTGCACCTTGCTAAGATGCTGACAGGGTGTTGAAGGTGGCTCGTTGGAGGACAATCGTGACGACTCGATCTTGGTGAATCTGCAGCCCCTATCACTTGGCAAAACAGGCATAGAGGCACAAACTGCCATGGGTCCCAAGCCAAGTGAGAGCTGGACCCGCAGAATGATCTGTGCTTGGATCATGGTTATATGGACGGGCCTGAACGATCCCACACTTCCTGATCTACACAAGGTACGTATAGCTAGAAGTTGAGCCTTGTATTTCCCTGACGGCTTTATGCCATGTTCACCAACAGGACCAAGTCGCCGCTGCCAGGGCTCAAGGAGATGATCAATTGACATCGGTTGAGAAAAAATACGAGAAATGGGCGGATCGCATATGCGACTGGCTGGCCGGACGACAAGATAGTATCGAAGAAGGAACTGTCATCGATCTGTTCAAAGGTACATCAGTAAGCAGCCGGAATCACAGTTTAAGCTGACTCCGCATTTTCGCAGATTCACAAGCCGATCTCAAAAACACAACTACAGCAACGCCGCTGTGGCAGGGTCTACACGTTGCTGCCGTAGCGGTGGAGGTTCGTATAGCCCGTTGTTGGACATTCGGCAGGTCTCTGACGCTATTCTTCTATATAGGCTTTTGCCTTGTTCGACACAGCTTTCCAGCTTAAAAATCAACCGGAAGTACAGTTTAAGCATAAAAAACAGTTCCGACAGCTTCGCCAAGATGCTAAAGCATGCTTGAAGGGCACGTCAACCCGTCTGAAAGTTATGGTAGACGAGCTGTCCAAGGAAGGAAAAGGCAAGAACAGGATCAACAACCTGCAGCCATTGTTGCGCTACGAGAAGGTGAATGAACTGAGAATTAGGAGACACAAGCTGCATTGACTGATTTGTTCTGATCTTGCAGATGGACGAGGCATGGCTGATGGAGTTCGCTGGCGGACTACTAGAATCGCGCAAGAACGCACTAGGTCAGCTAGCCACTACGATCACGAAAAGAATCGCCGGGAATTAGGCGAAAGGACCCTGTGTACTTCAGTAGAGTAGAAGAGCCTGGCGCTCTAGTAATACAATTGCAGAAGATGCGAAAGCAGACGTGAGAAAGAGTATCCCTTGTCAGAACAAAGGATGCCAAGTATTCGCTCATGGCTCGATTGGCAAGACGCTGCAAATAACAAGCATATTCAGTGGACGCCAAAGCAGGATACAGATTTGCGAAACATACTGCTCCGAATCGCTTGTTGTGTAAAGCTGGCCCTCGCCCAGCAGGTTGTCCACCTCTTCTGACACTTCGTCGAGACTGCTGCCAATGCCTCGAGCTATGCTATCGAGCGCAACACCGTCTGGAGGTAGATTGTCGGCTCCGATGCGCTCAATGTATGTCATGATCTTCCTTGCGAGCGGTTTCAAGTCACTATAGCGGTTAGATGTTGTAGCTTGCGCTCTGTTTGAGATGTCGCAAAGACGCGTTAGACCAGCTCAATAGTAAGGGATCAGGTTGTCGCAACGCACTTGTTCTGGTAAGGATCATTGCCTGTTCGCGGCTGTTGCTGCCTCTGTACGCCTTGCATAGCTGAAGGGCCAGCGCCTGCGCCTGCGCCTGCGCCTGCGCCTGCGCCTGCGCCTTGCTTCTCCTGCATAGACGAAGTCAACATGAAGATCAGAGCATAATAACAGTAGGTGACGCACAGGCGGAGGACCTCGAGTGTGGTAAAGATGGACATAGATGGCTTCAAGCATATGATACTGGATTTCGTTAAAGTCGGTGATTTGGTAGAGGACTTGGGCATTGATAGATCTCTTGTTGTTGAAAGACTTGAGTTGTCCAATCACGCGAACGTACACGCCTTGGCTGACATTAGAGGCTGCGTTAGAGACGCGCTTTCTCAGGCCCGACAAGGCAGTCCACTCACTCAATGTTTGCCAGTTTCCCGCCGTCATCGTCTGCTGTCTCCATCCATAAGCGGACATCGATGGTTCCTGTACCGTCTTCAATGCTCAGAGATGCATTCGTTGCCGACTTGGTCATATTTGTGACATTGCCGACGAAGGTGAGCTGGGGCGTCGTAAGATCAGGCTTTGAAGGGCACTCCTGTGTATTCATCGAGCGTACATGCTCGACTTCGACATCGTCAATCCTGAATTCGGAATCTGGATGCGCCTGGTAGGCATCTTGGATCTGTCTGATGGTCACAGGTCGATGGGTGTGCTTTGACTGCTTCTGAAGAGCAAGAAGCCGTACAAGTTCAGCCTTTCACCTTGTAGTATGCTCTTCTAGCAACTTACCTTTCCTCCTCCCTGACTGCCGCCCTGGCTTCCAGGCATGAATCCACCACCGCCGAAATCTGCAAGAAACGCGCTAGATTCAGCGACAGATGTATTGAAATACTTGAAGGTATCGTCAGCCCACTCATTCTTGCTTGACGATGAAGTTTTCAAGTCGAATTGGCCGGAAAACAAAAGTCAGTAAACGCGTCGACTCTCGAGGCAACAAAGCTGAAAGCCGACGTGAGGGTTCTATGCTATCATTGTATTGGCTCTTCATCTAGTGGCAGCAACAACAAACATCTATGATTTGACTATCTACACAAAGAGGCTTTATTAGTAGCTAACAACACCTTGCTATTTTCATCAACAAACATATTTTGCGACTATACACATTGCTGTAAAGCTATATTATGATGTGGTGACTACTATGTGATTAATGCAAGAGCCCGGCTCCGCTGCTTCAGAAGGCTAGCTTCATCTTGCCCGCCCCGAGTGAGAGAATCGGGGATTTTGTCTTTGCAGGCGCGACTTTGACAAGTGACTGTCTCTTGCTGAATATGGGTGTATCGGGCGTAGGAGGAAGTCCAGTCCAGCTGGCATCCGAAGAAGCTGAACTCGATGAGGATGTCGATTCTATCGACTGTTTCCGTTGCCGGTGCGTCGCTGCAGAGAAGAGCTGCCGTGGCGTACGCGGCGACTGGGTGGAGAGAGGAGGAGGTGTGGTTCTGGTTGAGCGGGTCGCGTAATCGTACGCGCGTGGATGCGACGGTGTCTGAGGAAATTGCTTGGTATTCGCCGTGTATGTGTTCGAACACCGCGCGTACTCCATGTCTTCGTCGCTTGAAGACTCGCTGTCTGAAAGCGAGAAGTCTGACCGCAAGTTGAGATTGACTTTAGTCGGGACATTCTGCCGTTGCGCTTGCTGTTGTGGGATAGGTGCTGGCATTTCAGCATATTGCGAATCGACTGATGGTGATGTGACTGGTGAGGGGATGTAAGGACTTGAATATTGTTGACGAGCGTGTTGACGCTTTATCCGTTGCTCCATTGCAGCTTGCTCCGCTTGGTGCTGTTTCCATTCTTGCAAGGAATCAACGGATGATATCACTGAGGAATCGGTGATATCGAAGGCAGTCTCGCGAGGTGGCTTTGTCCGCGGCTGCGCTGCTTGTTGCTGATGTTGAGGTGGTTGTTGAACTGGTTGAGGGGGGCGAGGGGGAGGAGCATCGGGGTAGGCTGGGTCGTCGAGAATGTGCGCAGGTGCCCATGCTCGAGCAGCCTCCTTTGTCGCTCTCGTAGCATAGCGTAGTTCGTCCAGGCTCATTGTCCACCGCGTCATTCTCTTGACTTCCGCTTTCAGGTCTTTAATGGATATCCGGGATGCTGGATTGAGTGCGAATATACGCTTGAGAAGGTCATTACATTGCCGAGACACAGGCAAGATGGAACGAAGGAAGTCAGGGTTGGAGAGGTAGGCTCGGAAGGTCTCATCGGATGGGCAAGCTTGCTTCCATGGGTTGCGCCCGCATGTTAGGTTGACAAGGCTGCGGGAAATGATGAGTCAAAGCTATGATGTACTATACGTATCAACTTACATGACGCCTAATGACCAGACGTCGTTGTGCAAGGTAGAGTAAGAGCCAAGCCGTTGGAAGAGGCCGCCTTGACATTCTGGATTCGCACATCAGTATGGATGCGTCGCATTAATCTGTCAGCACTATGACATACCTGGCGACATGTAGAAGGTGCTTCCACAACCGAAATCACCACTTGTCTTCTCGGCTGTCGCGAGACCAAAGTCTGCAAGCACGACTCGAGCTCCGGAGGCATCGCAGAGGATATTTTCTGGCTTCAAGTCGCGGTGGTAGATCCCCAGTCTGTGGCAGTATTCGACTGCATCCACAATCTGCATAAAGACGTCTCTGATAAGAGCATCATTGCCCAAGTACCTCGATCTCTCCGTGATCTGCGCGAAAAGATCGCCGTCCGAGCAGTAGGATAGGACTACATAGATGCATGTAGATGTTTCGATAACGTTGTGTAGCGTAACGATATTAGGGTGTGAAGAAGCCAAGGTATGGAGGGCGATCTCGCGTCTCTGAAAGGATCGCTGCCGGTTATCCAACCCCGTCTTGTTCAGGCACTTGACGGCATAGTACTTTCCGTCTCTTGCGAGTGCCTTGTAGACCACACCGTATGCTCCAACACCAATGATGGATACAAGCTCGAGTGCGCCATTATCAATTCTGGTTCCAGTCAAGTTCTGGTTGAGGTGCTGCTGGTTGTTGGTCATTGCGGAAGATTGATGTTGTTTGTGATTGCACAGAAGAGAGAGATGCGTATGTAGTGCTTGATGCTAGCGAGAGTGAGTGTTCTGGCGGAGAAGAGCAGGTCTGCGAATATCTGTGTGAGAGACCACGCGACCACTTTGCCTGATGGGCTGACAGCTCACGGAACTTGAGTGGCCTTGATGGATGGAAGACTTGCAGCAGTGTCGAGGCTGTAGGTGTATGTTGATGTGTGGCTTGAAGTGCTGTTGATGTCGATGCTTGATGATGAAGAAGAAGAGGTTGTGCTGCGGTGTTCTTGAGATGGGTCTTGCCAATTATCTCGCTATGCAAGGTTCTGCTTGATGCGGCAGTTGATTTCGAATTAAGCTTGATGGTCCTTTGAATGATTATCCTATCCTTCAATCCACCTTCCCAAGATCCTCCCAGTTTTCCTATATGCCTTTTGGCTGACCGCGAGAATCCAGCCAGCTTTGCACGCTTTGAGGCTCCCTCTTCAGGCAGTGCAGCAGACGTTTATGTATGCAGCCAGCATCAGAGTGTATGTTGGGCTGTTGTTGCAGTCCGGTTGAGGAAGGAAGCCTGCCGCTTTTGGTGTTAAGCCAGGCCCAGTTTGCTGGATAGGGGAGGCGAGCCCGCCCAGCTTGAGGCGTAAAGTGCGCACACAAAAAACTTGCGATCCTGCGCCGATTTCAAGCCCTCCCACAGTAACAGGCTTTACGCGTGCATTACTCGAGTGAGAACAGCCAATCACAGGCCGCATACAGCTCTTTAAGTTGTCAGATCAGCTCATTAGCGCGCGCCGCAAATGGGATGACAGCTCATTTACCAGCCACCCCGCCGATCAAAGCCGACACCGGAGATGAAGATGAGCTCCAACGGACGCACAAAGAGAGCGACTATCAAATCGTTGCAACGGCATGCCCAACTTTCTTTGTCGCGAGGTTAGAAATGTTGCTCACCTTCAACGGCGACATCGCTGTAAAGCTTGTCTGGTATTCGTTGTATTAGGGCTACATCGAAGCTGCATCAGTGTACCATGGCTCACTTATTAGCATTAGAGGTGTTAAAAGACATGGGGGCGTCGTACAAAAGAAAAAGCGGACTGCAAAAACGTTCCCAATGCCTTTCGCGACAGACCGAGGTGTAGAAAAGGGCTGTATGCTGTAGGGGACCATTGTGTAACGCTGTAAAAATGTTCTGCATGCGTATGAAGCTTCCCTACCTTGCCTTCGGGGCAACGAGGGAAAAAAGACTGCGAGCATGGGCGCAACGACACAGAAACAAAAAAGAAGTGACCCCAACCCGATTTGAACAGATGACCTATCGCTAACAGACTTCTCTGGAGGCGATTGCTTTATCGAAGCAACGTTAGTTGCGTGTCAGAGAATGTTGATGTCCCACTGACCTCTACCACTGAGCTATGGAGCCGGTTTGATATTGCTCGCAACGCCAATTTAATCATACCCTGCTGGCCGCCTCGTCCACCCTCCCGCAATGTCGAAACAAAAATCGTACGCTACCGCTACAAGAGTCAAGCACGATAACGCTGTGGCATCTACTGTTGCGAATATCGCGTCAGAACGAGCAAACTGTCTCTCGTTTACGACCCCGAAAGGCACTATGGTTTCGATGCTCGAAGTAGCCCAAGCGTTAGAAAAGGTTGGAGAAGCCCCAGAAGACTTCGTACCACTCATAGACGATGGTACAATCATACTCCAAGTCGTTCAAGTCTCAGAAAATTCAAATAAAATGGTACAAAAAATGATCGAGGACGGATTGCCCCTCAAAGGCATCACAGCAGTCATCTCCAAGCTACCCCAGGTTGCAGCTGGAGGAGATCGTGTTGCAGGACGCGTTCAGAACTTTACACCAACTCCTGTTGGAATAGAGGCTCTGAAGACACACCTCGAGAAATATGGAGATCTCATTAACTTCCGCTTGAATCGCTACCCTGGCACTCGCGTATATGATCGCACAGCAGA